>JAPPVO010000010.1:40680204-41008110 GCA_030407325.1 Camellia japonica | reverse complement strand
GCCTCGTACTCCACACTTTTTGAACAGTTCCCGCGTTTTCCTCTTTACCAAAATAATCTCATTCGTTCATATCACTTTCTTCCTTACCCTGTTTATCTCCTCTCTCACTCGTACTTCTCAAACCTGCAACCTCAAGGCTCGTACTCTCTATTGTGCTGCTGCTCTCATCTCCATTTCTTCTGGTAAGTATCACAAATCCTCCTTCCATGTTTCATTTTTGCTTTTATTAAATCCCTAGCAAACTGCTCATGTGTTTTTTCAAAACACTTTTTATGCTTAGCTTTCACTGTTCTTGCACTTTCTGAAAAAATCATCACAAGAACACTATGAATGTTATAAAGCAACCTGTAGAACGTAGTTTTGATCTTTGCACATGCCCCAACCGGACTAGAACACTGTTCTTGCTATATACAGATTTAGGTAGACTGGAACCGAGCTAGAACTTGTACACTTCACAATAAATTTAATAGGCCACCACCTGATTCACACTAGCCGAAATGAAAACACACCGAACTAGAAATACCGGCACTTGACCGAGCTAAGCCTTGGGGGCTAAGCCAGCTTTTGCAGTTCCTAAACCGAACTCAGAAAGCTGCCCCTTGACGCTTAACCGAAGTAACAAAAACCATAGTCAGAACCGAGATAACAAGCTTCTTGCCAAACCGAGATAACAACCACCTTGTTTAAACCGAGGTAGATCCTGTTAGCACCCTAAGGAACCGAAGTAAGGCATCCTTTCTTGCTTTGTTTTTGTAGCACGGTCAATGATCTGTGCTTGACCCCTTTGTTCTTCCACTTTGCAGACTTTAGGTTGTCCAGGCCACTCTCTTTGAAGGCTCGACCGAGCTACTGAGCACAACTCTTTCAGCCGAAGTAATTTATTCTTTATTTATCCGATAAATGGGGAAGTACAGATTCCTAGTAGAAACCCCAGGCGGCCTAGCCGAATTCAGGAAGGATTACCATATCCCAGCCGATGTAAACCTCACTTTAGCCGAACAAGATGTTGACCCATGGGGCAACGAAGGTTTTGTGCCCTTTACCCTTCAATCAATAATAGAGACCGGACTTAGATTCCCGGTCCAACCCTTAATTTGTGAATTCTTAAGACAAACCAGACTATGCCCCACCCAACTGTCCACCAATACATACCGAATAATAATGGGTATAGCCGCACTGAACCATCAAACCGGTCTCAACCTAGGTTTGGCCGAGATACTACACCAATACTCCATAGGATCTAAAAACGAAGGCTGGTGTTATTACCTGAGAGTACGCCGTGGCCGAGAGAGAAAATAATAAAACACACACCGGACAAAGACTTAAACGACGATGACTTCTTTTGGGTCTCTGGGAATTTTGAGGACCACCAGGCCCAGATTCCTGGCTGGGCTATAAACTGGAACAAAAGAATTCCTGGTACACTTACTTCGGTTGTATTTCACACTTTTCTCTATTTCGGCTCTCTTCTTTAAACCGAACTAACAGTTTATCTTCTTTTGCAGATAAAGCCCATCTCCACTCAAACTACGGTTACCCCAACCTCGGTCTTCTGCGCACCGCACTACGAGTGAAGGAGAGAAGTTGGGCAAAGCTTCTAGACTTTGAACCGACTTACCGCTACTCCGGTCGCCGAAAAGTAAGGGTGACCGACTTCCTCCTCGAAGACGCACCGGAACCGGACCCTTCTTTGCCCCAGATCAACCTTGTACCACTCACAGCCGAGCAAGAAATGGCTAAGAAGAACAGGTTGAAGGCCCTCCTAACCGCAACGACTCCAGCCGAAGTGCGGACAACCGGCCAAACCACTGAAACCGTGGTGGCCCTTCCATCGCAACAACCATCTTCCTCACGCCGAAACAAGCGTGCTCGGACTACCCAAACCGAGCCACGTCTTGCTGACGAGGACGAGACCGTTCTTCCACAAAGCTCTCCTCCACGCCCCCAGCAAAGCCTCCAACCGGAGCAAACTGCCCGAACTTCCACTTCATCCAAATGGGCTCCTGTCCTCTTATTCGACAACCGGGATATCACTGCTGAGGATTCGGTGGTTGCTGATAAGGACCACTTATTGGCTCACAGCCTGGCCAAAAGTGTGTGCCTCCCGAAGGACATGGAGCACCATCACAAGCAGCTTAACACCGAGCTCAAGTCAATTCGGTCCTCCACTAAGTCCATGATCCTGGTAAAATGCTTTCTTTCTCTATGTAAATTTTTTTCCAACTTTGAGTTCAGCTAACGTTACTTCTCCTTTGCAGGCTATCCAGAAGAACCAAGTCACTCATAGAAGGGTCATGGAGCTTAGGAGGAGTACAAGGGAGGCCATGGCCAAGGTTGAATCCAAAACGGCCGAACTCACTTAGGCCAAGAAGCAGCTAGCCGAGCTGCGAGCAGAGACCGGTCGTTTGACCGAAGTAGTTAATTCGGCCGAGGCTGAGAAGCAGAAGATCGCCAATGAGGCAAAGGACAAGTACCTGCGTTACTTGGCACAAATTGAGGCGACGAAGGATGCCGAATAAAGCAACTGAAGGGAGAGATGAAGAAGGCTGAGAAGCGAGGCTTCAAGGAGGCCGAAGAAGCATACTCCCTTCAATGTGACGCAGCAAAAGATCTCTTTTTCAAGTGTGGCTGGAGGACGCGGTGGAGAAGTTCGGTTGTACGTCCGATACCGAGGTATATGATGCTCCGCCGTACTCCATTCCAGCTTCACTCTCACAATACGCTGCCGATCTCCAAAAAGCCTTTCTTGAGGGGTCCGGTGATGATGAATGAAGATGAGGAGCCATCTCATACTCCGGTTGTCAACGAACAGCAGAATGATCAAGCAGTTCGGTCTGAGCTAGTTATTGAAGATCCAACTCTTGAGCTGCAGCCGACTGATACCGAAGTTCAGGCTGACTGACACTGAACTCCCAACCGTGCTCCCTCTGACACCGGACTCCAGGCAAATGATGATGCAGAATTTGATGCCGAGCTTGATGATCTTCTCCGCTGATTTTTTCTTTCTTTGTTTTTGAACTTTTGTAACCGGGCTTCGGCCCCTAATTGTACTTACTCTGTGTTTCAATGAAAAAATCTCTTCAACTCTTGTTTCGGTTTTGTTTTGTGTATGTTGCCTGTACTTCTAATGAATTTTTCCATGAACTTATTTGCACAACTATGATCTCGGTTTTAGCTATCTATCTTACTGGCCAACCACTCTTCAGCCGATATAACTCACTTCGGCTGAAGAGTAAAGAGTTGGTTTAATCCAGCCAACCACTCTTCAGCTGATATAACTTACTTCGGCTGAAGAGTACAAAGTGTTGGTTTAATCCAGCCAACCTCTCTTCAGCCATGCGCTTACTTCGGCTGAAGAGAAACAAAGGTTGGTTTAATCCAGCCAACCACTCTTCAGCCGATGTAACTTACTTCGGCTGGAGAGTACAAAGTGTTGGTTTAATCCAGCCAACCACTCTTCAGTCGATGTAACTTACTTCGGCTGGAGAGTACAAAGTGTTGGTTTAATCCAGCCAACCTCTCTTCAGCCATAAACTTACTTCGGCTGAAGAGAAACAAAGGTTGGTTTAATCTAGCCAACCACTCTTCAGCCATAAACTTACTTTGGCTTGAAGAGAAACAAAGGTTGGTTTAATCCAGCCAACCTCTAAGTTGGTTTTTCCAGCCAACTTAGAATAAAGTGTTTGGTTATATCGACCAAACGTCCTGCAGCCTGGATCCTGATCCTGGGCTTAGGAGGGGTGTTGGTTTAATCCAGCCAACCTCTAAGTTGGTTTTTCCAGCCAACTTAGAATAAAGTGTTTGGTTTTTCCGTCCAAACGCCCTGCAGCCTGGATCCTTATCCTGGGCTTAGGAAGAGTCATAGTTGGTTTAATTCGGCCAACTATGTTTACAACGCTACTAACTTACTAAGGCTACTTTCTACAGAAAACAAATATACTGAAAAAGAATCGATTTGTTTTATTGAGAAAGTAAAAAATTACATATACGTAAAAGGAAAAAGCTAAAAAAAAACAACTTGAGATTTGCTGTGTTCCATGGCCTGGGAATTGCTTTGCCGTCCTCATCTTCCAAGTGGTATGCCCCTTTGCCTGCTAATCCGACCACTTTGTAAGGTCCTTCCCAGTTAGGTCCTAGCTTGCCATCTCCTGGAACCAAGGTATTTCCCATCACTTTGCGCAGTACCCAATCTCCGATCTTGAATTGCCTTGGATGCACTGTTTTGTTATACTTTCTGGACAACTCTTGTTGGTAGGAGGCGATGTGAACTAATGCTCTGTCTCTTCTTTCTTCCGCAAGGTCAAGTTCCATTGCTATGGCTTCGCCATTTAAGTCTGGATCAAAGTTTTCACTTCGGATTGTGGGGAGGCCAACTTCTAGTGGGATGACTGCTTCCATGCCATAAGCTAAGGAGAATGGTGTTTCTCCTGTTGATCGTCACGGCGTGGTGCGGTAAGCCCATAAAACATGAGGGAGCTCTTCTGCCCACTTGCCTTTTGCTCGTTCTAACCTTTTCTTTAATCCGTCTAAGACTACCTTGTTTGAGGCCTCTGCTTGACCATTTGCTTGGGGATATGCCGGTGTCGAGTTGTAGAATTCTATCTTGTATTCTTCGCAAAAGCCTCTGAAAATTCTGCCGTCAAACTGAGTGCCGTTGTCTGAAATCAGTGCTTTGGTATGCCAAAGCAAGTAATGATGTTCTGCCAAACAAACTTTTTCACATCTTTTTCCTTGATTGACGCCAAGGCTTCTGCTTCCACCCACTTTGTGAAGTAGTCTGTTGCTGCCAGAAAGAACTTCCTGTTGCCTGGAGCTGTTGGAAGTGGACCTACTATGTCTAAGCCCCACATTGCGAAAGGCCATGGGCTAGTTAATGGTAGTAGTTCTCTGGCAGGTTGGTGTATTTGGTGTGCAAACTTCTGACACTTTTCGCATTTTTTGACATACTTCTCTGAATCTGCTTGCATGTATGGCCACCAGTATCCTTGTGAAATAGCTCGGTATGCCAATGATCTTCCTCCTTGATGGCTGCCACATACCCCCTCATGTATTTCGAACAGGAACGCTTCCACCTTGCTGGGGTGAACACACTTTAAGTAAGGTCCTGAGAACGACTTCTTGTATAATGCCAAGGATGGAGAGAGCCAAAATCTCTGCGACTTTGCTCTTATTTTGTTGGCTTCTTTCTTTTCTTCTGGTAAGGTGCCGTTTTTCAGGAACAATATGATGGGATCCATCCAAGAAGGGCCTAACTCCGCACAACATACCTCTTTTGCTTCTGGGTCTTCAATACTTGGCCTAGGCAAATAGTCGACTAGTAATGGGTGAGGGATGGAGGTATCTGCCATTGAGGCGAAGCCTGCGAGTTCGTCTGCTCTGCTGTTTTCTTCTCTGCCGATTTGTTCTATCCTCACCACTTCAAACTTCTTTATCTCTGTTCTGACCAATTCTTGGTACTTGGCCATTTTATCATCCTTTGCCTCATAATCGCCTGAAATTTGGTTCACCACCAGCTGTGAGTCGCTGTAAACCATTAGCTCGGTGGCCTTCATGTAGAACGCTGATTTGAGACCTGCAAGAAGCGCTTCATACTCCGCTTCATTGTTCGATGCTGGGAAGCCGAGGTTGATAGCTTGTTCTACAACTAGGCCATCTGGGGAGATGAGGACTATGCCAAGTCCTGCGCCATATCGGTTGGATGCTCCATCCACAAAGAGCTTCCACATCTCCCCTACAAACAACTTCCAGCATATGGAGGGATCGGATGATGTTGTGGGGTCTGGAACTTCGCTGGAGTTTTCTTCATGATCCATAGTTGCAGTCTGCCCCTTGTCTTCTGATGGGACCAAGTCATTAGTTGTTGGTGAGTTTTGACTTGGTGTAGCAAGGTCTGCTTCCTCCTTGCCTTCTCTACTCTGGTCTGCCTTGGGCTCTGGCTGAGTAACCTGCACTAGGGGTTGCGCTATTCCGGTGTCAATCTCCATCCCTAGTTCGGTTGTGTCAGTCAGGTCGATTGGGCAGACTTGGTGGCTTCCAGGAGTGAACTCCGCGACGAAGTCTGCCAAAGATTGGGCCTTTTACTGCGGTTCTGGGTTGGAACTTGATGTCATATTGTCCCAATTCTACTGCCCACTTCAAATTCGCCCAGAAAAGTTCGCCCTTTCAAATAAAGCCTTGAGTGGGAAGGCTGTGAGAACAACTATGGTGTGGGCGTGAAAGTAATGTGACAACTTCCTTGAGGCCATCATTAAGGCCAATGCCAGTTTCTCCAGTGGCAAATACCTCGTTTCGGCGCCTAACAATGTCTTGCTGACATAGAAGATTGGAAGATGCTGGATTCCTTCTGCTCGAACCAACACTGCACTTACCGCGTGCTGAGAGACTGCCAAGTAGAGGAAGAGTTCTTCTCCAGGTATTGGGGTGACAAGTAGTGGTGGAGAAGACATGTATTCCTTCAAACTCTCCAGAGCTCGGTCGCATTCTTCGTCCCACTCAAACTTAGCTTTTAATGACTGAAAGAATGGACGCAATCTGTCTGAAGACCGGCTGATGAATCGGTTAAGTGCTGCTGCCATGCCGGTGAGATGCTGCACTTCTTTCACTGAGTTAGGCCTCTCTAACTCCTGAATTGCTTTGATTTGGGAGGGGTCTGCCTCAATACCCCGGTTGGTCACCAGGAAACCCAGAAACTTGCCAGACCCTACACCGAATGCGCACTTAGAAGCGTTAAGGCGCAGCTTGTGTTTCTTCAGGATCTGGAACATCTCATCTAGGTCCTTTAGATGGTCATCCGCATCCTTGCTTTTGACCACCATGTCGTCGATGTAAGCCTCCATTGTTCTGCCTAACAATGGCTCGAACATCTTTGTGACCATTCTCTGGAATGTCGCCCCTGCGTTCTTTAGGCCAAAGGGCATGACCTTGTAGCAGTATAGTCCTCTTGGAGTGGTGAAGGATGTTACTTCCTGATCCGGTTCGTGCATGGCTATCTGATGGTAGCCTCTGTATGCGTCAAGGAAGCTAAGCCTGCTGTGCCCAGCTGTTAGGTCCACCAATTGATCTATCCTTGGTAGGGGGAAGCTGTCCTTCGGGCATGCTTTGTTGACCGTCTTGTAATCGACGCAGACGCGCCACTTGCCATTCTTCTTTGGCACCACAACTGTGTTGGAGATCCATTTGGGGTAATGTACCTCTCTGATTGCTCCTGCCTCCAGTAGGTTACCCACTTCTTCTGCCACTATCTCGGCGTGGTGGAGTGCCGATTTGCGTGTGCGTTGAATGACCGATCTGGCAGATAGGTGGACATTGAGTTGGTGGCAGATGAAGTTTGGATCAATACCTGGCATGTCGTAAGGCGTCCAGGCAAACACTTCGATGTTGGAGGTCAGGAATTCCATAACCTCCAACCTCTCAGCGCTGGATAACGACGAACCAAGCAAAAAGAACTTATCCGGGTTCTTTTCATCGATTCTTACCTCCACCAAGTCTTCCACCGCTTTCTGATCAGCCGCTTTGCCAACCTCTGCGAACAGTTCATTACTCTCAGGTTCTTCAACCGAATGAACATATCCCTTGGCAGCGCGGCTGCCGTTCGTTGTGACGAAGCATTGTTTGGACATGATCTGGTCCCCATATACTTCTTCAATTATTCCGGTGTCGTTTGGGAACCGCATCACTTGGTGGTAGGAGGACGCCACCGAGCGCATGGCATGCAGCCATGTCATGCCTAGGATAACGTTGTAGGTGGAGGGGACCTTTATCACCCAGAATTCCACTTGTTTCGTTACACTCCCTGCTCTGACTGGGAGGATAATTTTGCCGACGGGCCATTCTGGCATGGAGTTGAATCCGATAAGGGGAGATACGGCAGGCGCCAAGTCCTTATCTTGCAACTTTAGTTGTTTGAAGGTTTCATAGTACATGATTTCACATGAACTACCTTGGTCAATCAGAATCCGCTTGACGTCAAAGTCTTTGACTCGGAGAGTGACGACCAAGGCATCGTTGTGAGGGCAATATATCCTTGCCAAGTCTTTATCCAAAAAAGACATGACGTTGGTGGCCTCTGTCTTCCCCTTTTTAACGACTGGTTGGGCACTTAGCACCTCTCTTAAGTGCTCAGCCTTTTTGATTGAACCTCTGAGCTCGCATACGCGCTCAGGTTCAAAGACTCCATGTATTACGTTGATGATGCCTTGAGGTGGGGCGTCGGTCGGCATTCCATTGGGCATGTTCTGGTCCTGGGGGGCTGGCTGTGCCCCTCCTTCTATGTACTTGTCCAGGTGGCCTGCTGCCACCAGCTCTTCCAGATGCTGCCTCAATGGCGTGCAATTCTCAGTCCGGTGCCCCTTTTCTTTGTGGAAGGTGCACCTCGATCTGTCATCGTAGTCCTTCTGTGCCTCGCCTAACTTGGCTGGCCACTTGACGAAAGGCTCGTCTCGAATTTCACTAAGTATGCGGTAGATCGGTTTCTTGAAGACCGTGGTTATGGCGGTGCGGACTCTCAGCCATCTCTTGTCCTGGTCTTCTCCATTGTCTCTTTTGCCACGTCCGTTTCTGTTCGGACGGTCTACCGCGTTGACCTTTGCTGAGGCCTTCTTTTCTGGTACTACGGTCGTGCCAGATTTTGCTTTGGCACGTGCGCCATCCTCTTCCACCCTGATGTGCTGATGCACTCTCTCCATCAGGGCTTCCATGGTGAGGGGCGGTGTCATGGTGATAGAGTCCCTCAGTCTGTTCCCGACTGGAAGGCCTCTTTTGTATTGCGCAATGGCGAGATTGGTTGGGCAGTCCCCAATCTGGTTGAATGTCTCCCAGTAGCGACTGTTGTATGACCTCAGGGTCTCCTTATCACCCATGTCGATGGAAAGTAACTGATCGATCTCCACCGGGGTTTTCGTGTTTGTTCTGAATCGTGTTACAAACGCCTCCGCCAGTTGCGCCCAGGAGGCTATGCTGCCCTCTGGAAGCTTCTCAAACCAAGTCAAGCCTAGATCGCCAAGGCTTGAAGGGAACAGGATGCACATCAAGGCCTCATTCCGCCGGTATACAGCCATGACCTGGCGAAAGTGGCTTAAGTGTGAGTAGGGGTTCGTCTTCCCCTCATATGTTGTGAATTTGGGCTGTAGGAAGCTTGACGGTAGGGGCGCGTTCTCTATTGCTGGGACGAATGGTGAGGTCTGCAGCCTTGCCAATGCCTTGTCCGCTGGTTCGTAGGCTGGGCGCGGTATTGGCATTCCAACCTCGACGCTTCCATGCGTCCGAGGAGCCAACCGCTGTAAGGCAGAAACTCGTGTGGATCGCGCGCCCTAGCGTCCTCCTTCCACCGTGCTTTCTCTTCTAGCACGGTTCGTAGGTCGGACGATCTGGGCAACTCTGTCTGCCTGGACCTTGTCTGGTGTATGCGAGGGCCAGTATGTGCTTCCCCCGGTGTGTGACCTTTCAGACCTCGCCCTCTCAGACCTGGAGTGACGAGTTCTGGAAGATCTGGATTGCGTGTCGCCCGTCCTGAGGCTCTTGTTCTCTGCTTGAGAGGGCGTAGTACTCTAACTACGACTTCCCGAGTGGCGAGGGGGCGTCTTGCTTGTGCGCCCCTCTCCTGTCGCCACTTCTTTTCCTTTCACCTGGCGCTTTAGAGATTCCATGTCCGCTGCCATCCTACGGATCAGTTCGTCTTGTTCCTTGACGCGATCCTCCAAAGTTTGAGGATCAATTCTGCGTCTTTGTCTTTCTGGGCTTTGCGAACGAGAGGGATGAGGGCTGTTATTCCGCCTTCGTCCCCTTGCATCCCTCCTGGAATTTTGTCTGTGTGGTTCCAGGTTCGCCATGGGAGTGACCACGGGAAGGCCTTCGCGCCTTGCACCCCCTTCTGGAGTTAGTCCGTCGACGGCGGACTGAGGTAATTCTTCGTTGTTCGCCATTGATTTTTGGGAGAAAAAGCTTGATCAAGAGGTTGTTCTTGTCTGCCTTCCCACAGACGGCGCCAATTGTACGGGAAAGAAATATACCTTCTCGTATAATCCTGTTGATCAAGTCTGCGTTCCTCCGTACGACGTCGCTTGGTCACCTGAAAACACAAACGTGAGCTGGCCGGCGGGTGTGTGCCGGAAACCTCTCCGATGCCTAAGTCAGAAAGCAAGACAAGTAAGCAAAAGCTTAATGTAATCAGGGAGCAAAAGTTGCATTACCTCTCCAAAGGTGATATGGGTGAGCTTTTATAGGTTTCGCACAGCACAATCCTAGTAGGACTCTTACTCCTCCATGTAGAGTCCTCCCAGGATTCATACTCCTGGAAGATAAGGCTTATCTTCCAACACCCTCCCTCACTGCTTAAACCAAGTGAGATGGTTTTCCTTATGGCCGAACTACAATACGACCGAAGTAACCTCTAGTTCAGCCCTTACCTTCCTTTCTCTTACCTCAGCTTTCCCATGCTAAGACCGAGCTAACCATAAGAGAGTCAAGCCGAACTACCTTCAGAACCCAGTCCTCTTAAAGACTTAGCACACCTCGGCTCTCATAAGCCACGACCGAACTATACGCTGAAGACTGAACTACCCCACAATACATTTCTCAGCCGAAGTAAGAAAATGGCCTCATGCGACCGGACTAATTATCACGATTGTGACCGGTCTAACTCCCAAGACTATTTCAGACCGGAGTAACTTTAGATGGCCTTTTTACTCAGCCCTTCACAGTTCGGCCCAAACTGGCCCATCACTATAGCTCGGCCTAATCTATCCAACTCGGCCCAATTTTCATATAAATTACCCTCTCATTAACCTAACAAGTTTATGTTAATATCAACAACAAAGAATTATATATAAAACACTCATTTTATCATTATAACTCTCAAATTAGTGAACCATCTCCCTATTTTTCGTTATATTTCTCTGGTTTAGCAACATAACCCTTTCTCTCATCTTTACCTCTTAACATCTTTGTCTATGATTTCTCTCTCTTTCTCTTTTATTTTTCTTCTTTTCTTACCCTTATCCTATTCAAGCTTCAGACCTCATTAGATACGACCACCGATTAGATTCGAAACAATGTCACTATAGTTTATTGGGGATACAAGTACTGTCTTCAATGGAGGTCATGATCACGACCTTCGATGGAGGTCACTAAAATGTTCCACCGTCTTCGATGAAGGTCGCGGTCGCTATCAATGAAGGTTGAAATGGCTACCAATGAGATCTCAAAAATAACATCGATAAAGTAGTCGATTATTTTTGAATTCGATGGCATGTTTGATTTTGTGGAAAAGAGAGTAGGCTAGCAGGTAGTTGAGGAAAGTAAGAAAGTAAAGGATGATGGATGAAGTAGAGAAGTGTAATCTATGAATCATCGATACTTTAAAAAATATATCATACCCGTACCGAGTATTTATCAGCATACAGTGGCAGAGCCACATGAGGACGAGGGGGGTCATGTGCCCCCCTAGATTTTTCCTTTTTTTTTTTTTAACATACGTATATGAATGAAATTTTAAAAATATATATATATTTAGAATAAAATGTCAAAGGCATTTTTAAATTTATGAAAATAATAGTGATTGTTTTATTAAAAATGAAGTGACTACAATGTTACCCAAAAGACAACCTAAGATGGGGGGTAAATTAGGTTTTTACAATTAAAATTAATAATACCCTAATAAAAATTATTACTAGCATAATAGATAAATATAATTAATTAAATAAAAATAATTAAAACAAATGTCTTAACAACTATGTCAGTTAATGATTTTAGCACAGTAAAAATGTGAAATATAGCTATGGCAATTTAAAATAAAATAAAGAGATAAAGGAGAGAGAGGCAAACAAATTTATAGTGGTTCGACTTCAACTCGGCCTACGTCCACTCCTCAAGCTTCACTTGAGATTTTCTACTATCTTCTAGCTTTACAGGGGTGCTAGCAACCTCTTTACAAATGGAGCAATCCTCCGCGGATTTTACACAGACTTCACAAGCCCAAACCCTTGCAAATCTTAGGTGATTCACAATCACTCTCAAGATTTCAAGAACATAGTGTTTGCAACACTTTTACAAGATGAAATGGTATTTTTGCTTTCAAAGAAAGCTTACAATAAATATCTCTCAAAGATAGATATATAAAATGAAACTTTGATTTTTCTGTAAATCTCACACAGAAAATATGGGCTTAAAGCTATAAGGCTCAGTGTATAATTTCTGAGAATAGATGTGAGTAATTATAGATCAAAGAATATTTTCAAGTTTTTTGTAACTTACTTACATTAGAGGCTTTGGTATATATAATGAAAATTATAGCCATTTATAGCCGTTGTAGTCATTTGAATTTATAGTCGTTGTACTTCCATCATTACCAATTTGAATATCTTCCACTCCATCATTACAAATTTGAATATCTTCCACTTGAACCTTTTGAACCTTTTGGCCTGCTGCTGTGCTAGGCTGTTTGAACCTTTGTTTTGGGCTGTTTGAACTCCTGATTTAATCAAACATTAAATACATTCTAACAACATTTAGGATAAAGGTTTAGATGAGAAATAATGGGACAAAATAAATTTTGATTCTATTTTTTCTTTCAAATAAATCATCAAAATAAATTTTAATTCTATTTTTCTCTTCCAAATAAATTAAAATATAATTAAATAAATCATCAAAATAAATAAGTCTAACAATCTCCTCCTTTTTGATGATGGCACACAATGATATTTTGATTTGATTTGGGAGTAAAAAAGGCTCCCCCTCAAGTTATGCTCCCTGAATTCATTTCTAAATATATAGGTTAGCACATCTGTAATAAATAAGTTTTTATCAATAACATGATATAAGATTAAGATATCAAACTATAAATACATAACATCAGATTAATTTGAAAATAATACCATAATACATAACATCATATAATTTTCTCCCCCTGTGACATTATCAAAAGGAAATTATGGCTCAGAATCTGGAGGAGGAGGAGGAAAATGATAATGATAAATCGCATCAAAAAATAGATAATCAAAACAGATATATACATATATATAGATAGATGATTCGCCCGCGTCTTTTTTTCGTTCGTTGAAAATCGCATCGGACACGCGTCCTCGCTTTGCGTCAACTAACTGACAAAAGCGAGACGGGTCAATTAGTCAATCAATTACCTCGGCTCTCTCTCCCTCTTGGCGTCTTCTCCTCCGTCTTCTTCTTAATCACTCTCTTCGCCTTCTTTTTCTTAACGTCACTCTCTTCTATCTCTTCTTCATCACTTTTTTCGATCTTCTTCTTCCTCGAGAGACAGAACAGAGAGACTGAGCAGAGTAGAAAGGCTACCAAAAAATGACCCTCCTTTCGATTACATCTTTCTCTCTTACTACATGGCCTCGTCCCGTCCCCTTACTCTCTTTCCGGACCTGAATGATCCGGTAAGCGCTGCTGGGCCGAGTGCCCCTACTCCTACTCTTCCTGTCATTCCTCTTCCTAACCTTCCTATGATGTCGATTGAGCAAATCATGGCAGCTCAATCTGACATAGAAGCCAATCATTTCACACTAACGTCCTGTATGAAGATGGTGACTACAGTCACAAAATTGGCACACCGACTGCAGAACAGGACGAGTGAGCTCCATCAGGTCAACGCCCAACTCGTTCTGCTCCAGCGCATGTACAAGGATGCGCGAGCAGAGATAGGCGCACTGAAGACTGAAAATAAAGAGCTTAAACGGAAGACCACCTCCATGGCCCGATTTGGAGCAACGTCGTTCTTGGCTTTTGATAGTCGGCGGGGAGAGCTCGTTTTCAACGAAAGCACGGGGGCAGGGACGTCAAGCGTCGCCCAAGGTGATAAAAAGAATAAGAAAGCAGTGGAAGAGGCGAGAAAGTAAGATCGGCGTAGGGCCGGAAAAAAAAACGAAGGGTTTTTTTTTTTAATGTTTATTTTGATCGGTGTATGGCCGAAAAAAAATGAAGGGTGTTTTTTTTTTTTTTAAATATTTGTATTTTGATTTGTTTTTGTTTTTATGTTTAAGTACTGAAAAATGAAATTAAAAAGCAGAAAAAAATAAATAAAAATTAAGCCTAATGGCAAAAAAAATAATGGAAAAGAAAAAATAATAATGGGAAGAAAAGAAAAACATAAATAAATAAAGGAAATAAAGCCTATTAGTGAAACGAAAATAAATAAATAATAATAAAAAATAAACGAAAAAAATAAAAAAAAATCAATGTATGCAAAATTAAATTAAGCTCAAGATACAGAACAAAAATACATAGTTGTGAATAGCGAACTGTTAAGGATAATAAATGTATGAAGGACTTGACCGCATTCAACTGATAAAATGTTTCCATATCAATGTAGCAATACACATATATCATTTTAACAAAAAATCAAGTTTCACAGTCACAACAAAACTTTTTAAGTAGAAATCGACATTCCAAGCTCGCCATGAATAAAATTGAAGCGATCCTCGCTTAGGGGTTTTGTGAAAATATCTGCCAATTGCTTGTCGGTGTTTACAAATTCAAGTACAATATCCCCTTTTTGAACATGATCTCTTAAAAAATGATATCGAATTTCAATATGTTTTGTTCGTGAGTGTTGAATCGGATTTTTGCTTAAATTGATGGCACTAGTATTATCACATTTAATAGGGATATGATCATAATGCAAATCAAAGTCCTCCAATTGTTGTTTCATCCAAAGTATTTAGGCACAACAACTTCCGGAAGCTATATATTTAGCTTCGACCGTTGATAAAACAACAGAATTTTACTTTTTGCTAAACCAAGATACTAATGAGTTACCAAGAAAGTGACAAGCGTCACTGGTGCTTTTCCTATCAAGTTTGCATCTGGCAAAGTCGGCATCCGAGTAACTAATTAAATCAAAAGTAACACCTCTAGGATAAAACAGTCTCAAATTTTGAGTGTCAACAAGATATCTAAATTGTTTTTTAACAGCACTGAGATATGATTCCTTAGGATTTGATTGATATCTAGCACATATACAAACACTAAACATAATATCGGGTCTACTTGCGATTAAATAAAAAAGTGAGCCGATCATACCTCGATATTTTGTTTGGTCAATGGACTTACCTTTTTCATCATTGTCTAGCTTAATGGATGTGCTCATAGGTGTTCCAGCTATTTTTGAATCACACATACCAAACTTTTTGAGTAGTTCTTTTGTGTACTTAGCTTAGTTGATAAAAATTACTTCCTTACATTGTTTGATTTGAAGCCCAAGGAAATAATTTAGTTCCCCCATCATGCTCATCTCAAAACAATTTAAATTTCTCATTTTCAAGTTCTCTACCATGGTCGGTTCGAATATTAGTAATAAGATAGCCTTTTTCATTTTAAATTCTACGACAGAGTTTTGTGAAAGAAGAAAATGTTTCATCTTTGTGTGCTAAAAACATAATCCATGTAAATCTTGAATAATCATCAACTATAACAAGACAATAATGTTTACCACCTAGACTGGATGTCCTTGAGGGACCAAATAAATCCATATGCAATAGTTGTAAGGGTCTAGTTGTAGAAATATGAGATTTTGATTTAAACGGTGTTTTAGTTTGTTTTCCTTGTTGACAAGCACTACAAAGATGATCTTTTTCAAATTTAATTTTTGGAAGTTCAATGACCAAATCATTTCTCAAAAGTTTACCAATTAAATCTATAACATCCCTATCATAGAGATCATTAAGATGAAAAACATAAACATTATCATGACGATTACCAACGAATAAAACTTTATGATCATTTGTGCTTTCAATTGTGCAATGTGATTTATCAAAAATAACTCGATTACCTTTATCACATAATTGACTACTATTAAGTAGGTTATGCTTAAGCCCATCAACAAGTAAAACATTTTCAATAGAAGGGTTAGGAGAAATACCGATGCTACCAATACCGATGATTTTTCCTTTCTTGTTGTCTCCAAAAATAACAAGGCCTCCATCTTTGGATGACAGTGTAGTAAAGAAGGATTTATCTCCGATTATGTGTCTGGAACATCCACTATCAAGGTACCACTTCCCTTCTTTAACTTTGGACTTAAGGTAAACCTACAAGATGACAATCAAGTGTTGGTTTTTGGTACCCATAGTTTCTTGGGTCCTTCTTGGTTAGTTTTGTTAGATCTCTTAATAATTCAAATCTTTTTAATTCTCATGTTCATATTCTTTTTGAATGGCCAATAAGATATATAATGGTCTTTCTTTCTACAATAATGACAAGTAATATGAGGGTGTGTCATAAGAAGTGCCTTTTTAAAAATTATATTGATATTCTTTTGTTTCTTAATAGGGTCATATCCAATGCCCGCTTTATCGAAAACACATCTTTGATTTCCAAGAAGCATGTTGAGATTATTTCTACCTTTTACAAAATTTTCAAGTATTTTTGTTAAATCATCAACATTGTTTTTTAAAGCAGTTTTTTCATTAGAGATGGTGTCAAAATCATTTTTCAAAACAATTTTTTCTTTCTTTAATTCTTCTAAATTACTAAATAAAGATGCAACAGATTTTTTTAACACATTATTTTTTGCACAAACTTTTTTAAATTCATCTTTTAGTTCATGGAATGCACTTTCAAGTTCTTCATAAAAAGTAGTTACCTCATCATGAGCAGAGTCTTCATCTTCAAGAGTCATGAGACACGAGTTGGCTACTTCATTTTTAATTTCATCATTCGAGCTTTCATCTTCACTTTCTCCCCAAGCTGCTACTATGGCCTTCTTGTTTCTTTTGTAGTCTTTTCCATGATTTTTCAATATTGGACAATCCATCTTCATATGTCCAGGATTTTTACACTCATAGCAAATAATAGGTTCTTTCTTGTTATCTTTGTTGTACTCCTTTTTGAAAGATCTTCTTTCTCCATAATTGTTTTTCTTGAAGTGCTTTTTGAGATTTCTACTAAACATGGCATAACTTTCATCCTCATTGGAATTTTCATGTTCTTCTTCATTTGATGATGCTTTGAATGCAATTCCACTTTTCTTTTTGTCTTCAACATCCTCATGTCATTTCATGGTGATCTCATGAGTCATAAGGAAACCCATAAGCTCATCCAATCTAAGTGTGGAGAGATCTTTGGCTTCTATAATGGCGGTGACCTTTGCTTCCCAATTCTTTGGTAGACACCTAAGAATTTTTCTTACCAACTCACTGTTAGTATAAATTTTGCCAAGAGATTTCACAGAGTTTACAATTTCAATAAATCTGGTAAACATACTTAAAATAGATTCATCAGAGTTCATTTTAAACAATTCATAACTATGAACAAGCATATCAATACGAGATTCCTTCACTTGGTTTGTACCTTCATACGTACCTCAAGTTTGTCCCAAATTTCTTTTGCCGAATCACAATTTGAAATTATATTATACTCATTAGAGTCTAATCCACAAACAAGGGTGAGTTTGACTTAAGCATTGGCTTGCAATAATTTATGATCTCTCTCATCACATTCATTTTCAGTTTTAGGTACACTAATATTGTCTACTAATTTGGTAGGAATTTTTGGACCTTTGATGACAATAATCCACATGACATAATCAGTGGCTTGTAGGTATAGGGTCATCTTATCCTTCCAATGACTATAGTTATTTCCGTCAAACAATGGTGGCCTATTTGTGGCTTATCCTTCAGCTAAGATTGCTATGGATAGAAACTCCTAGATGGTTAAATCTAAAACAAGAGTCTAGGCTCTGACACCAATTGTTACCCAAAAGACAACATAAGAGGGGGTGAATTAGGTTTTTACAATTAAAATTAATAATACCCTAATAAAAATTATGACTAGCACAATAGATAAATATAATTAATTAAATAAAAATAATTAAAATAAATGTCTTAACAATTATGTCAGTTAATGATTTTAGCACAGTAAAAATGTGAAATATAGCTATGGCAATTTAAAATAAAATAAAGAGATAAGGGAGAGAGAGGCAAACAAATTTATAGTGGTTCGACTTCAACTCGGCCTACGTCCACTCCTCAAGCTTCACTTGAGATTTTCCACTATTTTCTAACTTCACAGGGGTGCTAGCAACCTCTTTACAAATAGAGCAATCTTCCACGGATTTTACACAGACTTCACAAGCCCAAACCCTTGCAAATCTTAGGTGATTCACAATCACTCTCAAGATTTCAAGAATACAGTGTTTGCAACACTTTTACAAGATGAAATGGTATTTTTGCTTTCGCAATAAATATCTCTCAAAGATAGATATATAAAAGGAAATTTTGATTTTTCTGTAAATCTCATACAGGAAAGATGAGCTTAAAGCTATAAGGCTCAGTGTATAATTTTTAGAATAGATGTGAATGATTATAGATTAAAGAATATTTTCAGATTTTTTGTAACTTGTTTACATTAGAAGCTTTGGTATATATAATGAAAATTATAACAATTTATAACCGTTTATAACCGTTGTATTCATTTGAATTTATAGCTGTTTATAGCCGTTATAGTCATTTGAATTTATAGCCATTATAGTCATTTGAATTTATAGCCGTTGTACTTCTATCATTATCAATTTGAATATCTTCCACTCCATCATTATAAATTTGAATATCTTTCACTTGAACCTTTTGAACCTTTTGGCCTGCTGCTGTGTTAGGCTGTTACAAAATTATTTAAATACATTCTAACAACATTTAGGATAAAAGTTTTGGTGAGAAATTATGGGACAAAATAAATTTTGATTCTATTTTTTCTTTCAAATAAATCATCAAAATAAATTTTGATTTTATTTTTCTCTTTCAAATAAATTATCAAAATAAATTTTGATTAAAATATAATTAAATAAATCATCAAAATAAATTTTGATTCTATTTTTCTCTTTCAAATTAATCATCAAAATAAATTTTGGTTATATTTTTCTCTTTCAAATAAATCATCAAAATAAATTTTTATTCTATTTTTCTCTTCCAAACAAATTAAAACATAATTAAATAAATCATCAAAACAAATGAGTCTACCATACAACAAATTATATTTTTATGTATGAAAATTTCGTGAAAAAATCTCAATAAAAAGGTAATATCCGTCATTATTAATATGCAAATATAATTAATCTCACTATATACATGTAAAAATTACTAGAGTATTAATTATATTTGCATGTGGGATTCACTCTTCATATGTTACTTTACTATTAGTTGGTGATATCATATATTAATAATGACGCGATATCACTATTATATGAAATTTTTACTCAAATTTTATAAAAATTTGATTTATCTTACCATTATATAATTTATTTTATGACTTAAATATATGACTTTTTTAATACTTTCTTTTTGATTTTACTCGAAATTAATTGTAAAATTTAATGTGAAATACTTTTGTAAAATTTTATTATCTTCTTATTGTTGGCTATGAAAAAAAAATTAAAGTTGTAATTAATAAGTGCCTCTCCTGATTTAGTTTCCTGGCTCCGCCACTGTCGGCATATGATACCTTATATGATATTTCTGCATATGTATCAGGTACACGAAATACGTACTTAAATTTTTTTTTCTTAATTTTTGACGTACCTAGACGTATTTAGTATATACTCAAGCCTTAACGTACCTCAAGACGTATCTAGTATATACCCAAGCCGTACCATACCTCAAGACGTATCTAGTATATACCCAAGCCGTACCATCTCAGTTGTAATAATATTTTCTTCTATTACAGAGATAAAACTCCTTTCACTAGACTTCTTTTTTATTTTTTATTTTATACTTAGTATGATTTTAAAATTAAACTATAATTTGTAAGTTATTTAATATATTGCTATTTAATTTTGATTTATATCTTTACTTTTAGCATTAAATGTTAATTGTAGATTGAATCTTAACAAATTAAACTATTTAATTAATTTCTTTATTATTTTAAATTTAAAATAAATAATTTTTTATAAACATATCAAGTTGTATCCTTGCCTATTTTTTTTTAATTTTACAGTACTTCATAGGGTGATGGGCGGTGGAAAAAGGTAAGATGGGAAACAAAGTTAGACAATTGAAGTAAAAAATAAGGTAGGTGTTGTGTTGGTGATTGAGGTAGATGAAGGAGTAATGTGAAATTATGACAGTAAGAAGATGAATGTGGGTAGTAGATCAGGGTAAGGGTGCGCGGGAGGGGTGCCAACTGAAGGTCGGTAAATGGACGATGGATTGGCCATAGTGATAAATACGTACGAAACATAAAAGCAAATGAATAATAATGTCATTTTCTCATTTTGTGATAACTTCATTAAAAAATAAACTCTAACGCCGTGTCTGGTTAGGAGATTTGAGGAGAGATTTGAAAAGAAAAAATGAAAGGTGTGTAAAATTAGGTATATTTTATTCATATATTATATATAATTTTACACATCTTTTCCTTTTTTCTTTCTAAATCCCTCCTCAAATCTCTCAACCAAACATAGCATGAGACTAGTTGATGATAATTTTTAAATCACAATAAGTCGTACATATTTTTTGCAAACTTCAAAGAATATTGGTAATTTTTCTAATAAAATTTTTTAGGTAACGAGTTGGTGAGCTCAAGGTTATGCTGTGTCGTTCTCGTCTTGTATTTTTGTTGAACTGAAGAGTAGAGAAAATTAAAAAGGTGGCAGGGGTGAGAGCAAGAGTGGGGAGGATTTGGAGAAATTGCCCGTTTTTAAGAAAAAAGCGATACTAATAAATAATAAATAATAAATAAATAAAAGAATGGTATAATATATGAAATACAAAGATATATGAGTACTACAAGTTAAACTACAAGTTAAAAAAATTAAAAGAATATTTTGGTATTTTAATCATATCATATTTAATAAATTAAATTATATATTAAAGAGTATTTATCATATATATATATATATATATATGTATATAAAAATATTGTTTTTCCCTTTTTTATGTGGCACATTTTAAAAGTTTTTTTTTTTTTTTTTAAAAAGCCACACTGGCATGAATTTTCCATTTACATATAAAATTTTACGTAAATTTAATTTCAATTATAATAACCAATTTTATATATACTTTATATGAGAAATACATATTTTTCATATATGTAATTATAACTTTATTATGATATTTGAAAAAAAATTTTATCCCAATATACAAATAAATAAATAACACAATATGCTTAATTATGTGCATCGGACGAATCAAATTAATTTTGTATATTTTTTATTTTTTGTCTATCTTATTGATATCTTAATATTAATTTATATTTATTTTTTTATTTAATATGAAATTATTTATTACAAAATATTTATATTAATTTAAATTTTATACCTATAATAATTCAAAAAGAATATTAAAGAAAAAAAAATCAATACTCTACATAATTAATATATTTATTTTCTTCTTAATTCAATCACAACATATTTATATTTAATATTTTAAATAAATTTTATATAATTCTATGTATACATATTTTTATTTTTCAAATACATATAAGGGAAAATTATCCAAAAGTCCCATATCAGCATTAGCAACCCCATTTAGTCCTACCAATTAACGCATATACTGATAGATCCCATAGGTGATAACATTATCACTAAAAGGTCCTATTTTGATTTATATTTTGATATTATGGTCGCTTCTACCCCTTCATTTACTGCGTCACACCTCACTGTCACACGTCACACTGTCACACTGTCACACATGTCACACAACAAAAACTACTATAGGGCATTTTTCCCAATGTGACACCCAAACACATACTGTCACACTGTCTCACTGTCACACACGTCACACAGCAAAAAGTACTATAGGGCATTTTTCCCAATGTGACACCCAAACACACACTGTCACACTGTCTCATCCAAACACACACTGTCACACTGTCTCACTGTCACACTGGCACACAGCAAAAAGTACTATAGGGCATTACTCCCAATGTGACACCCAAACACACATTGTCACACTGTCTCACTGCAAAAAAGTCACACAGCAAAAAGTACAATAGGGTATTTTTCCCAATGTGACACCCAAACACACACCGTCACACTGTCTCACATAACCCAACAAACAAGGACATTTCAGGAAGATACACATACCGCAGGACCAAACGGAGTAATAAAAATATTTAAGGACTAATTGCACCAACATTTCACATTACGGGACTTATCAGTAACTCTCCCTAAATATAAATATAAATATAAAAATTAAATTAAATAATTAGAATCACTTTTAATTTTATATTACTAATTCTCTTTCTACTTTAACTATTATTTTTCGCCCTCTAAAAAAAATTAACTATTATTTTTAATATCAAAATGAGTATTTATTTTACTATCTTATCATTTAATATATATCATATAAAATCATTATATAATAATTACAACTTTATAACACAATAGAACTAAAATTATCAAAATAAAAAAATGATTTAACTAAATTTATTATATATAAGTATTCAAGTAACACTTTTGTATATGCCTAAGATTATTAAAATGAATAATTTAAATTAAAATTAATAATATTCTTTTATAATACATATTATAATATAAAATATCAGTACATTAATTAAAATTAACTCCATTATAATTTTATGTCAGACATCATATTTCTAGAAGTAATTTATATACACATGTAACGTTCAATTTAATATTGATTTAATAAAATAATGGAACTCAATAATTTTTTGTTAAGTTTTAGAATGTAAATTGACAAATGTCAAATGATAAATATTGTGGAATATTATCTTAAAGAATAATGATTCATCGAAAATGATTCTGTCTATTTAAGGTACCTATTGATTTTTCTTGAATAATTTTTAAATAAAAATTTTGAATTTATAATATTACTGGTAATGCACTTTCATGAGTTTTGCCAAAAAAGATATGCAAAAAAAATTTGGCTGGAATAAAAAAATTACGATTATTATGATGTATCACATAATTAATCATAACCCCTTTGAGAACTGAAATTATTAAAATTATAGAGATTTTGTGCTTAATTCCCTTTGAAGACATTGTTTATGGTTTGAATTTGTTATTTTTTTATACATCAATGTGAATAACTCTTACGATCTTACTGATGGCATAAATCTTATCTTTGAATCAATCCACCTTAAACACTTTTTCATATAATAAAATACTTAAATATTGTCATATAAAAGTATTCAAAGTAGATTATAATCAAACACTACTTGAAGTATAAGTAAAGACCCGATGCACCATTTTAGACATAACCAAAAACATAAGTGCACGAGCACGAAATAATGTGTCTCATATAATCCTGTTGATCAAGTTTGTACTCCTCTAAATATCATCGCTTTGTTACCTAAAAACACACGTGAGCCAGCCGACGGGTGTATGTCAGAAACCCCTCCGATGCCTAAGTCAACAAGCAGATAATAAACAATAAGTTTTATGTATTTTTGAGTAAGAATTGCAATACTTGTCCATAGGTTCTGTCATGAGTTTTTTTATAAATTTCACCTGGCACAATCCTAATAGGAAACTCTCTTTAGGAGAGTCCTCCTAAAAATCGCACTACTCAAGGATAATGCATATCCTTAGAACTTCCCTCCCACTACCAACCGGGTGAGATGGTTTAAACTCTTTATTTCGGTTGTCGTTGCGGTCAACTGAGCTATCTTGGCAAAGTGCTCCCCTTGGCAGAGCTGTGATAACCCTAGCTGCAGGATCGCACCCTGCCAAGCTACACTTAGCTCAGTCATCTTCAATGGCAACACCTCGGTCCGCTATAGGACTGCCTTCAAATAGTTAGGTTCAGGCCCTAGCAACACATTTCTAACCGACTTGGTGACTGCTTGGCCCAAGATCGAGCTACCCAAGCTCTTATCTCGGCACATTGCGCGGCCCAATTTCTAAAGAAGATTTTACCTGGCTCGGCCCAATTTGAACACAAATTACTCTCTCAGTAAGAAATTAGTAAAGACCTTTTTTATTAATAACCAAAATAATACACCATGAGTTATAACCAAATCATAATTTGTATATTATAGAATTTTTAGTTGTTTTAAATTTTTTTTTTTAAGAAAAAACATTTTGATACAAGTGGAATTCATGATTTTTAATAAATTTGATTCACATAAATGAGGATTTGATTTCAGATTGAGAATACATTTTTTTTATAATTTGAAATAAATTATTTTTATGAGTGTTTTACATAGAAATACACATACAGTGACAAATATTTTCATCAGCCATTAATAAATTTATTTGTATTTAACTTTCAATTATTAAAATTTTCTATACATGAAATATTAAGACTCAAGATAAATTTTTATTTTAAAAATAAATTTTCATACATCGCACGGATCACTTATTAATTTAATTATTATTAATATAATAAAGATAGAAGCGGATAAGGGAAATTAAATTCCATTCTCTTCGCGTTTTCCTATACGATCAAAACAACCTTTCATAAAATTGGATAGTTCGAATATGAGGTTTTTTTTTTTTTTTTTTTTCTTTAGAGAGGAGTTCGAATATGAGGTTGAGGCAAGACAAATTGTCATTCCTAATTCCAATATGGGGCAAACAGAAGGCTCTAAATGAGTGTAGTAGTAATTTATTTAAAATTGTCTCATAAAATTTAACTAATTTAGAAATATGATTAATCACATTTTTTAGCCCTTAAAATAAGAGAGTTGTACTATTTTTATCCTTAATAGTTAAATTGTGTCAATTTAATCACTAATATATATATATATATAATATTTCAATTTGGTACCTCAACCTAACTTTGTCAATAAAACTCATTAAAGTTAAGGGTAAATATGTAAGTTTGGAGACTAAAATGACATAGGTCACATATTTTAATGATTAAAAATGTAATTTATTAAGTGAGTTTTAAAAACTAAAATAACACAAATCACATATTTTGGGACTAAAGTATAATTTTTTAATGACTTGAACAATGGCTACTTAAAAGAGTTAGGTTGAGAGACTAAATTGAAATATTTGTAATATACTAGGGATTAAGTTGACACAATGTAAATATTGATGATCAAAATAACATAAATGGTATATTTTAGAGACTAAAAATGTAATTAATTCTAAAAAACGTATTAAATTTAACTCGTTTATTGTTAGAATTGATTTCAAATGAATTTTGATCAAATCATATTTAGAGCTCGTTTGGAAATTAATTATTTTAATTTATTTTTGTAACTTTTTACGAAAAAAAAACATACAGAACAATAGAAAGAGTGAAATAACAACTTGTAATAAATTTTTAGCTATATTAGTTATTCCTTAACCTTTTATAATGCATATAAAATTTTAGGGTAAACTACCAATAGGTCCTAATCGTTGGACTTAATTCCCATAAAGTCTTATTGAAAATAAGTCTTGATAAAATTGTCGCTAAAAATAATTTTTTTGTGATAATTTTTTATATATGTCGCTAAAAATTGACAATTAGTGCTTTTTTTTTTTGTCATGATTTTTATAAATTGTCGCTAAAACTAACAATTAGTGACTTTTTTTATGACAAATTTTTTCCATAGGACCTATTAGATAATAAATCCACTTATTAGGATCTACACGTAATTATTCCTAAATTTTATTAAATCAAGCTTTTTATTAATAAATTTTAAAATATATATAAACTTATTTGTTACCTAACAAATTGAATTTTTTTAAAGAATTTACTTGGTTTTGCAAAAATTAGGGTGCACCATGGTCCTCGTGCTATTGCTTTCTTTTAAGTGGGTATAGTACAATGTGATTCCACGCTTGGAGTGTCTAATGCACATGAGCGGTTTATTTAGTAATTGGAGAGTTCGGTGATGTAGAGTATTAATTATTTATGTTGGGTGATTTATAATACAATGTGATTTCACACTTGGGGTGTCTAATGCGCATAGATAATTATTCAGTAATCTAAAAATACGGTCATATGAAGTATTAATTACTCATGTTGCGTGATTGAAAAATATGAGGAGACATAATGAAAGATGATTGATGAGAAAGTATGGCCATATAATACTCCGTGATTATTGTATAATTTTTCATTGCCCATGATCAAATTGGAATGAGTACTTTATTATTGATGGATGTGATTAGCACCTTATTCCGAGCTTATTTAGGAATTACTTATTTTAGTTGATTTTTTTAATCTATCTATCTATCTATACTATATATATAACCAAATGTAGTTGTTTTGTCAAAAGTCTCTAAATATTTATTTCTAAATTATCATAATTTTAAAACTCTCTCTTTCCTACGTGGCAACCCTCTTTGATTGTCTTTCATATTTTCTATTTTCCTCCATTTTCTATTTGTTTGATTAATTAAAATGAAAATTATTTTCATTGCTTATGGATAAAGATTTGAATTTCAAAATTCATCTATATAGATAAACATATAAAAATTGATAAATAATTTATGATATTTGTTTGATTAATTAAAATGAAAATTATTTTCATTGCTTATGGATAAAGATTTGAATTTCAAAATTCATCTATATAGATAAACATATAAAAATTGATAAATAATTTATGAAAATTAATTTTGTATTCTATAGATGAAGATAAAAATTAAATAATTAATTTAAAAAAGTTAATTTCATAACTTATAGATAAAGATAAAGATTAAATAATTGATTAATAAAAAATTAAAATAATAAAATTTAGATAAAGATATTATTTGTTAATCTATATATCTATCAAAAACATATATATCTAAATCTTTATTTTGATTTACTCTTTTTTTTTTTTCCTTCTATCACGTATTAGCCTTTTTTATTTTGAATTTTTTATCATATGAAATGTCCTTATCTATAACTTCCCAAATGTAGTTGTTTTGTCAAAAGTCTCTAAATATTTATTTCTAAATTCTCACAATTTTAAATTCCTACGTGACAACCTTCTTTGTTGTCTTTCATGTTTTCTATTTTCCTCCATTTTCTATTTGTTTGATTAATTAAAATGAAAATTATTTTCATTACTTATGGATAAAGATTTGAATTTCAAAATTCATCTATATAGATAAACATATAAAAATTAATAAATAATTTATGAAAATCAATTGTATATTCTACAGATAAAGATAAAAATTAAATAATTAATTTAAAAAAGTTAATTTCATAACTTATAGATAAAGATAAAGATTAAATAATTCATTTATAAAAAATTTAAATAATAAAATTTAAATAAAGATATGATTTGTTAATCTATATATCTATCAAAAACATATATATCTAAATCTTTATTTTGATTTACTCATATATTTTTTTTCCATCTATCACATATTATCCTTTTTTATTTTGAATTTTTTATCTTATGAAATGTCCTTATCTATAATTTCTTATCTTTTCTTAAATTCTTAACATTCTCTTAATAATTTTTATTATTAGTTATTATCTACTAAGTGATAAAGATAAAAATAAATAAATAAATAAATAAAATTTTGTTGGCTCTAAATAAGAAGTGTATTAATAATTAAATAATGAAGGCTGCATGGGAGGAGGCAACACAAAAATCTTACAAAATTAATTTTCGTCATTATTTTATCCAAGGTAATAATTTGATATTCTTTCTTTTAGTTGTTAAAAATAGTTTGCATTAGATCATTGCTATGTATTTTTTCTTTTTCTGTTTTTATAAGGTTGTCATTTGTTATAACATTTCTTCAATCCCATCTCTAAATTCTCTCTTTGAAATTTTTGTTTTTTCAATAGTAAAGTTTAGAACTAATTTCTTATCAAATTTTTTTTCTTGGTGCATATTTAATTAAAAGATCGAGACGAGCAAAACTTTCCTATGATATATGAAATTAATGAATATAATACAAAGATGATAGGAAAATACTATATATTTTTCGATATATCTTTGTTATTATTAGTTGATTTGCTAGATTATATTATCAATTTAGAGCCCATATGATTTAATTCAATGTCTATGACTTTAGTTGCATTCGACCATTTTTTCATTGAGTAACCTATATAATTTTTTGGATAAATTACGCTAAAAGTTTCTGTTTAATACAGATCTCTCCCTCATATTTGAAAAGTTACATTCCTCTCCCTAAGGTTTGTAATCTCATTACAAACTGCCCTGGATTGCTGATGTCATGCCCTAAAATTTTCTAAATGACCATCATGTCCTTTTTCTTACCATTTCTTCTTCCTATCATCATGATTACATTCTACAACTTTTCATTATTAAAAAAATCCATTAAATACAACAAAATAAGATTATGTATTGAATTTTTGTATTTTTATATTTGGTCAATTTAAAAAAAATCATAAAATATTATATTTGTTAAGTATATCTAGATTAGGTGTGTCTAAAAAATAATAAAAAATTGCTTTAAATATTTAAAAAATTCAATAAAAAAACATGAAAAATAAAAAAAAATCCAATTTTTTGTGTGAGTTAAACCAAAAAAGATGATTGTTATTTCCCTTGAAATAACATGAACAAAATATCTGTATTATTTTATTATTTTATATGTATAAAAGCTAATGGGCAAATATGTCATTATAATCTGATATGGGGGTAAGTGTAATTTTTCAAATGTGAAGGGGATCTATATTAAACAAAAACCTCAAGGGGTGTTAGTGTAATTTATCCTAATTTTTTTTTGTTGGTATATAATGATTAAAGCTATCATTTGTTATATTTCTTCAAATACAATTCAAATAATTTTTCATCATTTTTTTTTGGTAAATAAAATGGATTAAAACTATTTTCTTATATAATTTTTATAATCCTACAAAGTTCTTATCTTGATTATTTTTATTTTTTTTAAATGCTGTAGAAACTATGCAAGTATTATTCAAACTATGGAGAAAATGATTATGGAGAAGGATTTATACTTTGATATGCATGTATCATTGATAGAGGAGATCAAAGATAGAGAGTTGCTAATAGAATTAATTAATGATTTATTTGAGAAGTACTTTTTATAAGCAAGGTAACAAACTTAGATTAAAAAATTTAAAAAAATTCTTATAAATTATAATTAAAAGTTGAGATTTACTCATAATTTGGTTCCACAATAATAATATACATCACTAATTTAAAAGTCTAAGTAAATTTATAATAACTTTTTCTGAGTTTATAGAATTTCTCTCTTTTAATGATTTCTTTTTTTTTTTTTTCTTCTTCTTTTTTCTGCATGACACTATAGTTTGATATAAGTTATTTATATTATCAAGTGATTGTGATACTATTATTCCTAACAATCTTTATAATTAACAATTTTTTATTATGCATATCAAATTTTATTGTGAAATTTTATGGGTTAATTATTGTCAATGTCTACCCAGATGGCCTAACATCATGGCTTGCCACTATTAATACATAATTCAAGATTAAGATGATTTATTTATCACACAAAATGTATATAGTCTATTTTTCCGTGCATCGCACGGGTTACCGCTAGTTTTATATAAAAGGATGTGTAAAAAAAAGTAAAAAGAGTAATGTTATAACTTTTAGAAAGATTATGGTATACACCCCTCAAAGAATGTATATCATATGCACCTTATAACTATAGAAGAAAATAGTACAACTCCCTACTTTTTGAGTTATAACTAAAAAAAAAAAAAAAGTCATAACCAAATACAAAAAAATCATAATTAAATATCTCAAAATAATGTCATAACTAAAGAAAAAAATTAATTATAACTAAAGAAAAAAATAATGTAGCTAAAGATAGTAGATAATAGAATTCTCCAAGGAAAATGATAGGTGGCTGGAAAATGTTCAAGGAAAATGATAAGGAAAACTGTCTGCACCGTTAGATCAGATATGATCTCATGATCCAACGATGCAGATGAGTTTTCATGATATTTTCATGAAAGTTTTCATGACACGTAGCATGACCCATTCTCCAATAACTTAATTTGACTTTTTAACTAAAACAACCAAAGCAAAAACCCACTACAAAACAACCCCGAATAGTTCAAAAAAAAAATAAAAACCCCGAAGTAATTGATCGACCGATAGGTGCAAGGTGAGTTGATAAAACATGGCTAAATATTAAAAGGTAAAATATTTATAAGAAAAAAATAAAAAAAAAAAATATTTGTAAAAAATAGAATAAAAAATTATTAAATATTTCAAATACAAAATTCAATATATCTTCGGAATTTTTTTTGTATATTTTAAATTTTTTTTGGATTTATTCATAATTTTTTATATCAGTTTAGGTTAAGTGCATTTAAAGTAAAAATAATAATAATAATTAAAATATGAAAATAATTCACTGAAGAAATAAAACATGAAAAACAAAAACGTAAATACTGTATTCCAAAAATCAAAACCAAAAAGAATAATTTAGTTTTAAATTTATGTACATTGGATCAAGGAAAAGTGAAATATACCTAAAAAAATAATTGTCAAAATTCAAGATGGGCTTGATGCATTAAGGTCACGTTTGGCAACAGATTAATATAGTCAAAAAGTCAGGCAAAAGAGTTAAAGATTCTTTTTATTTTCTCTACTATTTTTAGTGAAAAAAAAAAAAAAAAACTTATGTGTAGATCATAATAGGTAAATTTATTATCTAATAAGTCCTGTGAGAATTAATAACATTTTTCATCACACACTATTAAAAAATGTCACTCATTGTTAATTTTCAAGGATAATTTGAATATTTTATCACAAAAAATATCACTAATTAAAAGTTTTAGCGAAAATTTAAAAAAATTGTCACAAAAAAAATTACTAATTTTTAATTTTTAGTGACAGTTTAAAAAATTTGTCATAAAAAAAGTCACTAATTGTAAGTTTTAGTGACAACTTATAAAAATCATGAAAAAAAAAGTCACTAATAGTTAATTTTTAGCGATACATGTAAAAAATTGTCACAAAATATTATTTATTTTTAGCGACGATTTTATTAGGACTTATTTTTAAGAGGACTTGATAGAAATTAAATCTAATTATTATAACCTATTGGTCGTTTATCCTAAAAATAAAAAATAAAAACTAAAAATTCACTTCTTAAAACTGTGTTTGGTTCATAGATTTAAAGAGGAATTTCAAAAAAAAAGAGAAAAAGTACATGTAATATAAGTGAAATATAATTATATTTTATTCATATTTCATTTTTTTTTTTTTTTTTTCTAAATTCCTCCCCAAATTTATGAATCAAAAACAGTTTAAATGAATCACAAGTTGAAAATAAATTGTCGTACACGTTTCTAAAACAAGAATATGTAATAGACTTATATATAAACAAGAAAAGATATTAACATAGACTTATAGACTTATATATAAACATGAAAAGGCATTCGCATCAAGTCGTTGTAGTATAGTGGTAAGTATTCCCGCCTGTCACGCGGGTGACCCGGGTTCGATCCCCGGCAACGGCGCGTTTATTTTTGGTTTTTATGAGATGGGCGCTGGAATTTCGTACGACCGCACTCTCACACGAGATTTGTTTTACATTTGCCCACATGAGATAGCTCCAGTCCTGGCATTGAATAAAAAATGATCAATGCTAACAACCATCTCCTTTTTATTATATAAAATAAATTACATTTAGTTTATGGGAAAATTATTATTTTTTTTATAAAAAAAATAAAATAAAGTTTCAGCCTTATAATTAGAGTTGTGTAAAATATTACATAATCTGTTAAAATCACACAAATCCGTCTTTGAAACTGCTTTACTCCGTTGTAGTTAATACATATATATATATATATATATATTCAACTAGCAGTTGACTCGTATAATACATGTATAATTTTTTTTTGCAAAAAATATTTGATAGTACAATGTGTGTTATAAAAGAATAATTTTTATTTCAAATTAAAATTAAAGTATGATTTTAATTATTTATTTTAATAATATTGACATTATCATTCTATAAAATTGTTACTTGAATACTTAGATATCTATTAATTTTAGTTAAATTATTTATGTATTTTGATAATTTTGGTTCTATCGTATTACAAAAGTGTAATTATCATACAATAATTTTGTATAATATATATTAAATTATAAAATAGTAAAATAAATACTCATTTTGACATTAAAAATAATAATTAAATTAGAAGAAGAATTAGTAACATAAAATTAAAAGTAATTCTAACTATTTAATTTTCTTTTATATTCATTTGGAAAATAAAAATATGTAGAAATAGAAATTATATAAAATTTATTAAAAAAATTAAATGTAAATATATTGTAGTTGGATTATCATATAATGATTTTGTATAATATATATATATATATATATATGTATATATATTAAATTATAAGATTGTAAAATAAACACTCTTAATTAAATTAAAATATCAACTATATAAAAGAAATTCAATAATGACTAACCAAGAAAGAATCACATAATAACATCTAAACTCAAAAAAAAAAATAAATAAATAAAAACATCTACATCTCAATGTGTGAAGTGACTAATCATCTGTAATATGATGTCAAAACATAAAAGAACTTATTGTTTAACAATTCAAAAAGTAACTCAAGTAGTAAATCTAATCTTTAGAGGTTTCTCGAGAATATCATTGTTCTGCAGATTTTTCCGAGTGTGAGTTGTGATTATATAAAATAATGTGGGAATAAAATATAATTTCATATATAGAATCACTATAACATTTAAACGACAAATTCAAAATATAGAATTGGTATTGGATATAGAATAATGCATGAGAAAATAAGAAAAAAAAAGTAATTTAGTATTGAAAAAAAATCTTAATACTTTTTAAAGAATTAAGAAAAAAAACGTGAAACGCAAAATTAATATTGAATTTGTGGATTATCTCAATTTAAGGTTAAAAAAAATATATATGGAAAATAAATATTTGTCAAATAGAATCCATATAAAATAGGTAAAGTTAGTATAATTTAAATCATGTTTGAATTTACGTAAAACTCTATATGTAATTAAAAAAAATACATGCTGACGTGATTTTCTTAGAAAAAAATAAGCCTTCATAATTTGTGTGATGTCTCAGGTCTTAGACTTTAGTAGTATTGAGGAGTATGATAGTGTGCATTATTGGAGGTGTTTTGTTATCGTATTGGGTCATTGAGATTTCTTTTCTACTTTTATTTAACCTCTCGTAACTTTTCCGGGTTGAAAATTTTGAGTTTTGGGCATTAAAATTTGTCTTGGGTTACAAAATCAAATTCTAAGTTTCTAGGCAAAACCACTCATGCGGATTTGACAACCTCTTGAGCGGATCCTTACAGGGTTTTTCAGAGTTTTCTGGGTAGAAAACCGCTCGAGCGGATTTTGGTGAATTTTCTGGATTCCTCTTTGGAGCAAACTGCCTGTGGAGGCAAAAAAATCCACTCGTGCGGAATTCAAATCGCTTATTCATCTGTATCAAATTTCGTACTCTTTTTCCTTAAAACTGATGTCAAAAATGTGTTTTGTATAGATTTTCACTTATTTCTCTCTCTACTCATCTTTTCTCGGCTTTCTCTCTACAAACACACCCAAATCCAAACTCCTCTCTAAGATTTAGCTCAAATCCTTTAAGAAATTGAAAGGGCTTTTTACACCAAATCGAAGAGGGTAACGATGACTACATGTATACCAATTAGATCGAGTTTTCACCAACTTTGAGTTCTAAAGTTTTCTTTCTCTTCATCTCCCAAGCTTGAGTTAGGGATAATCTTAGAGTTATATATATGTTTTTATATGATTATGTTTGTTTGAAGTATTTCTTACGTGTTTGAGCTATGGTTTTGGGTTGATGAACCCTAAATGATGTTAGAAGATGATTTTCTTTATTTTTTCCAAAACTTTTGAGAATATGAGCTATGTTCTAAGTGTAGGTGTTGTTTTGGAAAAATGTTTTCAAAAATGGAACAAAAACCTAGTTTTAGTAGAAATTCTAGAATTTGGGAATTTTGGAAAAATGTTGAGATATTGCAAAATTTATACTTGATAAATTGTTATGTGAAGAAATGATGGAGAAATTTCTATGGTTGTATTAAATAAGGAATTTCATAGAAGAAATGAAATTTTTTGACTTTGAAGCTTATTTTTGATTAACCAGGTTTAGAAAATAATATTTAATATGTGGAGAATACATGTTTGTTAATGTTGTTATATTGTCTTTTGGAAACATATTATGATGTTGTATTGATAAGAGATGCGGAAATTTGATCACAATGGAGGATTGTGTGGTGGAATTGAAAATGAAACTTATAAATGCATTGTTTCATTACTACATTGCCACTCCATTTTATCATTGTTGCTATTGATTTTGAATCTTGCATTTGAAAAGTATTGTTTTAAAAAAGGAAATTGTTTAGTTGGTAAGTCCGGATAGGGGGAATAATTGGCATTAGTTAAGTTAGCTTGAGCGTCTATAGTGAAAGACTGAAAACACGCACGGAGGAGGTACCACGTGCCTTCCGGTTAGTAACCGGTAAAGTGGGGATTGGTAGTGCTTGTTATGCCTACTTGCAGACACTAACCTAGGGATTACCTGAATCGTATTTATCGCCCCTTTGAACTATATCGAAATTATTGAATTATTAAATTCTCAAATTGCATTGTGCACAAAATTTTCAAAAGATAAAGATATATGTTTTTTAACATGGCATGGCATATGCATTCATCTCAGGAGATTGTATAAAATGTATATACTTTGTTAGGATTTTCTTACTGGATTTAATGCTCACCCTATGGGATTTTGTGCAGGGAAGGATGTAGTGATCCCGTCGAATTAAAGACATAGAATATATTTTGAGAGCACAGGACTCTTTTATTTTGTTATAATTATTTTGACAAGCCAAGGGCTTTATATGTATGGGTTCGAAAATCACTTTTGTGTAATCGGGCTTAAGCCTTGAAAATTGTAGCCCTTATAGCGATTCCGGTTTTGGCCCGTCACTTGTTGTGTTCCAAACTCGGGTTGTATAGTTCTAAATAGTGATTCATATCTTGTTTCCCTTGTCTCCCCTTTATTTTGGTTATTGGGTTGTGGTTGTGTGTTTGAAACAGGTTGGTTGCGCGTTTTTCCAAACCTATGATGCCCAGATTTTGGCTCTTTCGCTCGAGCTGGCATTTTTGCGCTCAAGCGGGCTTCACAAATTTTGCTCCTCCGCTCGAGCAGCCATTCTTGTGCTCGAGCGGGATTTGTCAACTTTCAACATTTTTTTTGTAGTTCTACAAATACTGGGAGAATGCATTGGACGCTCGAGTGTCCAATCTCACGCTCAAGCGGGGTCCTTCGTCTGCAGAACTTCTGGAAGTGCATATCCTACGCTCAAGCGCCACTTTTCACGCTCAAGCAGACCTTTGTGTCTAACGCTTGAGCATCACTTTCCACACTCGAGTGGACTGCGTGTATAGCAGTCTGTAAAGATGATGTTTTGAATCATTTTTTCACTTCTCTCTCTCTCTAAAACTTTTCAAAAACCTAGATCTACACTTTCTCTCTCTAAACTTACCTTCTCTCTTTGATTTCATCTAGATTCGTTGGTTTTTTCACCCTAGTGCCTTTGAGAAAAAAGTAGAGTGCATCAAGACCTTCATTTTGATTCGATTAGAAGTGGGTTTCGGTGTTCTTGAAGTTTCACTCTTGCTTGGTTCGTCTTCTCTCTTTGAGGTAGGGATTTTCTACACTTTGTTATGATTTTTAATTTAGTTATTCATAGTTGTGTGACAATGGTGGGATTTGGGAGTATTTGAGCCAAACCTAGGGTTTGGGTGTAATGTAAAAGATGGGTTTTTGGTGAAAATGAAATAAATGAACTTGGGGGTTGGAAAATGAAGTCTTGTTGTGTCAAAATGAGTGGTTTTGGTACATGGTTTTATATTTTGAAAAAGGGTGATTTGTGCCCTAAAATGACTATTACATCTATTTTGTATAAATAGTTGAAATTGATGTTGTAAACTTGGAATCTGACAAGTATTGAAATGGATGGTGAAATTGAATAGATGATGTGTCTCATCTTTGGAAATTTGAATAAATTATCTATCTTGAGATTGTATATCTGTTTAGAAATATATGTATTGGGTTATCGGTGGAGGATAGCTTTGATTTGTTGTAAAAATTGCATGTGGATTAAGTAAATTGAAACTATTCCATGGTTGATTATCATTGAATATGATAACGTCATAAATACATTGTATATGTATGTTTATTTGAGAGTGGAAAGGGGATGTGCTCCATTGTTTGATTATGTGTTTAAATATAGTGTATATATATGAATGATTGTTTGGGAGGAGAAATGAGATGGACTCCATTATAATTAAGTTGGTCGGAGTGTCTTAGGTGAAAATCCTGAAATTATACATGGATGTCAATCCCGTGGACGAAATATTACTAAAATGGCAAATTGAAATCTATACATAGGTGCTGATCGCACGTACGAAATATCCGTAAAATGGCAATTGGAAGTGTTATGTGTTGATTTTGAAATTATTGAATCATTGAGTTGTAGTCTCATTTGGATTATCGAAAGAAATAAGGGAATTGAATCATATATGTTGAAAAGAATTGGAAGAAAATGAAATGGAATATGGAACCGGTATTCTATGGCCACATATAGTATGAATGTTGTATCCCAGGCATTGTGTATGCACAAATATTTATATCTTTGTTAAATCTCATATATTGTGTTAGATTATTCCTACTGGGCTGTGGCTCACCCTATTTGGGAAAAATATTTTTAGATAATGATGACATACCTCCACCAAGGCAATAGCATTGGAGGGACTTTTGGGAAGCACGAGCTTCCTTATTTTGATTATGTATTTTTGTATAGCCAAGGGTTTTATTTGTAAGGGCTAGTCCCATTTTGTTGTAACCAAGTCAAAACTTGGTAAGGTGTAGGCCCGAAGGGCATTTATTTATGCTGAACTCTTTTGTATTGTTATCTTCATGTAATGAAAGGGCTTAACACTCTAATTGATGTATTTGTTTATTATGCTTGGATCATATTTACGGTATTATTTTGGGGGCGTTACAGCCCTCGAGGGCATTGAATTGTACTCGATATATTGTGTGCCACATGCTATAGATTCATATTCTAGGAATGTTGAATGTATAATTGCATGTAGAATATTTTTTTGTAAATCTCTAGAATTTAATGAATATACATGTTAGAGATTAATGATAATGCCTATGTTGAGACTTTATATTCTTTATATATATATATTACGCATTGGAAGGATTGATTTGGAAACAAGTTAATGTAATTGGACGTTAGTGAGTCCTTATTCTTCGGGGCGTTTCAATTTGCCACCAAGAAAGAATTGCATAATAATATCTAAACTCAAAAAGAAAAAATAATGAAAACACACTACAAAAATTTTGACATTTTGTGACGGCAAAATGCCGTCGCAAATACTCATAATACCGTCTCAAATACTTTTTTTGCGACGGCAATTGACTTTTAGTGACGGCAAATGGGTGGTCGCAACAAAGGGCGTTGCTAAAACCCTTTAGCGATGGCACCATGCCGTCGCCTTTTTTTTTGCGACAACAAAAGTTGCCTTTTGCGACGGAATTTTGGTGTCGCCAATAATATGTAAAAGCTTGAGATTTTTTTGCGATGGTACTGTTTTACCGTCGGTAAAAGTGTTATTTGAGACGGCAAGAAATGCCGTCGCTAAAGGGTTTTTATTGTGATGGGATACTTGCCGTCGCTAAAGATTGACGGTAAAAAATGCCGTCGCAAAAGGTTTTTTGTTTCAACAAAATATTTTTGGTTCTAATGTTTTTTGAGATGGCGTGGTGTCGTCGCCAAAAAAAAAAATTAAATTAAAAATATGAAAATTATCTGTATTAAATGAAAAATAACTAAAAAAGAAACTAGTTATTGCATAATAATATAAAAATTTGAGTATAAAAATAAAAATCCATCCATAATAAAAATATTCTTGCATTCACAACAATACATCAGCAAAATTACCCCACTACATAATGTTGTATAATACAAATATAATTTTTAAATATATAATATTGTTCACAATTCAAAATAACGTAAATCAATAACAAAAGTTTTCCTCATATGATTCTTCCGTTGGTAACAAAAACAAAAGTTAGTCACATTCTTCACACGCCTGTACTCCACAAGAAGCAAACTCCTACTTGGGAAATATCTGAAAACAAAAAATAAAAATAATTAATGACAATATAATTATATGTTAATATTTTAATCATAAAAAAACATAAAAATTTAACTACTATATAATTACAAAGATAATTAAGTAAATAATTTTGGCTAGACAGAAATCCGGCTCTAACTCCAAAACCGGGAAACCGATTCAAGTCCCGTCTTCTCCCAGAAGTCTCTCGTGCCTAGGCGGTCGTGTATGTCAAGTTTCGTGCTATTCCGACGCCGTTTGGTGATTTTGGGGTGATTTTGGGCCTTTTTCTCCCACAAGTCTCAAAAATTCATATAGAATTTAAATTTTGTATAATATGAGTTCTACTCAAAATAAATCTAAATGGTAAGAGACAATTTTGTCTGTCAAGAACTACAAAAAGACAAATAAATTAAGGTGTGATTGGCTAAAAAACCAATAGATGACCATATATACTTGTATCAAATCATGCCCAACCTTTAATATAATGGGCATTGCAAATCAGAAAATCATTCACTGGTTTGCATCACATAAAAGAATTTAAATTTTACAATTCAAACTAAGAGTACATTTATTTTTATTTCTTTTGTACAAAGCATGCAATACATCATTTTCACTTTCTCATCATAAACATATAAATGCTTATATAAGTACTAGTGAGAGAGCTGCGTGCAAAGCACGCTTGCTAGTGCCCATTATATAAATCCATTATTGTTGGAGGCGAGAAGAGAAGAGACATGTCAAGAAATTGTGACGTAAAATATAAATTAAAGTTGCAATGGAAATGTGTCGAGAAATTGTTATACACGAATAAAACAGAGACGAGAGAAAAATTTATACAAACATAAAGCAACCTACTACCATTAGAGGGTGTGTATTTTTTATGCTTTTTGGTAAAACTTACACAAGGAATGACGGGATTTAGAGGGGGAGAATTTTGACAAAGAATATTCATCTATACATACTTTGAATTGTGACATTTGTTTTGATGATTCCAATAGTGAAGTTACTATTTCAATAATTATTACTATGTTCATCATCATCTTGTACTTGTAATCTTACAAGACAAACAATTGTGCTGGTATTACTAAAAGGGAAATGTAACTTTACTACTTTGACAGTAAACCAAGTCCTGTTTCAAATAATATTGTACAAATTAGTTCAAGAATCTATATTAGTACATTTCATTATAAACTTACTCTGTTTCAAAATAGATTAAATTACAAAAAGTAGTGAACCAAAAACAACTCCGCATACCAGTGGAACTGAGCAATCAAGAACAAAAAACTTGATTATCAAAGCTTCATTGGTATCTTCTCAATCACTAATCAACTCTTGATGGAAATAAGTTGACTGACCAACATCAAAAACATAAATACAACAGCAACATCATTACATCCTAGCTTCACAATGTCTCATCATCATACACAACAACACCTCAATCAAAAATATATATATATATATATATCTTCTCTACTATTGTATAAAGGCTTCAATTAGTGTCTTGAAACCTTTACTTCTTCTTATGTGGGTGTCTAGGAAGTGGATTTTTTTTGTAGGTTTTTTTAGTTGTAGGATATTATTGGAGAAATTTTTTTTTTGTGTTTGGGAATATAGTTGGGTTTTAACTAAGACTCTAACCACTTGAGTGACACAACACATGTGAAAATATGTTTTTAATACTTATTTAAATTGTGCACACATCACATGTGCCAACCGCTAGTATATATATATATATCAATAATCACAAAAAAGATCCTTAACAATATTAAGTTTCAATAGCACAACTTCCCTATTTTGCTACTCTCTTCAGACACCATTCCTCAAATTAATATATTTCTTTTAAGCATTCTAATCAGTAGGAAGCTTGTTGAGAATCAACTGAAAACACAACGAGTTTATATGATAAACAACTTGGCTCCAAAATATAATCTTATGGTAGCAATCTTACTAAAAACATACATGTCCAAATATCATTAGATGTTTAAATGTCATTGATTTTTTGACAATCAATCACATTTAGCCTCTTGTATTTTTTAGTAAAAACTTTTAGTAAGATTGTTAGTATACCTAGAATTATTCAATTTTTCTATGAATTTATAATAAAATTTTAAAATACTACTGAATGGTAATAACTCCTATTCTTTTACTTTCCCAAATAAAGTCATGAATTGTCAAATAAAGAGAGATGACTTCAAATACAAATTCCATATGCAATATTATTCCTAAGTAAAGGACAAAAAACAACAACAACAACAAAAATAACAAGACAATTAACAACCCCCCCCCCCCCCAAAAAAAAAAAAAGCTCAATAGTGCCAAGTACTGGATTTTTGTTTTGTTTTTTTGTTTGAGATGATCATTGAGCAGTATAATGTTACTCGATGAATCTATACTTTAAACAACAAAAACAAGAAACAAGGTAATATAAAGTTACTAAGTGAATATATATTCAACTTTAAGAAATAGAAATGAGCTAAGCAACAAACAAGGACATGAATAGAAGAATGCAAAATAAAAATAAAAAGAAGAAGAAGAAAAAAAAGGGTGACCTTGGTAAGTCAGAATTATTTCTTTGCTAAAAAAAGGGTGACCTTGGTAAGTCATTAATTAAGGGAAAACTTGCATGATCTGGCCTTGGTAAGTCAGAATGATTTGGTATTCCTATCAATTAGCATAAGTTGTATTCCCAGATCAGATCAAACAATAAGAATTCTTAGATCAGAAGAAGTCCAAGCAATTCCATCACTAATTAACCAAAAGCATCAATAGACTACAATTATATAGAAAATAAGCTCTGAAACCCTGTTAAATTATAAACTCACTTTTAAATTATAAATAAACCTTATATATATTCAAGTCATCTTAGATAAATAACCATCTATCAACTGCAGAGTCACAGAGTTGAAGCACAATTCAATAGTCATCCTCATTTATACTCATAACTTTCAACTGATTAGGGCAAAATAACAAGTTGCAGTACTAAGCGAAAATCAATTGAAAGTATCTTCCAAATATAGCCCACAAAGCTTGATTATTCATAAATTGAAACCCTATGGCTAGTCGGCTCTTCAAGTTGACTGATTAGAAGAGGAATTAAGTGTTTTGGATCTGAGATCATTTGCATTGAGTTAGAGAGCCATGAATGAGAGTGTAAGACTGTTCAAAAAAATAAAAATAAAAAAAGAAAAGAATGAGAGCGCAGGGAAGATGGGTTTGTCTCTGGCCATAGTGGAGACGAATCGACTGGCCATAGGGTTTAAGATTTGTTTGGATTATAAAACTACATCATTGTTGTTCCAAGGATACACAGTCACATAGAGATATAGAGGAACCATTTCAACCCAGTCGATAGAGGAACCGACTGGAATGAGAGAGTCGAAAGAAGAGTCAAAAGAAGCATACTGTTTCGCCGCCGAACTAGTCTCGCCGCCGATTGAAACCCTTCCCCTTCAACCCCAGTCTCTCTTCAAACCCTCTATCTTCTTTCTCTCAGATTAAGATTTGCTTACTGTTTTAAAATAGTGTTGTGAAATTAAGGGCTCTACAAACCTGAAAGGAAATGAAAAAAAATGGGGGAAAAGACAGAGGGAAAAAATGGGGGAAATTAAGTTTGGGCGGGCGGTCGGGTGAGTCATTGAAAAAATGGGGGAAATTTGTTTTATTTTTATTTTAATGATTTTTTTTATTTGGTAGAAGTAGGGATAATATTTTTATTTGGTAGTAGTAGTAGTAGTGGTAGCAGTGGTGGTAGTGGTAGTGAAGTGGTAGCGATAGTGGCAGCAATGGTAGTCGTAGAGGTGGAGTGGCAACAGTGGTAATAATAGTGGTAGTGGAATGACATTTGCAATAGTGGTGAAGGTGGTAGAGGAGATGGGTGGTAAGAGAGAGATAAGTGAGAGACAGATAGAGAAATAGAGAGAGAGAGAGACAGAGTGATGAGCGAGAGAGAGACAAAATGGTCGCTAAAAGTGCATTTTCTTGTAGTGGAGAGCTCGGTAAATAGAGAAGAGGGGAGTGAGAGAGTGAGCAAGGTGAACACAATGGGAGAGAGAGACAGATAGACACAGAGAGAGAAAGAGAGAGAGAAGAGTGATGAGTGAGAGAGAGACAGAGAGAGAAAGAGATAGAGAGACAGATAGACAGATAGAAAAAGAGAGAGAAACAAGAGATAAGCGAGAAATAGAGAGAGAGAGAGAGAGAGAGAGAGAGAGAGAGAGAGCGAAAAGAGATGATCGAGAGAAAGACATAGAAAAAGAAAGAGACAAAGAGAGAAGAAAGATGCGCGACAGAGACAGAGACAGAGATAGAGAGATGAGCGAGAGAGATAGAGAAAGAAGAGAGATGAGAGAGATAGAGAGAAGAGAGATGAGCGAGAGACAAAGAAAGAAAGAGAGAGAGACAGAGATAGAGACAAAGACAGACAGACAGAAAAGAGTGATGAGTGAGAGAGAGAAAGAGAAGAGAGAAGAGAAAGAGAGAGAGAAAGAGAGAAATAGATAGAGTGAGAGACAGAAAAAGAGACAGAGAGAAGAGAGATGAACGAGAGAGATAGAGAGAAGAGAGATGTGCGAGAGAGACAGAGAGAGAAGAGATATGAGAGAGATAGAGAGAATAGAGATGAGCGAGAGAGATATAGAAAAGAAAGATGAGCAAAAGAGATAGAGAGAGAAAAGATAGATGAGTGAGAGACACACACAGAGAGAGAAAGAGACAGACAGACAGACAGACAGACAGAGAAGAGTGATGAGTAATAGAGAGAAAGAGAAAAGAGAGAGGAATATGAAAAATGGGTGAAAAAAGATAGACAAAGAAAGAGAGAGAAAAAGAGCGAAAAGAGATAAACGAGAGAGAGACAGAGAGAGATGAAGAGAAGAGAAATAGAAGAGAGACAGAGAGAGAAGAGAGAAGACAGATGGACGAGAGACATAGAAAGAAAGAGAGAGACATACAGACAGACAGAGAAGAGTGATGAGTGAAAGAGATAAAGAGAGACAGAGACACAGAGAGAAAGAGAGAGACAGACAGACAGACAGAGAAGAGTAATGAGTGAGAGAGAGAAAGAGAAGAGAGACAGAGACAGAAACATAGAGAGAAAGAGAGAGACAGACAGACATAGAAGAGTGATGAGTGAGAGAGAAAAAGAGAAGAGAGACAGAGAGACAGGAAGATGAAAAAATGGGTAAAAAGAGAAATGTTATATCAAAAGAATAAGACGACGTCTTCTTTTTTTTTTTTTTTTTTTTGTGATAGAAAAATATCGTTGCATTTATTTAAACCATTTTGTGACTATATATATATGAAGCCATCTCAAAGCCATAATATATATATATATATATATATATTTTACTTTTTTTTTTTGGGCAATGGTACCTATTACAGTTGCAAAAAACTCTTTTTTTTTGCGACTGGAGCTATGCCGTCGCAAATACTCTATTTTTTGCGACGACAAGTTGTGCCGTCTTAAAAAGTCACATTTTTTTTTGCGACGGCAAATGTGCCGTGGCAAAAAGTTTCGTCTTTTAAGCCCACTTTTTTTGTAGTGACATCTAAACGATAGATATATCTCAGTGTGTGAAGTGATTAATTATCCGTAATATGATGTCAAAACCTAAAAGAACTTACTGTTCAACAATTGAAAAATTAACTCAAACAATAAATCTAAACTTTTGAGATTCCTCGAGAGTATCATTGTTGTACAGATTTTTCTTCCAGTGAGTTGTGATTATATAAAATAATGTAAAAAATGAAATATAATTTCATATATAGAATCACTATAAAATTTAAACGAGAAATCCATAATATAGAATAGTATAGAATTGGTATTGGATATAAAATAATGCATGGAAAAATAAGAAGAAAAAATGACAATTTAGCATTAAAAAAAAATCTTAATACCCTTGAAAGAATTAAGAAGAAAAACGTAAAACGCAAAATTGGTATTGGATTTGTGGATGATCTCAATTTACCATGGAAAATATATGGAAAAGAAATATTTGTCAAATAGAGTCCATATAGAATAGGTAAAGTTAATATAATTTAAATTAGATTTGGGTTTGTATAGAACTCTATATGTAATTAAGAAAATACATGCTCACATGCTCTCTTTAAAAAAAAAAAAAAGCCCTTATAATATGTCACATTAGCATGGGAAAAACACTACTTTTAATAATATATATATATATATATATATATATGACATCTAATGAAATATCAAATTAAAAATAGTGTTAGAGATTTAAGATGTGAAATTTGTTACAAATTAGTAGTTATATATATAAACAATATTATGTAAAATTAGTTTGTATTATGAATATAAAAAATATTATACGAATAAGCATTATATATTATTCAAATACTTGATAATTGATTAGAATATTTTTCAATCGGCTAATCTGCTCAAAAAGGCCTAAATTGCGATTTGTCAATCCGTTAATCCGCTAATCTGCCATTCGGTTATAATTTTACTCTCAAACAGCCTAAACCGCACTGCACATGCCCCAACTTATAATAAAATAAATTTTGAAATTTTAATTTTCTCAATTTAAATTTAAATTTTTTTATTTATTTTCAATTTTGATGAAAGATTGAACTCAATTCACATTACAGAATATCTAGATTACAGAGTATATTTATACAAGAGATATGTAACTGAATAATAGATTCTAACTACTTCTAATGACTGCTAACTACTTCCCAGCAGTTACAGAAACAGGTAAGAAATAGTTGAGAGTTGTGATTGCATCTGATGCTGATGCAGGAGAAGATGCTACTGATGCACTAGAAGGTTTTGTTATATATGCACTTGCACTAGCAGTTGCAGATGCACTTGCACTAGCAGAGTCTTTATCCTTAACAAATTTAAACTATTTATTTATTTTTGTTAAATAGCATCGATGGAAAAGTAAGTATTTTAAAATCATTAAACTAAATAAAAATGATATTTTAAACATTTTATTTACTTATATTTACATTAAGTTCAATGACTTATTTAATAAAAATTAAAAATTCAAGATTTATTTTGTTATAAAACTAAAATTTTAATTTTTTTTGGGGCCATTTACATACAAGTCCCATTTTGTGAACTTATAATCCATTAACTCCTAGATAAAATTATTTGCTCCTTTAAGTCCTATTAATTTTTAATAGACCAATTTACCATTCCAACAAATTCCAGGCAAGCTGTCTCGATGTCGCCTTCCCTCTCTCTTTCGTCCTCAAGTCCTCTATCAAGGTCCTCGACGCAGCTCCGTTGGTGGAGGTGTGGGTGCCGTGGCCATCGTCGTCCCTTGGCAATTTTGATTCTTTTGATGTATCAATCGGACCCACCGCGGCTTCGTAGTCTTTGGAGACTGATTTGAGAGGCGAGTCGTACCAGTGAGTGTGTTCGTCAAAACTCGCCGGCATTTGGGATTTTGCCATATGTACTATGTATGTTCGTTTCTGTACATCGTTCTTTTTCTCCATTGATGCCGTGGACACGTGGAAGAAACCCAGAACCGCTGAGAGTAATATAAGAAATTTCATCAAGATTTTCTTCTCCATCTCTTCCCTCCTCCAAACAAAGTGCAAGATGGGTATGAAGAGGCTTCAGTGACTGTGTTTCTTAATATAGAGTGAGAGAGAGTCATAGAACAGTTAAGATAGAGAGAGAAAGAGAGAGAGATCTAGGATTTTTTGAAATTGAGAACTTTCTCAGTTTATAATATTCTCAATTTTAATCATGAAAAAATTGAGAAATTTGTCAAAATTGATAATTATAAATTTCTTAGTTTTGATAGTTTTGATAATATTCTCAGCTCATACTAGGGGAAAAAAAAAAAAAAAGAAATTTCTTAGTTTTGATAATTATAAATTGAGAACATTCTCAGTTTTGAATTGAGAACATTCTCAGTTTGGGGATTAAATGGCAAAACGTCTTTTTACCTGTAAATGAGACTTATTGGTTCAAAAACTTTTTGACAGAACCTAATGTAGATAGGACTTTTAAATAATTAATCCTTTTTTGTTCTTATAATTATCCCTTAGTTTTTTGGTTTTGACTTATTTTAATGGTATTCCGCTTAATCTCATTATCGTTATAGATCTGCTAAAAGCTAGACAAAAATTATCACTGCATCACTATTTACTCTTAAATTTCTAATTTTCCCATTAATTAATTTACTAAATGAGTCAAACGACACATGTCAAACAAATAGAAACTTAATTAGAATTATATAAGTATATTCTTTTGGGATAAGTTACAAACACACCCTCTAAAATTTACTTAAATTATAAATCTAGAAATTATATTATGTGTCCCAAGATTTCTAATTTTATAAAAAATAGGTCATTTTATTAATAAATCATGAAGTTAATTAACAGTTTTTAATAATGTTAAAATTTTATTTCAATTAATAATTCAGATAATTTTATTATTGTATAGGTGAACAGTTAGAAATTTTACTTTTTCAATTAATTCTGTTAAATAAAAAATTCTGACAAGAAAATATTTGTAATTTTTCAAATCACAGAAAATAATTTATATTTTAAACAAATTTCAGAGGTGTATTTATAATTTACCCCTTTTTTTTTCATCCCAAGCATTGTTCCAGCCAGAATGTTCCTTTATAGAGTCAAGCTTGCGATGACCATAGAGACTCTATAATAAAAATTGTTTATCTCATTACTTGTTTTTTTAAGTTGGCTATAGTTGATTAGGAGGTCCCAAGCATTGTTCCAGCCAGAATGTTCCTTTATAGAGTCAAGCTTGCGATGACCATAGAGACTCTATAATAAAAATTGTTTATCTCATTACTTGTTTTTTTAAGTTGGCTATAGTTGATTAGGAGGATGGAATAGTAGTTTAATCATGGGTTCAATTCTTCTTAGGGGGGTTGAATTAAGGGTGTGCAAGTACTTAGGTGTTTTGCCAAGGGTGGAGAGATTTTCTCCCATAGGTGCTAATCTAACAATTAACATTTACCGATAAAAAAAAAAAAAAAAATACTATTGATTATAGTTGTTACAATTGCTTAGGAAAAAGAAGTTTTTTAAAGTTGAAATTAATAAATCTGATCTTCGCACAACTATGTCACGAGAGAATTTGAATAATTTTGTTGATAAGTTTAATTATGCAAGCTTGATTATTAATCTTACTGGTAATATTTTTTACAATTTTTTTTATACTTAATTTTACTGGAAACTTTATTATATGCTTAAGTAAAATTTTAATAGTTGTATCTAGAATTAACATTTTTTGTGAGCACAGTAAAATACAAAATACAAAAAATAAAATAAAATAAAATAAAATTGGATACATAATATTTTGTTCACAATTTTTTTTATTGTGTATAAAAAAAAACTTGGTTTAAAAATGATGCATATTATAAGCTTGCTTTGTTACAAATTTTTTCCCCCCCTTTTCATGTATATGAAAAAACGTGTTTTGCACCTGCATTGAGGCAGAGATCTGGCCACTATACAGGGATTTGACGATAGCTTTCGAAAAAGGCTATAAGGAACTTAGCATCGAAACAGACTCCCAATATGCTATTGATATGCTACAGGGAAACATTGAGGTTACTTCCCCACTGAGAAATCTAGTGGAGGATTCCAAGTTTCTCATCCAAAGACGTGGGTTTTCGATTCAACATGCCAAAAGGGAGGGCAACGAGAGTGTTGATGGTTTTGCAAAAATGGGGGCTAATCAAAATGAGATGCTAGTTGTTATGAATGATCCTCCGGAAGAAATTCGAGGTCAACTAGTGGCAGATATGGTTGGTCAGAGTTATCTCAAATATCGTTCTGGGAGTTCTTAGCTTTTCTTTTTCTTTGTTTTTCTGTTTTGTTGTTTGTATTTCCTTTTCCGTTGTATAAAAAAAAAAAAAAACCTATTTTGGACTCCGAACTCTTGGTGGTTTGGGTTTACAAAGGCGGGTGGCTGAGGAAGAAATTGGTAGTGGTTTGTGACTATTTATAGAGGGAGGAAGACACTGGAAAATGTAGTCATTGTTAAAATTGTTTGAGAAAATGAGTGGGAGCACTAATTAGTGCCATCACTAATGATGTGGCAGTGGGTCTCACCCACTGCCACAGTGTTGTTGTGTCAGTTTTTTTTTTTTTTTTTTAAAAAAATGAATGCCATATCATTAATGGTTGCTTTAGAACACCACTTGTAATGGTCTCTATCATTGCCCTAATTGTTTGCCACTATGAGATGTGGGTAGCATAGGGCAGTCAGTGTTAAGCAGTTGTTTGCCATTATGAGTGGCGGATTTAGAAACTGAGCAAAAGAGGGGTTAAAAAAAATTATTTAAATTTTAGAGGAATTAAAATATTAAATTTTTTTTATAGATACTTAAAATTACATGAAAGTAATAATATTTTTCAAAGGTTTGGAGTGGTCAAAAGACTAATTCATTTGGTAATTATTGAAAATTGCATAAAAATAATAAAATTTTTCAAAATTTTGGATAGCAAAAGTAAAATTCTTGCCCTTTAGATTTTGAAAGGAATCGAGTAATTGAAGGGAGTCAAATTACAAAATTCTTTTGTGGATAGAATATATTACACTTTTTAATCTTAAATTATTATCAGATTGTCTATTTAATTCTTTAATTATCTATTGAGTCTACTAAATTCATAAAGTATATTAATCAAGTTTATATAGCTCCTAAATTATCAATTAAATCTATTAAGTTCTTAAAGTATAGTCCCTGAAAAGAAAAGAAAAGAAAAGAAAAATAAAATATAAGCTCATAGGTATTATAAATTAGTGAAGACCCTATTTAGTTAAAATTTTATTCGAAAAAAATTAATTTTTTTATTTATTTAAAATAAGTAGGCATTAGATCTTCTGGTATTTTTTTTATAAGGGTAATAATAATTATCTATAATATTTTTTTACTTATCTTCTACAATGGTCACTCGCTTACCTTTATCTAATATTATATGGCGGAATTCATTTATAATTTCTAATTGATTGTCTTTAGATTTTTCACTAAGTTCTTTTTTATAATTTAATTAATGTATTATTTTATTCTATTATTATTTGTAGTGAAATGTTATTATTTAATTTTTTTTGATTTTATTTTTTCTGTATATCTAATGCTAATATAATTTTATTGACAAAACTGATAAATCAGATTCTGATACTAATTTAAATACATAATGACATAAAATACTTTTTAAAGAGATGAGAAAATATTGTCTCATTCTCGGGCTTTGATTGAATGGTGTTGTTTAGCCCATGGGGGCCCACCACGGGTCCCTTTTTTTAATTAGAACCGTTCAATGTGTAGAACTTGTCGAGTACTATATATTTAAAAAAATCACGTTGATTGGATATCGATAGCTATATGATCGTGTTAGTTTTTTTGTTAACTGTTAACTATAACACCATCTATTTTTATACAAAGCTGATTTGATCATGTAGTTAGCGATATCCGATAGACGTAATTTTTTACAGGTATATAATACTAGACGAGTTCTATATATTTAACGGTTTAGATTATCAAAACGAAACCCATGGTAGGCCTCCATGGGTCTGACTTTACCATCTAATTTAGTGAATAGACCCATGTAATTTTTTTTTTCTTCTCTGTCACTGACTAGTTCATCACGTCAGTACCAATCTTAGGACAAAAAGTTGATTTATATTAATATTAGTATATTAATTTTTTAATATTTTTTGGATAAATAATGATAATTTTTTAATTTTTTTAATAATATTTTAATTTTTTAATTTTTTTTAAAATGGCCAAACCAGCCCTAAAAAGTTTGGACAAGCGTTGGCCCCATCCGCTACCCCTTGTGTCTGCCACTGGCATTGATTGTGAAAGAGGAATTGGTGGTGCTGGACATGATAGCTAGTGATGATGCCTATTTTTGTTAAGGATAATACTTGAGACCCCCTTTTGGGGGCACCCCCTCACACCCTTTGTCATGTGTCAGGGGGTGATTGGATGTGCAGGAAAGGGGGACCAATGAAAGAAGAGATGGGGTCAAAAGGGGGTCTAAAAAAGGGGTCTAAATCACCACCCTTTTGTTAAAAGTAGTAATCATCAGTGGCCAATTTTGGAGAGAGAGGAGACGAAGAAACAACTAGGATATGAGCAATTAAAGCTGATAGAATTTTTTAAATATGATTTGAGAATAGTGTTATTTTTTGAGTTTGTAAGTTTTGAAATTATAATTTGAATATGAAAAATTTATTTGGTTATGAGTTTTAAAAAGAGTTTTGGAGTGAGTTTTGAGTTTTTAAAATTAGAAAAGTTATTTAATTTAAAAACTTACAACTCATAACCAAACACATAACTCAAAATTATATTCAAAGCTCATAAAAATTTTAAAAATTCCAACAATATTTTTTATTTACAATATAAAAATAATAGGTGCAAAAAAAAAAAAAAAATTGAACACTGTTTCGGTCAACTAACTGGACGTTCGGGTTAGCCGAATTTTCCTGCCTGGAAAGGAGTTTTCAAAAGTGGGTGTGGAATTATAATTTGAAAGCTCAAAACAAATACCAAACACAATTTTGGGTTATTTGCGACGGCGTTTTGCCGTCGCAAAAAATCAATTTTTTTGTAGTGACACTCAAATCAGTGGGTGAAAAATGTGTTTGGAACACATAACCAAACATAACCTAAGTGTTCGTTTGAGTAGTGTTAAAAGTAGTTTCACTTTTTAATTTTTTTTGATTATTTTAATTTGATTTTTTTAATTTTGTTTAGTTTTATTTTTAATTTTTATGAGAAAAAAAGTATAATAATTATGATTTGGACGTGATATTTTGTTTTATTGACTTATGTAGCTAATTTTATCTTTTATACTTTTTTAGCCAAAAAGCTAAAACTAAGCATAGCTCAAGGAAATTGATTACATAAAAGGAAGATAATTTTCTCATTCCCATTAGTATATTTTCAAATGCAAAATATTTAGGGCTAACATAGGAGTTTAATTGGTCCAGCTCATCTCCAGTTGGAGATCAAGGCTGGACCCTTCAGTTTGGCCCGTGGGCTCATTATTGGGTCCCGTTTCGATAATCTGAATCGTTCAATGTGTAGAATTCGTCAAGTACTATATCCCTGTAAAAAATCATGTTAATCGAGAATATCGATAGCAATTTGATCAGATCAGTTTTGTATAAAAAAATGAACGGCAAAAAATAAATGGTTGATAGAAATCTGATCCGATCAAATAGCTATCCATATCCGATCAACATGATTTTTTTATAAGAATATAGTACTCAACGAGTTCTACACATTGAACGGTTCAGATTATCAAAATAAGATCCAAAAATGGACTCACAATTTGGACTGAACGATCTAGTCTTGGTCTCCACTGGAGACAAGCTGGATCCTAATTTAATTGCTACTGTTAACTCTATTTGCCTCCCTATTTATGGAGAGATTTGTATAATTATTTTAAAATCATGAGACTAGTATATATATTTTTTTTATTACTAAGAGGAATTCAATGTAATTTACTCTTAATTATTAATTTTTTTGGTCATTTACAATAAAGACACACTCACACTAAGGCCTGGTTTGGGGTGTTTAAAAAAATTTAAAAAGTCAAAAAGTTACCAAAAAAAAAATCAAAAAGTCATCACTATTCATAAATTAAAAATATAAAAAATTAATATACATAATATTTTAATACAAACTAACTTTATACCACTCTAGGTACTGACATGAAAGGAACAAAAAAAAAAATTACATATATATTCACTAAGTTGGATGGTAATGTTGAGCCCGTGGGGGCCCACCACAGGTCCCGTTTTGATAATCTGGACCGTCAATATATAGAACTCGTCCAGTACTATATGCCTGTAAAAAATCACGTTGATCGGATATCGCCAACTACATGATCAAATTAGTTTTGTATAAAAAATGGATAATATTATAGTTAACAGTTGACAAAAAAACTAACACGATCAAATAGTTATCGATATCCAATCAATGTGATTTTTTACAAACATATAGTACTCGACGAGTTCTACATATTGCACGGTTCCGATTGGCAAAACAGGACTCGTAGAGGACCCCCACGGGCCGAACAACACTGTCCAATTCAAGCCCGAAAAGGAAGCAATTATTTCCTATCTCCTAACCAACTCACTACACTGCCCAAAGTGTACGAGCTACTTCACTAACTTCTCCTATACATTTATTTATACAATTTTTTAATACATATTTTTTCATAAAAAGTCAAAAAGTTAACCCGAACATTCATTTTTTTCCCCTCAACTTTTTAGTCTAAAAAGACAAAAAATACACTTATTTAGGACACCCCAAACAACCCCTAAATATTGAGTATAAAGAATTTTATATTATGATATGACTATCATATCACTGGTGCTATGCACGGAATAAAATAATATATTATTTATTAAAAATATGATAATTATATTTAATTTTTTTATATTTCGTCTCTCGTAAGTAAAATTTTATATATAAATTTAAGGGTTTTGTTTTAAATGTTCCTTTACTATAATATATAGTATAGACAGATTAAAATTGTTGTATTGAGAATTAATAATTAAGATTATGCTTTGTTATAAAAAAAATGACATAATTCTAATACTTCACTATTTTAAAATAAAAATATATGAATTTTAAAATATTATCATATTGGTTTTTTAAAGGGAAATAAGTAAAGAAATTTTAAAAACTTAATAAGTGAGAAAGAATCAACGTAACAAGTAAAACTTAAGAATCAACGTAACATGTAAAACCACTAAAATCATGGTTAAATCAGCAAATCATTCAAACCAACAACGATTTAGCTTAATCAGTTAGGTTAAAAGACTAACCAGTTTACACAAAAATTAGTTAATTAAAACTTTTAAATTTTATTTTATTAAAATTTAAACTGTCACTAAATATGAAAAGTAATCTATTAATTTAAATTTAAAATTGACACAATATAAATTTAAAATTATAATAATTTATCTCATAATTTGTAAGTTTTAAATACAAATTTAAAATTATCATAATTATCTCATAATTTTTGAATTAAGGAGCAATAAGAGTGATATTAAGATTATCGATATATCTATATATTTTAAGGAGAGATATTATGAGAGTTTCAAAATCTCATACAAAATTATTTTTAAAATCAAAACCTCTATGTGAAAATTTAAAATAAAAGTTAAATAGAAGTTAGTCAATGAGAATTTTCTTAATTGTTTAAAATTAAGAAAATCAAAAAAATTAGTATGAGATATTGATCATAAGGTTTTTCACTAAGGATCTCATTTTGCTTAGATAAATTGGAGCATAAAATTCACTTTATGTAAGTGAAACAATTTACCTTTTTCTTCTTTTCTCGATGTGGGATTATAAAATAAAAATTAAATGGAAGTTAACCAATGAGGATTTTCTTAATTGTTTAAAAGATAACAATTGTTTGGGTGGAAAGTTTATTTCGATTTAAGCAATCTAGCCGTTTAATATTTAATTAGGTTAATCTTTAATTTATTTCGAATCAAACAAATTTAACCAATATATTTTGATAAAACTGCCAAAATCACTGTTAAACCAGCGAATTAGTCAAACCGAAAACAGGTCACCCTATCCGCTAAGTCAAAGGACCAACCAATTTATACAAAAATTAATTAATTAAAACTTTTAAATTTTATTTTAATTTTAAAATTTAAACTTTCTTAAACTGAAATATACACAACACTACAATATTAAATGGGAGCATAAGGTTTATATAGCAAAACAACTCATTTTTTTCCTTCTTTTCTTGATGTAAGATTGTAAAATAAAAGTTAATAGTTGTTTGGATGAAAAGTTCATTTCTAATTAAGCAATTTCAGTCGTTCAATTTTTTATATGATCACTTTTAATTTATTTCAAATCTAACCATATATTTTGATAAAATAGCTAAAACCGCGATTAAACCAGTGATCAATTAAACCGAAAATGATTCAGCTTAATCGGATAAGTCAAAAAACCAATTAATTTACAACAAAATTAATTAATTAAAATTTTTAAATTTTATTTTAGAATTTAAATCATCTTGGATTGAAACATGCACAATACTATAATATTAAATGAGAGTATAAGATTCACTTTGTATAATTGAAACAACTCACTTTTTCTTTCTTTTCTCGATGTGAGATTGTAATTATTTTAGAGTTAAATATTATGAGAGTTTCAAAATCTCATACAAAATTATTTTTAAAAACAAAACCTTTATATAAGATTGTAAAATAAAAGTTAAATGGAAGCTAACCAATGGAGATTTTCTTAATTGTTTAAAATAAAAAAAAAAATAAAAAAAATAGTATTGATTATAGGGTTTCTCACTAAAAATCTCATTTTACTTATATAAATGGAAGCATAAGATTCACTTTATATAAGTGAAATAATTCACTTTTTTCTTATTTTCCCAATGTGAGATTATAAAATAAAAGTTAAATAGAAACTAGCCAATAGTGATTTTTTTAATTGTTTAAAATTAAGAAAATTCAATAATTTATATCAATTGGAGCATAAAATTCACTTTATGTAAATGAAACAATTCACTGTTCCATATATTTTTTTTTGATGTGAGATTGTAAAATAAAAGGTAAATGGAATCTAACCAATGAGAATTTTCTTAATTGTTTAAAATTAAGAAAATTCAATAATTTTAGAATGAGGGTTTGGAGTTTCTAGAAGGTTTCTCTCTCAAAACCCCCTTTATATAAGTGAAATAACTCACTTATTTTTTTTTTTTTTCGATGTGGGATTGTAATTATTTTAAAGTTAAATATAATGAGAGTTTTAAAACCTCATATAAAATTATTTTTAAAATCAAAACGTCTATGTGAGATTATAAAATAAAAGTTAAATACAAGTTAGCCAATGGAGATTTCTTAATTGTTTAAAATTAAAAAAATCAAAAAAATGATTATGAGATATTGATCATAAGGCTTCTCACTAAAAATCTCATTTTGTTTATATAAATTAGTTTATTTTGAATTTAATCAATATATTTTGATAAAATCACTAAAATCGTAGTTAAACCAATGAATCAATTAAATCAAAAATAATTTAGCCTAATTGGCTAGGTCATAATTAATTAATTAAAATTTTTAAAATTTAGACTATATTAAATTGAAACATGCACAACACTACAACATTAAATGGGATGGGAGTATAAGATTAGTAAAACAACTCATTTTCTTTTCTCCTTATTTTCCCGATGTGGGATTATCAAATAAAAGTTAGCCAATGGAGATTTTCTTAATTGTTTAAAATTAAGAAAATCAAAAAAATTAGTATAAGATATTAAAACTCTTACAAGGCTCCTCACTAAATGAGATGAGAGTATAAAATTTATTTTATATAAGTAAAACAACTTATTTTTTTCCTTCTTTTCCTGATGTGGGATTATCTAATAAAAGTTAGCCAATGGGAATTTTCTTAATTGTCTAAAATTAAAAAAATTAAGAAAATTAATATGAGATATTGAACTCTCATAAGACTCCTCACTAAAATCCCCTTTTTCCTTATATAATATATAGATTAGGTTAATGAAAGACGAGATATTTACTCAATTTTATTCGTAATATTTTATTGACTAATAACTCGTGGTGCTCAATATTCATTGTCACATGGAATAGGTTTTTTTAGTTAATTTTTGACTTTTTGGCTAAAATATGATGTAAAAAAAAATTAGTATGTTTGGGATGACTTGTTGATTTTTTTTCGAAAAGATGTGCAAAAAGTTGAGAGAAAATGAAATTCTTAACTTTTTGATATAGAATATTGACTTTTTGATTTTTTTAGTGATTTTTTTGGACTAAAATCACCAGTTGCAAGATGAGGCCTAGGTCTTTATGGGAATGCCTCCCATCCATATCATTTATATTCTATTTTGTACACCCTACCTTAGTGTCACGCCTCGATAATTTATGTGACACAAAGAGTAGCGTTTGAGGTGTGTTGAAGGCGCTGGAAGGTTCCGGAAGGTGTGAGAACGGGCTAGAGTATGCTGGAAGGCTCTAGAACGTGGTGGAAGGGTCCGGAATGGCCTAGAAGATTCCGGAATGTGGTGGAAGAACCTTGAGGATCTAGAAGAGTCTGGATAGGTCTAGAACATCCTAAAATATCATGGAGAAGCCTACCATGTACTACACTAGTATAGGGAATTCTAGAAGGTAGTAGAAGGGTAGTTGTTCTAATATTTATATGGAGAGTTCTAGAGGAAAACTTGTAGCCCTTGGATCAAAATGATCCTAGCCATCAATTGAGGAGGTGGATGGGTATATAAGGGGTGGAGTCTCAAGATCATCCAGAGAAGAGAGGAGATCTCTAAGAGTAAAGCACTTGTGAGGGTAAGAGCCTTGTAAAGCTTTGTACACAACTATACTTGTATAGTGAATACATTTTTCCACCTAAACTTTGTGTTTTAGTTAGTGTGGTCGAGTGGGGAAGGCTGACTTAGGTGCAACCAAGCGGGTTGATAAGCATCTAAGGCTGCACGGTTGGCTTATGAAAATCCAAAGCCATGACAGTTGGTATCAGAGCGAGGTTACGTGAGAAAGTAACCAGAGGAAAGTGTACATAGCTACGTCTGGCGACGAAGGTGCTAACGTACCCAGGATGAAAAAGCTATCAACAAAGGACTCGATGGCAGCATTGGAGGCACGACTCGAGGGGATAATGGAGAATGTGGCAGAGCAGCTCACTAGACTGGAGGAAGCTTTAGTTGGCCCTGGTAAGCCCACATCGCATATAGGAGAATTTTTTGCTTACTTTGCTAGTCTTGTTGCTAGGGTAGAAGAGTTGGAGGAAAAGGTTGACTCCTTCGAAGAAATGGTGAACGCTTCTCTCTCTGAGGTAGCTAGAGACAGTCTCGCCGAACGGAAGGCCTTGGAGGCAAGATTGGCTAGCTTAGAAGTGGAATTAGAGTTGTGCAAGAAGGCCATAGTCGCTGGCAATGGAATGGAGGAAATTTGGCTCCAACAAAGCAGAAGGTTCGTGTGCCAGAACCTAAGAGCTATGATGGTGCGAGGGATGCCCGAGAGATTGACAATTTCATTTGGAACATGGAGCGGTATTTTAAGAATGTCAACATCGTAGATGAAACGAGAAGGTGCAGACCGCTACCTTGTGTTTGAAGGACACTACAATGTTGTGGTGGAGGAGGCGGTATGCTGACATGGAGAAGGGGTTGTGTAAGATAGAGACTTGGGCAAAGCTCAAGAGAGAGTTGAAGAAGCACTTCTACCTTGTCAATGTCGAATTCCAGGCGTACATGAAGTTGCGCAAGCTAAAGCATGTGGGGTCATTGCGCGGACTATGTGAAGGAATATTCCGCACTGCTATTGGAGATCCCTGACATGGCGGAGAAAGAGGCTTTGTATGGCTTCCTAGATGGTTTGTAGCCTTGGGTAGCAAGAGAGTTGCAGAGTCAGGGAGTAAAAGACCTTGCAACGGCCCTAGCGGAGGCAGAGAAGTTGGATGACTTCAAAGCACTAGGGAAACCCAAAGGTGCAAGAGAGACTCATACCAAAGGAGGGAGACAGTCTCCACAAACCACCGATGATGAGCGCAGTGATGAGGAGTCCCAAAAGAGACGGGAACGATGAAAGAGTGGGCAATGCACCGGATTTCCAAAGAAGAGGCATGAGGGTAAAGGGCGGCTTGAGTGTTTCCTGTGCAACGGACCGTACATGGTGAGAAACTGCCCAAAGAAGAAGGTGCTTAGTACCATGAAGAAGAAAGAGACGAAGTGCTCCGATAGTGAAAGCGCTTCAGAGAAGGAGGCACAACTGGGGAGTATCCAACTTCTTGGGTCAATATCCAAGAAGAACGAGAAGATGCAAGCGTCGAGGAGCATCCAGAAGAAGGATGTGCTTTACGCAGAGGCGAAGGTTAATGGAATAACTTCAGATGCGTTGGTGGATACAGGTGCCACTCATAACTTTGTGAGCACCGAAGAGGCTAAGAGGCTGGGCTTGAAAATGAAAGAGGACAAGGGTTGGTCCAAGCCTGTAAACGCGAAGGCCATGCCAATCCAAGGTGTAGTGAGGAGTGCTGACATGACCATTGGGAGTTGGACTGGATAGGTGGAGTTCTCGGTCATTGAGATGGATGACCACCCCATAATCCTAGGGATGGATTTTATGAGGAAGAACAATGTGATGCCAGTCCTGCACGCTGCAACCATGTTGTTGTTTGCAGGTGATCGACCATGTGAGGCCCCATTAGTGGCGAGGAGTCAGCTACTCAAAGACAAGAAGAAGACAATTGCGACAATGCAGCAGACTAAGCAGCATGGCAAGGGCAAGGACGAAGCTGCAAGCACCAGCAGCAACGGACAAAGATCATATCGAGACGTGGTGGCTCGGTATGCTTCTGCGTGACAAGGGTGTCACGAGATTGGGTGGGGGAGAGTGTCACGCCCCGATAATTTATGTGACACAAAGAGTAGCGTTTGAGGTGTGCCGAATGCGCTGGAAGGTTCCGGAAGATGTGAGAACGAGCTAGAGTATGCTGGAAGGCTCTAGAACGTGGTGGAAGGGTCTGGAGTAGCCTAGAAGATTCCGGAATGTGGTGGAAGAACCTTGGAGGATCCAGAAGAGTCTGGATGGGTCTGGAACATCCTAGAATATCATGGAGAAGCCTACCATGTACTACACTAGTATAGGGAATTCTAGAAGATAGTAGAAGGGTAGTTGTCCTAGATATTTCTATGGAGAGTTCTAGAGGAAAACTTGTAGCCCTTGGATCAAAATGATCCTAGCCATTAATTGAGGAGGTGGATGGCTATATAAGGGGGTGGAGTCTCATTTGTAGGATCATCCAAGAGAAGAGAGGAGATCCAAGAGAGCTCTAAGAGTAAAGCACTTGTGAGGGTGAGAGCCTTGTAAAGCTTTGTACACAACTATACTTGTATAGTGAATACATTCTTCCACCTAAACTTTGTGTTTTAGTTAGTGTGGTCAAGTGGGGAAGGCTGACTTAGGTGCAACCAAGTGGGTGGATAAGCATCTAAGGCCACACGGTTGGCTTGGAAAATCCAAGGCTGTGACATTAGGCTTATAATGATGATTTGAATAATTCATTTCGTAGGCTTAGTAATAAAGATGAGTTGTACAAAAAATTAGTTTTATCGAACATCATAAGACACATGAACAAATTACATTTTATTTTTCAAAATAGGTTATAACTATGAATTTAATTTAAACCGTCTATTTTATAAAACAAAATAGATTTTGTTTATTTATTTATCAATATTTGATGAAATTATTATCGATATGGATAGGCCCATAAAGGCCACAGCCCACAACGAACAAACCCAAGCCCACCATTTGGACCCCATTGCATAACCCGGTTGGTAAAGTCCATGACAGCTGGAGGCCAACTGGACATAAAGGGCCAATGGCATTCGGACATATGGCAGGTGCAGGACAGGCCACATCAGCAGACAAAGATCTGCAAAGTTATTGCCACAACACATCACCATTAATGCAGCCCATCACAGCATTTATTACGACAACACCCCTCAGCCGGAACAGCGCCCCCTTACCCTGAACAAGGTAAGCTACAGCACAGGCTGGAGGCGAGACGGGCACGTCGGAAGGGACAGTGAAATGATTACTAAAGGATATAAGCAAGCATCGAAGACAGGAAAAAGGTTAAGCTTTTCTATCTCCAATCTCTCTCTACATACTTCATCTCTTTTGCTACCTGCTAACTTGCTCGTCGGAGGGTTCGCTGGGGGACTACCCCGTTCCCCATTGAACTTACTTGCAGGTCATCCAGTGGGCTCCGCCACCCAGACGTGGGCTTGAGGAGCTTGGATCGGTCCAGTCCATCCACCGAGAACGAACTGTATCATCAGTTGGCGCCGTCTGTGGGAACTGGTTTGTCCGTGCGCCAGTTGTGTTCATTGCCGCCGGAGACCCTGTTCCAGTAGCCTTTTCACCTCACCCGTCAAGTGTATGGTCACGACTAGATCCATGGCTTCCCACCATAATGCTGCCGATCACCAAACCGACCCTCCCAACCCAAACAACCCACCACAATACTTCATCGAACTTACCAACAGCATCAACCGCATGGCCGAGCAAAACCAGGCCTTAATAAACGCTCTGCTCCAGAGAAACCTCCCCATTCCTCCACCACCACCTCCAGATATCCTGCCCAACCCAGAACGAACTCCGGGCCATACTGCCCCACAACCCAATCCGCCTAACCTGGGAGGTTTGCAACCCCCTCATCCACAGATAAACCACCACCTCCACCCCCACACCCATCGGTCATAGCACCAGCCCCCGAGGGAGAGGCTAGCAGCATCCAACACCTGTCTCCCTCTGGTGGTGACAACATTCCCCTTTGGGACGCTGAACTCCGCGCCATGAAACTCCAGCTCCAAGGGGTTATCCAGAACATCCAGCATAAGCCCTCCACTACGGCAAACTCACCGTTTGTCGCCTCCATCCGAGACAAACCTCTGCCCGCCAAGTTTAAAATGCCCTCCATCGACTCCTTTGACGGTACAACAGACCCGGTCGACCACCTAGAGACCTACCGCACCCTCATGATTCTCCATGCCTTCCCAGACGAGATTATGTGCCGAGCTTTTCCCGTGACACTGAAGGGGTCAGCTCGGCTGTGGTTTAGCCAGTTACCACCAGACTCTGTCTCCACCTTTCAACATCTCAGTGACTCCTTCCTGAGCCATTTTATCGGAGCCCAGCGCCAGCGACGCCCCACAACCCAACTCCTCAATATTCGTCAGTCCGAGGGGGAATCACTGCGCAGCTTCGTTACTCGCTTCAATACCGAAGCCCTGCAAGTCGCAGAAAATGACGACAAGGTCATTCTCACAGCCTTCATCATGGCCGGTCTGCGGTCATCTGATTTCCTTTTCTCCTTCTCTAAAAACCCCCCCACCTCAATGGCAGTCCTACTCTCCAAAGCCCAAAAATACATGAATGCCGAAGACTCACTAGCCGCCCGGCAGGATCCAACAGCTAAAAACCCGACTCCCAGAGAAAAGAGAAAAGACCCAGAACCCCGAAACACCCAGTATCATAGCCAAACACCCCACTATACAGACCGACTCCCTCGAGCAGACCGGACGGCACCAGTCCGACCGCCCGGTCGGTTCGAGCGATATACACCCCTCAATTCTCCCATGGAACACATCCTCAATCAGATCCAACGGGACTACCCCCTCAAATGGCCTCCCCCTCCGCAGAACCCTTTCAACCGGAAAGACCAATCCAAATATTGCCGTTTCCATCAGGACCATGGCCATAACACTGATGACTGCATCAACCTCAAGGACCAGGTGGAGACCCTCATTCACCAGGGGCGCCTAAGCCGATTCACCGACACCCGTCCTCAGCACAGGCAAAGAACCGAACCCCACAGAGACAATCGCCGGCACACCCCACCGCGGCGGCCAGCTCAACCAAATCAAGGCCATGATCGACCTCCACAACAGCCTCGACCACAAGGTAACCCACCTCCGCCTGTCGGTGAAATCAGAGTTATTTCAGGTGGACTTGCCTGCGGGGGACCATCCCGTTCGGCTCAGAGGGTGGAACTGAGAAAAATACGGCAGGGCTCAGACAAGGCAGTTGCTACTGTAGACCGACCTTCCAAACAGCCCAAACAGTGGACAGAGCCCATCACCTTTATGGACGTCGATTGTACAGGCATCCGTTACCCACATGATGATCCTCTTGTCATTTCGGCCATCCTCTCCAATTACAAGGTCAGACGAGTTCTCATCGACAACGGCAGCTCTTCAGACATCATCTTCCTCAACTGCTTCCGCCAGCTCAAGATTGGGGAAGAAAGCTTGTCTCCGCTCCAAACCCCCCTGGTCGGCTTCACTGGCGACCGTGTGACCTCCATTGGTTCCATTGACCTTCCCATCACCATCGGCGAATATCCACGGCAGACCACGAAATTGCTCACCTTCCTTGTGGTCGATTGCCCATCTGCCTACAACATCATCCTTGGCCGTACCGCCCTAAATGCTTTCCAAGCCATCACATCCACTTATCATCTTGCCCTCAAATTTCCCACCGATCTCGGGGTCGGGACAGTCAGAGGAGAGCAGACCGTGGCCAGGGAGTGTTATGTTGCTTCACTTAAAGAAGTCAAGCTGGAGGAGGCAATGATCATCGAAGGACTTGACGTCCGGGATGAGGACGAGCTAGTCAGGGGAGAACCAGTGGAGGAGCTCGTTGAGGTCCCTATTGACCCCACCAACCCATTGAGAACTGCTAAGATCGGCAGCCAACTATCCCCCCAAGCGAAATCCGATCTTACTGCCCTTTTGACCGAGCACAATGACGTCTTTGCTTGGACCCATTCAGACATGCCAGGCATTGACCCCACCTTCATAACTCACCGCCTCAGCATCGAACCTCATTTCCGACCTTACAGACAAAAGCAGCGTATTTTCCACCCAGAGCGCAATAATCTCATAGTCGCAGAAGTTGACAAACTCCTTGAGGCGCAGTTCATCCGAAATGTGGACTATCCTAAGTGGCTGTCCAATGTGGTTCTGGTCCGCAAGAACAATGGCAAGTGGCGACTTTGCGTCGATTACTCTAACCTGAACCGAGCTTGCCCCAAAGATAGCTATCCACTCCCCCGTATAGATCTGCTGGTCGACGCCACGGCCGGTCACCAAATGCTCAGCTTTATGGATGCTTTCTCTGGGTACAACCAAATCATGATGCACCTATCCGATCGGGAACACACATCCTTCATTACCGACCGAGGTACCTACCACTACTGTGTAATGCCGTTCAGACTAAAGAATGCTGGGGCCACCTATCAACGGTTAGTCAATGCTGTTTTCCAAGATCAGATCGGACGGAACATGGAAATGTATGTGGACGACATGCTAGTCAAGAGCAAACTCTCCGCTGATCATCTGACCGACCTACGGGAGACCTTTGCCACCCTTCGCAAGTATCAGATGAAGCTCAACCCTGTGAAGTGCGCCTTCGTGTAGGATCTGGAAAGTTCTTGGGTTTTATGGTTAGTCAGCGTGGCATCGAAGCCAACCCTGAGAAGATCAAGGCCTTGATTGAGATGCAGTCACCCAAAACTGTCAAAAAGTTCAAAGACTCACTGGCAGAGTGGCAGCGCTCAACCGCTTCATTTCCCGCGCAACAGATAAGTGCCTACCATTCTTCAAAGTCCTTCGGTAGACTTTTGAATGGACAACTGAATCCGAAGAGGCCTTTCAGCAGTTAAAGCAATGTATGGCCAATCCCCCTCTCCTTTCACAAGCAATCACGGGCGAGCCCCTCTTCCTCTACTTAGCAGTATCGAACACCGCCGTCAGTGCAGCTCTTATCAGGGAAGACGGCTCAGTCCAGCGCCCGGTCTACTACATCAGTCGAGCTCTCAGGGAAGCGGAGCAGAATTACCCATTGCTAGAAAAGTTGTCCCTCGCCTTGGTCATCGCCTCCAGACGACTTCGTCCTTACTTCCAGGCCCATTCTATAGTGGTCCTCACCGACCAACCCCTGAAGAAGGTCATGCAGTAACCAGAGCTTTCTGGCCGACTTATGCAGTAGTCAGTGGAACTCAGCCAGTTTGACATCTCCTACCGTCTTCGCACAGCAATCAAGGGACAGGCCATAGCCGACTTCATCTTGGAATTCACCAACCCTACCCCAACCACTACCTCTCCGCCCCCACCGACCCCTGCTGACCCAGAAGACCCCCATTCTTGGACTCTCAACGTCGATGGGTCATCCCGGAGGGAAGGTAGTGGGGCTGGCCTCATCCTCACCTCCCCGGAGGGTGGTTACTTCAAATGTGCTCTCCATCTTTTGTTTGAGGCCAGCAACAACGAGGCCGAATATGCAGCATTGATAGCAGGACTTCGTCTGGCCAAGGATATTGGTGTCAGCCACATCCGAGTGTTCAGTGACTCACAGCTCGTCGTCGGTCAGATTACGGGGGAATTCGATGCCAAGGATGACACAATGCGGGCCTACAGGGACATGGCACTCCCTCTTGTTCGTCTCTTTAATACTTTCCAGATCAAGCACATATCTCGGGCGGAAAACTCCAAAGCTGATGAGATGGCTCAGTTGGCCTCTGCAGATCAGTCCGACCTCAGCCACAGAGTCCGCCTCGAATACCTGACTCACCCGGCTATCTCACCCGATTCGCACGAGGTGCAGTTCCTCCAAAATGAACCCATCCCTTGGGCATCTGACATCACCCTATTTTTGACAACAGGGGAACTCCCGAATGACCAACAACAAGCCACTAAGGTCAGGGCTCGGTCGTCTAACTACATCCTGGTTAATGGCATCTTGTACAAACGAGGTTTTTCCCGACCATATCTGCGATGCCTCAACTCAACCCAAGCAACCTATGTGATGCAAGAAATCCATGAGGGAATTTGTGGCAATCATTCGGGCGGCAGGTCTTTGGCCCACAAAATACTCCATACTGGTTATTTCTGGCCGACTCTCAATCAAGACGCTACTGATTTTGTCCTCAAATGCGATAAGTGTCAGCGCTTTGCCAACATCCCCCATGCTCCTCCCACTGAACTGATTACGCTCTGCAGCCCGTACCCGTTCGCCAAATGGGGGATCGACCTAATTGGTCCACTTCCCACCGGTCGAGGCCAGACGAAGTTCGCGGTTGTTGCCATTGATTACTTCACCAAGTGGGTCGAGGCAGAACCCCTTGCCACCATCACCGAACGGAACACAACCAAGTTCATCTGGCAGTTAATCGTTTGCAGATTTGGCAGCCAAATGGGAGGGACCTTACATCGTGAAGGCCAGACCATGTCCAGGCACTTACCGGCTTCAGGATCTGGAAGGACGAGACCTCCCGCACCCCTGGAACGCCGAACACTTAAAACGTTATTTTCAATAAACTACTGCTTTTGAGTTGCTCCGTTATTGTATTTTCTTTTCGCAGAAGTAACACGCTTGAACACTCCTGTCATCCTATTTGTGCATTGTAATTTATTGACATTTATATCTCTCAGTCATATATATGGTGTCTCAATGACGATTTAAGTTCCAGAAAGCCTCGGCCAGACCGAGCACTTCAAAAGCCTCAGCCAGACTGAGCGCCTTCAAAAGCCTCGGCCAGACCGAGCACTTCAAAAGCCTCAGCCAGACTGAGCGCCTCCAAAAGCCTCGGCCAAACTAAGCACTTCAAAAGCCTCAGCCAGACTGAGCACTTCCAAAGCCTCTGCCAGACCGAGCACTTCCAAAGCCTCAGCCAGACTGAGCACTTCCAAAGCCTCGGCCAGACCGAGCACTTCAAAAGCCTCAGCCAGACTGAGCGCCTCCAAAAGCCTCGGTCAGACTAAGCACTTCAAAAGCCTCAGCCAGACTGAGCACTTCCAAAGCCTCAGCCAGACTGAGCACTTCAAAAGCCTCGGCCAGACCGAGCACTTCAAAAGCCTCAGCCAGACCGAGCGCTTCCAAAAGCCTCGGCCAGACCGAGCACTTCAAAAGCCTCGGCCAGACTGAGCGCCTCCAAAAGCCTCGGCCAGACCGAGTACTTCAAAAGCCTCAGCCAGACTGAGCGCTTCCAAAAGCCTCGGCCAGACCGAGCACTTCAAAAGCCTCGGCCAGACTAAGCACTTCAAAAGCCTCGGCCAGACTGAGTGCCGCCAATGCAGGTCCAGAATGCCTTACCTATAACCTCAATTCCACCATCAGTGACACTCCATAATTATATCCTTAATAAGATCTACATTGCGCATTAAGGAATTCCCTACTTTCCTTTGACAGTCACAATTCCAGATCAAAGTTTTTACACCACCCTTTACTTAGTCAAATTCCCAAGATGTTCTCACATGTTTCATTTACTAATCAGATTATTTCCTCCACCATCTAGCGTGAATTTTTATACAATTCCTATTCCAGCACCACTTTGAACTTCACTGAATTTTCATACCACTCCAATCTGGCTCTGCATTGAGTTTTTAAGTTTTTATACAGTTTCAGTTTTACTATGCATAAGGCAATTTTTAACTTTGGTCAATATTAAATTTTTATGCCTCTCCCAAATTCAGTTCACAACTGACTTATACACAAGCAAACGCAATCGTCTGATAGAAACATAATAAAGTTTTATTCAGCCACCAATGTATGAACAAGTTCACTACATCAAAAAAAAAAAGAAAAAGAGATACAATGTGTATACAAAAACAAAACAAAAACTCTTCAGTGCACACATCTTCACTTCACTCCTCTTCATCACTGGAGACAAGGTCTGTCTCTTCAATTCCTTCATCCAGGGGGGTCTGGGCCACGTCGTCCTCCCCAATCGTAACACTACTCAGGTCAAGCTCTGGGAACAGCTCCTCCGCCCTACGTTTGAACATTTTCCATTCGCTGTCCCAGTACTCAGCCATTTCGTGCTTGTAGAAGTCTGACTGCTGGAAACTCTCAATGACTTCAGACTCGGTCCTCCCCCCAGCAGTCGTCCTTGATGGCCCAGCCCCCCCAGTTTCCTCCCTCGCTAAGCTGCTGGCGACTGTGGCATCAACCGCCATCTGAAATTCAGGCGATCCTTTGAATTGGTCAACTGCTGCAATGCACAGATCGGGGTAGGCCGCCCTTTCAGAGGCTGCCTTCGCTCTCTCTTCATCCAGCTCTTTCTGAAGGATCGCCTTCTCAGAGGCGGCCTTGGCCTTCTCAGCCTCCAACTCTTTCTGTAAAGTCTCCCTCTCAACAGTCGCCCTCCCTCTCTCTGCCTCCAACTCCTTACGCAGATTTTCCCTCTGCTCTATTGCTTTGGCATGCTCGCCCTCCAGCTCCTTTTGCAGAGTGCCAACTTTCACATCCGCTTCATCTTTTTGCCTAACTAGCTCTTCATTGTTGATCATCGCTTCTTCATGGCGTTCAACTGCGACGGCACAAGCCTTCTGGGCCTTATCCACCTTCTTCCGCTCGCCAGCCAGTTGGAACTCTAGCGACACAACCTGGCGGCGTGCGTCCTCCAGCTCTACCTTGGCCGCTTGCAGATCGGCATGAGCACTCTCCCAGCTTGCACTCTCATTTTTCAATTTTGTGAGCTGAGTCTTGGCTTCCTCCGCCTTTAGTTTGGCCGCCCCAGCCTTCCTCAGAAGGGCCCCTGCCAAGGTGGTTACCTCCATTTGAGCGGAGCATAACCCCCTCAGCAGGTCAGCCTCACTGAATTTGGACGCCGAGCACAGAGCGGACTCCTCTACAATCTTCACCAGCCGGTCTGCTCCTGCCCTGGCTAGCCCTTCCGCCCCTTCCAACCGTCCAGCCACGGCACGAGCATGATAAATCGCTGTGGTAAGACTGACTCCTTCTTCCTGGGGATCAGGGCCCCTTTGGGTCTGTTGCCCCACACTTAGCTTTGCACCAGGTACCCCAACTCCCACTTGTACTGCTGGGGCAATCTCCACAACCTCTAACCTTGGGGTAACCTTCGCCACTTCTGGGGCATCCTTGACCTTAGCCTTTTTAGACCCAGGCTCATCTGCACTCTCCTCTGGGGCACTCCTCTTCTTCTTTTTCTTCTTCAGAGCCTCCCTCTCCCTCCTGGCTTGTTCTTTCACAGGATCAACTGGGGGTGGTCGCGGCTCAAAACTGCTCAAGTCCTTCCCTCCCAGTGGCCTTGGGCGCGGTCGAATCCTCTCTCGCACAATCGGTTGAGCCGGTCGGCCTTCTTGCGCCTCCTTAAATTTTTTGGCTTTGGCTAGGATGGCCTGATCCTCTGCCTTCTGAGCTTCCCTCCTCGCCTCCAACTCTGCTCGGTCGAGGTCGGCACCGATCGGCAGTGGCCCCAACCCCGCCTCAAACAACGCGGACGGCTGCACAAGCTCGTTCCATTTGACTTTCTCTTTCTCCCTCTACTCCTTCACCCTCTTCACCTTTTCCTCCGCCGCTGCCCCAAGTCTTGCCTCCATCGACCTGATAGACACCTTCCAGATGGTGCGAACCCCAGGCCCCCCATTGGCAGACACATAGAACCATCTTGGTCGCCACTCCTTTATTGACGACGGCAGACCCGCCACCAACCCCTTCCCCATTGCTGCCTGCAAGGTGACCCACATCTCTTGTTGCCCTGAAGCTTTATAGCAGGCGAAAAATTCATCTATTGTCATAGCCTCCCCTCCATTCGCCTTCGGCCATGCGCTTGCACAAGCCAGCAGGATCTTCCATGCATTGGGCATCAGTTGGCCCGGTGCTACCTCCAGGCGGTTGAGCACATCCACTACCACTTGAGGCAGTGGCAACCTCAGTCCACCCTTCAGAGCCTCCTCGTACAGGGAAAACTCTCCTGGTCTGGCGTCAGACGGCCTCTCCGTTGATGTTGGCAGCAATAACTCCACCTCCATCGGAATCTGGTATTTTTCACGAATCGCCTCCAAATCCGCCGCAGTCACCGTTGATTTATCCGCCTTTGTGTGCCAGTGGTTCGGTTCTGCCTGGCTGATTGGTTCCGCAGCCGCTATCACGGTGGAACTGCGGAATCGTGCAACCGTTTCCCTCGCCTTCTCCATCCTATACTGCTGCGCCAACTCTACAGCATCATCCTCCCCGAGCGGATCTACCCTGACACTTGCAGTTTCCTCTTGCGCCATTTCTAAGCTGTGTCTACGAATCGCCTCTGATGCAGGTGCCAGAAAATTGAAGAAATGTTGCAAAGGGGTATCGTGAGTGACAAATGAAGTAAGACTTGGAATGTTTTGGTTTTTTGTAAACAAGTAAGTGAATCGCACAACGCCAAAAGCCCACGGTTTGCCCGTATTCCAAGGATCCCAATTAATTTTCGCCAGTTTGAAAACTTTTCAAATCATCCACCAAAACTGTCTTTTCAACCCCATAATGACCTATCGTTTCATCTTTGCTCCAACGCCTCACTTACCCCCTACGATACCGCCACGTGTATGGCCGCGATGCGCTGCACCAACAACTTCCCCTGTCTTTTCCATTTCAAATCCCCATTTCACACGCCGCCTCTTGAGCCCCGCGCTCCTCCGCTCGGCCTTCACACGGTCAGCCCTCTTCACGGTCGGCCTTCCTCCTCGCGGTTGGCACCCCTTGCGGTCGGCCCTCCCACTCGGCACTCTTCGCGGTCGGCACTCCTCGCGGTCGGCCCTCCCACTCGGCTCCTCTCGGAGTCGACAGTCCTCGCGGTCGGCACCCCTCGCGGTTGGCCCTCCCACTCGGCTCCTCTCGGGGTCGGCACTCCTCGCGGTCGGCACCCCTCGCGGTCGGCCCTCCCACTCGGCTCCTCTCGGGGTTGGCACTCCTCGCGGTCGGCACTCCTCGCAGTCGGTCCTCCCACTCGGCCTACCTCACGGTCGGGCACATCTTCCTCATTACTATTCCCTTCGTTGGACTGAAGCTGCACTCGGGAATGGGGGACTACTGACATGGATAGGCCCATAAAGGCCACAGCCCACAACGAACAAACCCAAGCCCACCATTTGGACCCCATTGCATAACCCGGTTGGTAAAGTCCATGACAGCTGGAGGCCAACTGGACATAAAGGGCCAATGGCATTCGGACATATGGCAGGTGCAGGACAGGCCACATCAGCAGACAAAGATCTGCAAAGTTATTGCCACAACACATCACCATTAATGCAGCCCATCACAGCATTTATTGCGACAACACGCCTCAGCCGGAACAGCGCCCCCTTACCCTGAACAAGGTAAGCTACAGCACAGGCTGGAGGCGAGACGGGCACGTCGGAAGGGATAGTGAAATGATTACTAAAGGATATAAGCAAGCATTGAAGACAGGAAGAAGGTTAAGCTTTTCTATCTCCAATCTCTCTCTACATACTTCATTTCTTTTGCTACCTGCTAACTTGGTCGTCGGAGGGTTCGCTGGGGGACTACCCCGTTCCCCATTGAACTTACTTGCAGGTCATCCAGTGGGCTCCGCCACCCAGACGTGGGCTCGAGGAGCTTGGATCGGTCCAGTCCATCCACCGAGAACGAACTGTATCATCAATTATTATTATTATTTTTTGGCACAAGTAATCTTCATTGAGAGGTTTATATGATGAAAGATTCTAATCATCATTAAAATAAGACTTACAAAATAAAATATAAAAAAATATAGAAGATAATAATATGGAGACGAGTCATTCTCTAATTTAAAACCAACATAATCAAACAAGTATTACTGTTACTATATTATCTGCTTCAAAAAACAAAATGTTAATATACATAAATAAATATAACAAAAAAATGTGTTGTCAATGAGATTTATTTTAAACGTGACTCTTATGATGAATGTCAATCGCATAGTACATTTTCTCTATACATATATATATATATATAGGAAAATTTACCCATAAGTCATAGTTTTTGAAACGTTGAACCATTTAGTCCTAAAAGTTTTCTTATACTCCATTTAGTCCCATTTTTACATCAGCATGATGTAAATGATCTGATATTTCATTCTATAATTTCAAAATTTATTGAAATCTAATGAACATTAGATGTTTTTCATCCTATATTTTCAAATATTATTAAAATTTGATGAACATTAGATGTTTGAAATCTAATGTTTGTAACATGACTCTGATGTTATTAACATTGTATCTGATGTTATTAACATTGTAATGGGACCTTTCAGTCTATAAGAAAACTTTTAGGACTAAACAGTGCATAAGTTATTAATTTAGGATTTATTGGTGCATCCCCCATATATATATATAACTTATATTATTTTTTATGAAAAAATTTAAAATACACACCTTATATTAGAGGTAACTATCGGGCCGTTGGCTCATCCAGCCCGCTTAGCCCAACTTGATATTTTTAGAGTTTGAAAAAATTATTTTGTCTATAAGACCGGGCTAGGCTAAGTTTTTGTGCCCATTAAATGTTCGAGTTAGGCTTGGAATAAAGAGTTCTAAATCAGCCTAATCTAGCCTGTCGATTTATAAAATATTAATTCTAATTTTATATTATTTTAGTAATAAAATAAAGTAAAAAAAATATTAAAGACAAAAAATATGTATACTTGTTTCTAGGACTTAAATTAAAACATTAGTTAAAAATCATATTTGTTTTATCATTGAATTTTGTTAACATTTCCAATTCAAATAATAAATAAAAGAATTTAAATAATTTAATATTTATTAAAGACAAAAATAAAAAATTTATAGCTTATATCTATTGGGTTAAATGGACACGTTTGGGATTTGAATTTTTTTTTTTTTTATGGCTAGGCTTGGAATGGCTAAATTAAATCTGATGTTGGGCCACACTAGGTTTGAGTTGACTCGTATTCTCTTACCATATTGTGCAAGGCCGACCTGATTTTTGTTCACCCCTACCCCATATATGTCCTGTTATGATCTTTGTAGTATTTAGTTATGATCTATTATGATACTAGTTATGACTCATTATGATGTCAGTTATAACTTATTATGATTATTATTGAAAAAATCTTTAATTATATTTTATGTGATGTTTAATTACAACTCATCTTTATTTTTTTTTTCTTTTTATTTCTTAATTATGATTGAAAGTGATTTAGTTATAATATTTATGATAATTAACATATAAAATGTCATAACTTATATATATATATATATATACACCAAAATGATCCCTTCTTTGTTTTTTTTTTAAATTTTTTTTTATAGCATTTATGCTTCAACAAAATCATGTACAAAGGGTATGCCACACAGCCTCAATAATTTTGATTAGTTAACTGCTCCCGCATGAGACACAATGAGATTAGGATTAACTATGATTAATATTAGAGACCTACACATTTTTATTTATAAATTTATTTACAATGGTGTGGGATTAGAGTTGGGCCCAATATTATTTAGCACGTAATAAATTAAATGTTGACACATATCTTATCACCTCATTGTAAATAAAATTATAGATACATGGGGAACTAACCAATAAGTTCTATATACAAAGTTCAAAACCCATCTAATTCCAAAATAAAACACTTGCACCAATTAGTTCTATATATTTTTAATTGTTACCAAAAAATCCTATTTTTTTTTTTTTAATTTACATATGCTGTTACATCCCATTACTGTTGGGCTTCCGTTAGACAATCACCGGAAACTCGCCAGAATGTATAACATCATTGGAAAGTCGCTGGAGTATCACTAGACGTTCACTGAAGTGTTATGAACGTCAATGTAAGTCGCCGGAATGTCCAGAACATTTACTAGACGTTGAGAACATCATTAGAGACTCACTGGAATGTCTAGAATATTGTAGGGAAAAAAAAAGAATAAATAGAGAAATTAAAGAGAAAAAATATAGCAAAATGTGCTAAATATTAATAAACTTAAAGAAAAAAAAATGTAACGACAAAAAAGAGCAACAATGGAAAAAAAACATATCTTATTTTTCAATTTTTATAGGGTTTCAGCAAATAATCTCCAATATTGATCAAACTGAAAAACAAGCTTTGACATTGTAAAATGTTACAGTTTCAAAACAAAAATATATTAAGCATTTATCTTTATTAATCAAACTAAAAAACATGTTATGAAACTGTAAAATTTTGCAGTTTTAAACCATGATTCATTCCAGCACCAAAAAAAATTGAAACTGCAAAATTTTACAGTTTTCATCGCCTATAACTAAAACTCGAAAACAAATTGTTCAGAACTTGAAAATTTTCTCCATTAAAATAGAAAAAGAAAAGTGTATAGCAGAGAAAATATAGAAAAATTAAGAGATCGAAGGAGAGAGGCAGATATAGAGAGAGGATTGTACTTCGGCAACTATTTTTTGTTTAGATTTAGTCGGATTTGATGTAGATTTACTCATCTTCTTCATCGTCGGTGAGGGTGAAGTAAGGAATCAACGGTCGGTAATTGCCGGTGAACCCCAATTGATGGTAGTTGTCGGTGACTATATATCAAAAAGAGAAAGAGAAGAAGTAAGATGTGGTTGTTTGTCGCTGATTGCTGGAAATCACAAAGAGCAAAAGAGGGAGAGAAGAAGAAAGGCAGACAAGAAGAAGAAAAATGTTAAAGGACTTTTGAGTAAAAACAAAAGGTTATTGTAGACACCCCATTTTTGACTGATCTCAAGACTTAGATGTCATTGTTTGTGCACTCGATGATTACGATTGCATTTGTTCACTTTGAGTGCTCGAAGTCCTCGATAGAACGCCCTGTCTTTGAGCCTTTAAAGCTTGTCCATTTTGTGTTGTGTTTTGGACCAAAAACTTGGTGTTTCGAGCTTGGAACTTGTGGTGACCTGTGGGCCACCACCATAGGCTATCCGCCATGGCTCATGGTTGTCGGCCATTAGTGTGGCCAATCGGCTACCAGTGGGGGCCGACGACCACCAGTGTCTTTTTCCAGATATTTGTCGACAGCTGTGCCAGCTGTTAGCACACTGAGCTACATTTCCCTACACGTGTATGGTAGGATTTTTCTAAGCTCAAGGCTTGTTTTTTTATATATATAGGGGGGTTCCTCCCCCATTTTTGAGGGTTAGCAATTTTGGAACAAAATTCTATCTCTCTCTCTCTCTACATCTCTCTCTCTCTCTCTTTCTAATAATTTTGTGCATAGCTGCTTGGATACACTCCACTTTTGTCTATCAACCCTTAACCAGAGTTGCTTATCTTTGGGTTGAGGTAGCTTGAGACCCTCTTTGAGCTCTAGAAGGTGGTCTTGGCTTGGTTTATTGCCTCATTTGTGTCTTCCCTTTAAGAGGTATAACACTCTCCTTTTATACTTGTTTTGTATACTTGCTTTGCCATCTTTTTCAACTGTTTTGAGGCTGTTTTTGAACTATCAAAAACTCTATTTTTGTGGCCTAAAGGTGGTGGTTTGAGGCCATTTTCAATTAAAAGGGTGGTTCATCCTTCTTACTTCTTTGCTTGTAAAGCTTTTGTACCTTTGTTCACCACTTTCAAACCAACTCTTTTGGGCCTTTTAACCACTGAATTTCAGAGATTTTTCAGTAGCAAAAAAATCATTTTGAAGTCCAAATTTGGAGGGGTTAGCCTCCCCTCCTTGTGTCTTGTTTGCATGTCTAGTTAACCCCATGTATTAGTTTAACGTTTTAACTTTTTTTGGCTCAAGTCCAGCATGTTTTGAATTCTATTTCGAGCTGTTTTGCCATTGCTTTGGCTGTTTGGTACTTTTAAGTCTTGTATTGCATAGTTGTAGTGTAAGTCCTTTCACTAGTTTGGTGTTTTAAGGCTTTAACCATCATTGGTTTGAGTTGATTGCATGTTTTAGTGCTTTTTCTCACCTAATTTCAGTACTTATAATCTCTGCAATCTCCCTCATTTCTTCACTTTTTCATTTGCTTTGAGGGTTGTTTTAACCTTAGGGTTGTTTAAGTTTGAGATTGAGGCTCATGCTTAATAGTTTAGTCCTCCTTAGAGGGTTCATTACCAAAGGCATGAAGCTTCTCTCATGCCTTAAACTGTCCCTTGGTTGACACTTCTTTCATCTTAGAAGACGCTCACCAATAGACAAATTGATTAATGAATGATTTGGTAACTAAAATGTGTAAACAAAATTGGCAAGTAAAAGTGGCAAGATAAGCATTCCTTTGTGTTGCATTGCATGTATTCAACTCGGATGTTAATTTGAACACAAGGAAAATGGGATATTTCATACTCAAAAGTGATGAAATATGCCATTTTCCTAGGTCTCCATTGCCCTTGATCATGCATGATAGGATGATGGTCATTTTGGTCTCATTTTGCATTTATTAAACTTGCACAATTGGTTTCACAAGCCATCATGCAATGAAATTGCTTGGTTGATGGTTTATGAACTAAATTTTGTCCCTCATTTGACTTCTCCATGAAAAGGAAAGGCAAAGTGTACAAACAACTCTTGAGAAATACATTGTTTTGCTCTGTTTGCTCTCTGTTGCAGCAAGGAAGTCCAGATTATCAGTGGCCGACAGCCACCACCATTGGTAGCCGAACGGCCCCTTGTTGGCTATCAGTGAAATTTGCATAGTGTGTTGGTAAGGTAGAGCAGAGGTGTTTTGGAAGTGGGCAAAATTGTTGGTGTTCAATGTGCAAATAGAGGCATTCAGTAGCAAGGTAGTGGCTTTTCAGGTAGAAATCGAGCACGTGCATGAGCCTCCCTTGCATTCCAAGCTTATTTAACGTTTAAATATCTAACTTAAATACGTGTTGTAATTAATTAGTTGTAGCTAATTAAGAGTTGTAATTAATTAGTTAGTTTAACTAATTATTCGATTTTGTTTGGTAATTAGTTAACTAAAATAGTTAATTAATTTGAGTTTTGTAATAATTAGTTAGCTTAATTAGCGTAGCTAGTTAGGTTAGCTTATTCATTCAGACCATTCTTCGCGATGACGTAATGTTGTAATAAGTGTGCGTGCGTGCGTGCGTGTGTGTATGTCTTCTAACCCCACTTCTTTCTCCTTTTTATTTAATCACTTTTGATGGTTAGATTAGGAGCATCATGTTTCAAATTAGCATACCTTATCCTTGCATCCATTCATTCGTATTGCATCACCGAGGCTTGGCGCATCATATTCTAACTGTATTGTCATTTCAATACTTCTTTAAATACGTGTTTAATCGCATGTTGTTCAAATTGCTTCATATGCCATATTAGTAGCCGAGTCTATTAATTGCATTATTGCATGTATTGCATTAGGCATCTGATATAGTTATGAACAATGCATATTTTTCTAACTCATATATTCTTAGCTTGGAGTACTAGGTGAGTTTTTTATGCTTTAGCATATTTGCATGATTGTGAATGTTGCCATGATTAACATGCTTGCCATGAGGCTAAATGCTTATTTGATAAATTGCTTGAATGCTTGTGGATGAATGCTTGTTGTTTGAATTGGAACGATTCAACAAATGTATGTTTTAAGCCCACTTTATTGAGTGACAAATCATGTTTTAAGCCCACTATGTTTGGTGGCAAATCCACAAACTTTAAGTCCACTTGAGGTGGCAAATTCAAACTATTTTCACAAACAAACATGAGTTGAATTGTTCCTGTAGACGTCCCCGACCGCCCCGGGAGGATGACTCCCGTTCTGTTCATATTGTGGGTCTACTACAGTTCGGACTCAAATTGTCACGGTTCTAAATTTGAACCAAAGAGTCCAAATCTAGCAAATCGTTTTGAGAAAACAGATTTTTGAAAGAAGTGCCAAACATGGACTGCTTTGCCAGATACAGAGTCGCCACCTAAATATTTTATTTTTGAGAAATTTAGGAAACCCTGACTCGGTGCCAAAAGGCCACATGTCCGTCATCACCAAAGTTGCCTCGGCTCGGGAACTTGGGTACGATTGGGGAAGGTCAGCTATGAGCACCCCCTCTCGCCCGGTCCGAAGACCGGCCTCTACTAACCGTGATATCCGATTTTGAAAACGTTATGTGCTCTTATTCCGGTTATTAGCCTAGAATTACTATGTTATGCGCACAGCAAACAAGTATAGACTAGATTGCCTAATTTGGAAATAAGCATTGCATATCCGTTTGTCTTGGAAAATGCTTTGGGATTTGCTACTCGCAAGTAGGCTAAAATACGGATTTCAACGAGTTTTTCCAACTCAGACAATCCAACCTTCACCCACAGGCAATCAAACAGTTTATCTCACATAAGCATCTAGCCACATGGTAAACATGCTGTCATGATGGCACTCACACGCATGCGGTATGCTAAAGCATGAAAATACTTACATCGTACTCCGTGCCAAAACAATAAACTAGTTAGCAAACATGCATGGTCCTAGTTCATGCCAAATTGACTAATGCAACACATACAGGATGCAATTAGAGTAGGCTCGGCTGACCTAAACATGGCATGTGAAATGCAGTCAATTGATACACGTATTCAATTTGGAATTAAAATACAAATGCAGTTAGCGTGATGCGCCGAGCCCGGTGCATGCAAGACAAATGCATGGATGCACGCATGCATAGCATAAGGTATGCTAATTTAAACATGCCCTAATCTACCATCATAAGCGGGTAAATAAAAGGGAAGAAAGAAGTGGGGATCGGAAGACATGCACACACACGCACCCGCACTTATTACAGATTCACCCTCGCTCGGAGGGACCAAATAAATATTACAGATTAATTAACTACGAGCTAATTAATATTACAAATTGCCTAAGTAGTTAACAAACTAACTAAGCTAGGAAAAACAGTAAACCGCCTCGGGGAGCGGGTCCAATGCAATGCATGCTCGGTCTTGCTCGGAAGTGCACTGCCATACATAGACTGCCTCTGTTTTCCCTGCTCTGCCCCTCTGAAGACTGCCAAAGTCTCTGAACTGCTTCCCTGGACATTGGAAGACACCACCGGCTGAGTAGAATTGCCACCGGCAGTGGGATGTGGTCATCGGCAGAGAGTGAAGCTATCAGCCACCAATTGATTGCCGGTCGGCACTCTGTGCAGTCGATCGGCAATAAATTCCTGCAGAACCTGTTTGACAGCAGCAGAGGACAGAATCTTGCATGGCAATGCAATTCAAGCCATGTATGCACCAACCAAGCCTCTTATCATGCTTATGACTCAAAGGGACATGGTCCTTGGTTCTTGGACCACCAATCAAGCATTTTCATGCATGATGGCCCAAAGAACCAAGTTGTGCACATTGATTTCAAATGCAATGCAAGCTAACAAATAAGAGCCCAATCCCTATCACTTGATCAAGGGACAAGGCATGCATGCTAGATGGAATGCAACCTAGGCATGTTAACTAGTATGCAACATGGCATTAAAGGGAAGCATACAATGCAATGCACATTAGGCACACAACCTTAGGAACAAAGCAAACAAGCATACCACAATTATGCAAACCACTAGAGCATGCAAGATAGAATCTAAACATGCAACATGCTAGGCATTCGACCAAAGGAATGCAAGGCAAATGCAAGTGATTTCAAGCATGCAACATATGCAACCAAAGCATGCAAACATGGTACAATGTAACAACACTTGAATGGCATGCAAGGGATGGATTTACACTAATTGGACAGCTCTAGATTAGGTCCAAAACAGTGGCTAATGTGCTCAAGCATGGAGGCAAAATGACATGCAAACATACATGCACTTATGGTCCAACATTTAGGCATATTAAAGCAACTTTTAAGCACACTCAAAAGGCACAAACATGGACATATAACCAACATGTTAGACACCAGAAACATGCTAGAAAAGGTGCCCAATCAAACAAGTCATGCAAGTAAGGCATGCTAGAGGGTTAAAGCTTAAGGCATACAAGAGGTATTGCATGTGGCTATACAAAGCAAGGCATGAATGACTCCAACGACTTAAAACAGTCCCTTAGCACACCAAATCATGCAAATAAGGCTTCACAAAGCTTGGCCAAAACACAAAAGCATGATAGTCTAAATGCTATGCATGTATTGAGACAAATCATGGCATTACAAGGTAGGTATGCAAAGCAAGCATGGTGTACCAAAACCAACACACAACAATGTTATATCATGGCATAATAAGCATAAAAAAACAGCTATGGCATGATCAACAAACACTCAAACATGATGCTCCCTCAAGAGGCCAAAAAGTGCCATTTTCAAGGACAACAAGGAGAGGGGGTGCCCTCTCATTCTTGGGACTTCAAGACATCATCCTTACCACTGAAATCCCTCAAGATTTCAGTGGTGAGGAGACCCAAACACCAAAGTCTCGGAGCTTGCACAAAATAGCACAAAAAGGGGCCTCTCAAGGCTTAAGAGGGGTCAAACACCTCCAAACCACAAAACACTCTAAACAAACTATTTAGAGGGCCTAAAAAAAGAAATTTTTTATGTTATACACTAAGCTCAAAAATAGTTCTAAGATAGGCAAAAATAGTATGCAAAAATGGGGAAAAAGGAGTGAGTTTCTTACCCTCGTTGACCTTCTTCACAAATGATGATCTTTTGCTTCCTTGAGCTCAAATCCAGCCAAGAACACCAAGAACAACCTCTGGTTTTTCAAGGAACCAAGGAAAGGTGTAGCAGTATGTGTTTGTGTGCAATAGTAAGACACAAACACACTTATACACACACAAAAGAGATATAGAGATAGGATATATATAAGTCCTAACCCTAGAACCAGAGCTTCCAACAATGTTCTCTCTCTAAATTGTCTAACCCTAAAGCCAAGAGAGGAGGGCTCCTCTTATAGGCAAAGCAATCTTGTAAAGCTTACAAGGTAAGCTAACAAGGAAGCCATCCCTCCATACACGTGTATGGAGGGGAACAAAATGCAATACAGCTGTATTAAAATATCTGCAAAAGCAGATGAACAGTAGTCGGCTGCTCAAAATTGCCATTTTGACAAAATGGACTACCGACCGGCAACAAAGAGTGCCGATCGGCAATATAAATTGCCGATGGCAACAAAACACCAGCTGGTGGCCTCTAGCCATGGCCGGTGATGTGTGGGGATGCCTCACAAGGCATTCCCTGCCCTTCCAAGGCAAAACACAAGTGTTTGGTGCAAAACCAGACACTAAACAGTCGAGTTCGGAGATCCTGAGGCAAGGCGCGTAGCCGAGACCTCCGGGAACTCCAAACGAACACAAACATGGATGATCACCGGGTGTTCAAACGGTGACGTCCAAGTCTTGAGGACGGTCAAAAATGGGGTGTCTACAGTTGCCCCTCTTTGACAGAACTCGAAAGTCATAACAATGACGGGAGTGAATGTCAAAGCCCAGAGACGACCCATTTTTGACAAGGCCGAAGACTTAGACAAAGCATGCAAGACAACAAGATATGCGCCCGAAGGCAGGGGCAAAATGCAAGACAATGCACGAAGCCAAGCATAACTTATGATCATGCAAAGAAAGCTGTAACGAAGCATACATGCGACAGTTTTAAGCTAGCATACACTAAACTACACTACAATGCAGAAAGGATGTAAGAGAATTATGCAATTCTCGATACGTCTCACGCGGAGGATACAATACCTGTCCGGTTCGTCTGGTTCCACCAGCGGTAAATGAACCGTACATACAATATCGTGCCTGTAAAGAAAACAACTTAACAGGTATGATATTGTTAGCAACATGCATGACAATGCACGAATGAATGCAAAATGATATGCAATATATACAAAACAATGTATAAATAATGCAAATGAAAATGCAATGCAATTGAAACAATGCGAACTACATGCAAAGCAATTGAATCATGATCCAATCATGAGCGGTTCGAAATCACACGAATGTCAAATAGATTGATGGAGGTAACAAGTCCGTCTACCATAGAACGATCAACTGAACTATGAGTAATGTAGACGAACACAAGAACGAGTATTGGGGGAATGACATAAGTGGGGTAACGACCCGCTGGAGAAAGAATGATGATCCTAATGCCGGATACAAAAATTACACTACAATGTAATATATACGATGGATATGGCATGCAGCCAAACCAAATTTTGCCTAGGAAAGGCATGTACACAAACAAGCCATGTCTAACACAGAAAAGGTGTCGCAACCCTCAAACCAACATACCAGCGTGGAATAGGCGCGTACACATGCAGAACTGTGCTTTAACGTGAAAAGTAAGGGCACATACCAGACCAAGCTCAACAAGGAAAGGTGCAAGCCATAGATGGAGGGTGATGTAATGAACGCATGCAATTGTAATGCAATATCTACAAATATGCAATGGAATGGATATTTACAATGGATATGGCATGCGGGCCAAACCAAATCTTGCCTAGGAAAGGCATGTACACAAACAAGTCATGTCTAACACAGAAAAGGTGCCGCAACCCTCAAACCAACATACCAGCGTGGAATAGGTGCGTGCACATGCAGAACTGTGCTTTAATGTGAAAAGTAGGGGCACATACCAGACCAAGCTCAACATGGAAAGGCGCAAGCCATAGGTGGAGGGTGATGCAATGAACGCATGCAATTATAATGCGATATCTACAAATATGCAATGGAATGGATATTTACAATGGATATGGCACGCGGGCCAAACCAAATCTTGCCTAGGAAAGGCATGTACACAAACAAGTCATGTCTAACACAGAAAAGGTGCCGCAACCCTCAAACCAACATACCAGCGTGGAATAGGCGCGTGCACATGCAGAACTGTGCTTTAACGTGAAAAGTAGGGGCACATACCAGACCAAGCTCAACATGGAAAGGCGCAAGCCATAGGTGGAGGGTGATGCAATGAACGCATGCAATTATAATGCGAATGCATGACAATGCATGTTTATTTTCTACGGTGCATGACAATGCAATATTTACCATGTATGCATGACAATGCACTATTTATAATGGATGCATGACAATGCACTACTTGCAATGGATGCATGACAATGCACTACTTGCAATGGATGCATGACAATGCACTACTTACAATGGATGCATGACAATGCACTATGATGCAACGGCTATGATTGCAGCTTTCCCTATCTTACCAACAGGGCGATATACTAGGTTGGTTCAGTATCCAGAACTGAGGCGCAGACATGCTACCTCAACCTATGGGGCTTCCATACAGATTTTAAGCCGAGGATACACCCCTGGGTATTTAAACCAGACTTTAGTCTCGGAACTCCCGAACCTTTGCATTCTAGGCATAAGCCATTTGAACTCTAGTTTCCACCGTCCCAGTTGGTCTTCTAGGAACTCACCGCAAACACAGGCAGGTGGCTTTACCAGACCACCGAAAGTCGTTCGGGCACGACAAACACCAAAGGAATTGCACCTTTAGAGGATTTAAGGTCTCCTAGACCGGGATGCAAAATGTATGCATGACAATGCATGTTTTTTGTTATTTTTTTTTTTTGGAATGCAAATGATGCATGAAATGCATGTTGCATGGAATGCGCGACAACGCAAGTTTACTTGAAATGCACGACAATGCATGAATTTGGGATGCGGTGCACGAGACAGTGCGATGGAATGCATGCCAAATGCAATGAGGTGCGCAAAACAGCGCGGTGCAATGCATGCCAAATGCGATGAGATGCGCAACACAGCGTGGTGCGTTTGACAATGCGAGTGAAGGTCTTGCACCTTCCAAGGATTTTAGGTCTCCTAGACCGTGCGTGTTTAAGGTCTCGCCAGACCGTGACGAACAAAACAATGCGATTGAAATGCAATGCACATGACAGTGCGATTGAAATGTGATGCACAAGACAGTGCGATGGGGATGCGATGCACAAAGTAGTACGATTGAAATGCGATGCACATGGGGCAACTTTCGACTTTGTAAAAGCCAAAATGATACGAGAAGGATACACCTTGCACGAATTCGAGTGCCACGCACAGAAAACACGATCCGAGGCCAAAACGGAAGCTGGTCGAGCGTCGGAAATGCACTGTTTTAAGCAATGAAGGCTCTGCATCACTCATATATCCCAAGGAAAGGTGTAGGAGGCTCAAAAACCACTGTGGGAGACCACCGGATGTCCACCGGCCATCAGAATGCATCACCGGCCGTACATCGGCCATAAAACAGTTCCATTGGCACAATATATTGCCGACCGGCAAAGAGTGTGGCCGACCGGCAAATAATTCCTGTTCGGGGCAGTTTTGACATTTCGGCCATGGGTCTTTTAAAATAGGGTTTCTAACCCTATTTTCTCACTTCCTCCTTGCTCGAAAATCCTTCCTCCCTCTCCCTAGAGGGCTTTCGTCCTTCGATCCTCTCATTTTCTTGCGTTCTAGCCTTGATTTCGTCGTTTGATTCGTGTTCACCCTTGCGTTTCGAACGTTTTGAACCGATTGAAATTTCATTTCGGTGCCTCTTTCTTGGTTTTCGCCACTCGGGGCTTGTTTCCCCCGAGTTTTTCTCGATATCTGTGACTTTTCCGCACTCCGGCTTTCCCGGCTATTTCCGGCCCTCTCGGGGTTGACTTTTTGTTGACTTTTCACATTCTCTCCCATTTTTCCCTCTTCCGGCCATTTTTACACTCTCTTCGAGATGGCGGACGACCTTCCACAGGGCGGGCCCCCTCCAGAGATCGAGATGGATCCCGAGGCCGAGCCCTTGCCGCTTCGTATTCGGCCGTTTGATCCGGAGACTTACAGACCGGCGGTTCACGTGATGCTCTCGGATGGACTACGCCAGTTCCGGAGCTTTGAGAGGGGCGTGGCACGTGAGCTACTGCTCCGTGAGCCAGAGTCACACTTGTCCTTCGGCGCTTCCGAGGTAACTTTCTTTCTCTGCTTTACTTTCTGCAATGTAGGATATAAAACTGCCGTAGCTAGTTATGCTCTTTAACTGCTTTAGCTCAGATACCCTGACGTGTTGTAGTTGATCGCAAACAAACTTGCAACTGATATCTGTTTAAGACTGGCACATACACACACAGTGCACTGACCTTGAGTCATTCAAACCATCGGCACACACCGTATTTTACTGCAAACTCAACGGTACTCGGGACCTGTTTGAATCTAAAAAAAAAAAACTTGCACACATGCTACGTTTGCACTGAACCTACTCGAACACGCTGACGCATCACACGTTGTAGTTCACTGTAAGCACACCGGCACCCGGTATTTGTTTGAATCTGAAAACATGCATACATGCTATATTTGCCTTGAACCACCCAAACACATTGACACATCACACGTTATAGTTCACTGCTAACACACTGACACCCAATGCCGGCTTGAATCTGAAAGACGTGCACACACGCTACATCTGTACTGAACCGTTCAACACACTGACATATCATATGCTGTAGTTCCCTGCTAGCACACTGACACCCAATGCCGGCTTTACATTTGAAACGCGCACACACACACTATATCTGTATGCTTCTCAAAACTGCATCTTGAATATTGCTTCGCAATTGCTGTTTTTGATTACAGGGGGACTCCCATACCATCCGCGGGTATGGAAATGTCGTTGCCCGAGACTGGTATGCGGAGTTGCCAGACGCGGTTCTCCAGATCGTCGACGAGGCGGGTTTTGGCATCTTCTGCAGGGGGCTCTCCCAGCTTACTACCTGCAGACCCTTGCTCGCTGCTTTAGTGGAGAGGTGGTGGGATACCACCAACTCCTTCCACTTCTCCGTCGCAGGGGACATGACGATGACCCCTTATGACTTCTCGATGCTTACCGGCATCGGGGTAGGGGGTGATCCGATCCCCTTTGACACGGATATGGATGAGTGGGACGCCGCCCAGCTGTACCTGCTCGGCACTCGGCCACCCCTTGCTCGGGCAGGGTTTGTCAGATACTCGTGGTTCGAGAGTCAGTTCTGGACTCAGCGAGCCTTGGAGGAGGAGGCACAAATGACCCCAGAGGAGGTAGATCAGTATGCGCGGGGCTTCATCATGTTTCTGCTTGGGACGACCCTATTCGCCGACCGGGCGAACACCGTGCCTCTATGCCTGTTGAGCGCACTGGTGGATGTCAGGCGGATCCGCGACTACGACTGGGGTGGCGCAGGCTTGGCCACTTTGTATGGTTACATGAGTTCTTCTTCCCGCCTCAGCGGACAGCTCCTTGGCGGATACTGGCGAGCTTGGGAGGTACATCTTCTTCCCCTTTTTACATTTCTGCTTTCTGCTTTACATTTTCTGTATTCTGTATATTGCACGGTCTATCTCTCACTGACTATATAGTGCACACGCGGCACACACATATACTCTGCTTTACACTGATTACGCACACACACTGTACACTATGCACAATACACTGCACAACACACGGCTCTGCCATTTCTGCTTTATTCTGTATTCTGCTTTATCTGATAGTCGTACTGATATCTGTTCTGCAGTGTGGGTCTATGCCTACTTCCCAGGCTTGCCCCGGTACCCGATGTGGAGATCCCGCTCGACGTCCCCTTTTTTCATCGCTTTGATGTGCGGTGTGTGCGGAGACCCCGGGAGTCTTTTATTTTCTTCCGCCGCTACTTCGACACCATCACCGCCGCAGAGGTATGTTCAACTTTAGAGTTTGCTTAAGCTTCGCATAACACTGTATTTTGATAACAGATAGATAACAAACTGCATTGTACCTGCAGATCACCTGGCAGCCTTGGGCTCCGTTGCCGGCCGTGGTGAGAGACCATTATGAGGGCGCAGAGGAGACTACTCACCTTCGGATTCTGTTGGAGGGCCCGGTCTGTCGGGCTTGGTACCTGGGGGAGCGCTTCTTGCATCAGGCCCTGGGTTTACCGGAGCAGATAGTTCCGGGTCCGCCTCCTGCACATATGAGGCATACAGAGAGGTTTTCCCTCGCGCACCTGAGAGAGTACACCGCTGGCTGGGGCGCGGAGCGTCACAGAGGCGAGGGCGACTATGCCGAGTACGTCCAGACCTACATTATGTGACCCTTGAGCAGTGGTCGGCGAGCTGAGGGGGCGAGGCCAACGGTGCCGACAGCTGGAGCGGGAGCGTCGAGGAGGGCTCGAGTCCGCGGCAGGGGTGGAGTTCAGAGAGGGCGGGGGACCGGCTGGCCTGCTCTGCCCACTTCATTAACTTACAGAGGGCAGGGTGGGGCGACCTACCAGATCCCCTTTACTCCTCCCCCGGCTGATCACGAGTTGGTCGGTGTCCCCGACTTGCCTCCGGTATGTATTATTGCATTCTTGTATAGTCGTTTCATTTCAGTTTATTTGATATTCCGCAGAATATTGATGTCTCTGATATATTTTTTTTTTGCAGGCTTCCTCCGAGTACACCCGGCAGTCATTGGAGATGAATGTCTCCATGATGGAGATGCTACGGCGGACTTTCGACCTCCTGGCCCTTTACAGTATCCCGGTATGTTCTTTCTGACCACAGTCTCAAGCCATACATAAACTGATTCGCATAGTCTGATGCACGATACAACACTGGATACCCAGCCCTCTCGGCACCTGATATACTGTACTCACACACTGCATTCTGCACTGATCCACTCCTCGCATCATACATATACTGTACTCATACACTGTATTCTGCACTGATACACCGCTCACACTGTACTCATACGCTGTATTCTGCACTGATACACTGCTCACGGCGTTCACACACTGTACTTATACACTGTATTCTGTATTGATTCACTGCTCACGCTGTACTCATACGCTGTATTCTGCACTGATACACTGCTCACACTGTACTCATACGCTGTATTCTGCACTGATACACTGCTCACGGCGTTCACACACTGTACTCATACACTGTATTCTGTATTGATTCACTGCTCACGCTGTACTCATACGCTGTATTCTGCACTGATACACTGCTCACGGCGTTCACACACTGTACTCATACACTGTATTCTGTATTGATTCACTGCTCACGGCATACTGATGCATTTGCCTTTTATGCTTTTCAGCCTCCTTTCCAGATCCCTCCGGTGGGTGGTGCTCCAGCTAGGCCCTCTATTCCTACTCGAGGAGGGCGTGGAGAGACTGCACGTCCCGTACCAGGGGAGGGCGTACTCCTATTGGGAGTAGCTCTCGGGCACCCATTCCTGATGATGAGGATGATGAGTCCGAGTCCGAGGCTGAGGCGGAGGCGGAGTCAGAGGCTGAGTCGTCTGAGGAGGAGACCGGAGATGCAAAATGGCATGCAAGGGATGGATTTACACTAATTGGACAGCTCTAGATTAGGTCCAAAACAATGGCTAATGTGCTCAAGCATGGAGGCAAAATGACATGCAAACATACATGCACTTATGGTCCAACATTTAGGCATATTAAAGCAACTTTTAAGCACACTCAAAAGGCACAAACATGGACATATAACCAACATGTTAGACACCAGAAACATGCTAGAAAAGGTGCCCAATCAAACAAGTCATGCAAGTAAGGCATGCTAGAGGGGTTAAAGCTTAAGGCATACAAGAGGTATTGCATGGTGGCTATACAAAGCAAGGCATGAATGACTCCAACGACTTAAAACAGTCCCTTAGCACACCAAATCATGCAAATAGGCTTCACAAAGCTTGGCCAAAACACAAAAGCATGATAGTCTAAATGCTATCCATGTATTGAGACAAATCATGGCATTACAAGGTAGGTGTGCAAAGCAAGCATGGTGTACCAAAACCAACACACAACAATGTTATATCATGGCATAATAAGCATAAAAAAACAGCTATGGCATGATCAACAAACACTCAAACATGATGCTCCCTCAAGAGGCCAAAAAGTGCCCTTTTCAAGGACAACAAGGAGAGGGGGTGCCCTCTCATTCTTGGGACTTCAAGACATCATCCTTACCACTAAAATCCCTCAAGATTTCAGTGGTGAGGAGACCCAAACACCAAAGTCTCGGAGCTTGCACAAAATAGCACAAAAAAGGGGCCTCTCAAGGCTTAAGAGGGGTCAAACACCTCCAAACCACAAAACACTCTAAACAAACTATTTAGAGGGCCTAAAAAACAGAAATTGTTTATGTTATACACTAAGCTCAAAAATAGTTCTAAGATAGGCAAAAATAGTATGCAAAAATGGGGAAAAAGGAGTGAGTTTCTTACCCTTGTTGACCTTCTTCACAAATGATGATCTTCTTGCTTCCTTGAGCTCAAATCCAGCCAAGAACACCAAGAACAAACCTCTGGTTTTTCAAGGAACCAAGGAAAGGTGTAGCAGTATGTGTTTGTGTGCAATAGTAAGACACAAACACACTTATACACACACAAAGAGATATAGAGATAGGATATATATAAAGTCCTAACCCTAGAACCAGAGCTTCTAACAATGTTTCTCTCTCTAAATTGTCTAACCCTAAAGCCAAGAGAGGAGGGCTCCTCTTATAGGCAAAGCAATCTTGTAAAGCTTACAAGGTAAGTTAACAAGGAAGCCATCCCTCCATACACGTGTATGGAGGGGAACAAAATGCAATATAGCTGTATTAAAATATCTGCAAAAGCAGATGAACAGTAGTCGGCTGCTCAAAATTGCCATCTTGACAAAATGGACTGCCGACCGGCAACAAAGGGTGCCGACCGGCAATATAAATTGCCGATGGCAACAAAACACCAGCCGGTGGCCTTTAGCCATGGCCGGTGATGTGTGGGGATGCCTCACAAGGCATTCCTTGCCCTTCCAAGGCAAAATACAAGTGTTTGGTGCAAAACCAGACACTAAACACTCGAGTTCGAAGATCCTGAGGCAAGGCGCGTAGCCGAGACCTCCGGGAACTCCAAACGAACACAAACATGGATGATCACCGGGTGTTCAACGGTGACGTCCAAGTCTTGAGGACGGTCAAAAATGGGGTGTCTACAGTTCCAAGTTTGAGCAAACTAATCTATACTTGATTGTGCGCATCACATAGTAAAGCTAGCTTAATAACCGGAATAAGAGCACATAATGTTGATAAAAATCATATCATGATTAGTAGAAGCCGATCTTTAATCCGGCGAGTGGGGGTACATGACCTTCCCCTCTCGTACCCAAGTTCCCGAGCCGAGGCAACTTTGGTGATGACAAACACGTAGCCTTCGGCACAAGTCATGGGTTTCCTAAATTTTTTCAAAATAAAATATTTAGGTGGCAAATCTGTATATGGCAAAGCAGTTTACTTTTGGCATTTTTGATCCTAAATCAATTTTTTAAAAGATTTGCCGGATTTAGACTATTTGGTGTTTATCAGTTTTACATTGTACTTGTGAGATTAGATTCAGAACCATGGGAGTCCGAATTATAGTGCTTCTTTTTGAGCTTCCAAAAGGGGGCGCAAAAAAGCCGAGCTACAGTTATGGGATTAAATAGGTTACATGTTTTTCAAAGAAAATTTCTTGATAATTGCCCTAAATACTTTTTTTGGGCTGGTTTGGCATAGTCTAATAAAGACAAAAAGTCAAAAAATTATTAAAAAAGTCAAAAAGTTATCACTATTCACAAAAAAATATAAAAAAAATAAATTTATACAAAAAAAGTACAAGTCAACTTTTGTAATAAAGTGATGGTGCTGTCTGCAATGATGGTACAAACAATCAGACGGATGCACTTCTCATGATTCACAGGCCAATGTTGTTGGGCCCGTGGGGGCCCATCACGGGTCCCGTTATGATAATATGAACTGTTGAATGTGTAACATTTGTCGAGTACTATGTGGTTGTAAAAAATTATGTTGATTGGATATTGATAACTATATGATCAAATCAGTTTTTTATAAAAAAAAATGGACGGTGAACAAATTAACAATTAACAAAAAATTAATCCGATCAGATAGCTATTAATATTCGATCAACGTGATTTTTTACAATTATATAGTACTAGATGAGTTCTACACGTTGAACGGTTCCAATTATCAAAACGGGACCCGTAGTGGGTCTCCACGGGCCCAACAGTACCCGTGAAGCCTCATCTTATATACATACATATATGTTATGAAGTTATCACCATTTGAAAGCAATCCGTATTGTCCTTCAATCAGCACTATCAGTGCGCATAAGACAAAGGGGTAATAACGTAATTTTGCTATTTTATACAATATTTTAATACACATTTTTTTGTAAAAGTCAAAAAATTATTCCAAACAATCATATTTTATTCTTCTATTTTTTTTATCTAAAAATTCAAAAAGTGTACTTATTTAGAACACCTCAAATAACCCCTACAAGTCTTAAATATTTTTCGATCAACTATATCAAAAAAGCAAAAATTATTGAGTGCCATTTGTAAAAATGCCACAACCCAACATTGATTTCGGCGAGACCCATCAATAATTTGAGAGTTATGTTTCACAAAAATCAATGGTGAGATGAATTTGTGGCATCACCACATTAGTGTCATTTGTGACACTGCATATCTATTCCTCAAAAAGGACGTGTTGGTCACACTGAGGTAAAAAAGAAAAAGGTGGTTCTCCCTTTACCATCACTTACAATATACTATTTGATGTTTTTTAAATTTAAAATTAATTAAAAATCAAATTACATGATCAAATACGTGAAACATAGGACAAAACCCATTTTGAGATGCCCATGGGTTGGTTTGGGATATGAGTTAATTTTTTGGCTTTTTAATTATTTTAGTTTAGAACTAAATTTTTTTATTTGGGATGAGTTTTTTTGATTTTTTTAACTTTTTTGAGAAAATAAAATAATTATGGTTTGCATGTAACATTTTGTTTTATTGAATTTTTATTTTATTTTTTCTTTTTGTAACTATTTTAGCCCCAAATCACTCTAAACCATTATACCAAACGAGTGCAATGTACCTTAGAATTTCCTATATTTTAAGGAAAATTCTAATATACATCTCTTTAAAAATGGTGTACCATATACACTCTTAATTATATCATTTTTTTTAGTTACGATCAATTTTCTTATTTAGTCATGACATTATTTTAGTTATGACTCATGAGTTTTTTAATTAAGTCTCATGTTGTGTTTAGTTATAATATATATATATATATATATATATTTAGTTATGACTTAAAAAATTAAATTTATGCCATTTTTCTGTTTAGTTATAAGGCACATATATTGCACACAATTTGAAGGGCGTGCACCATGGTGTTTCTTATGTTTTAAAAGTAAGCAAAATAATTTTAGAGAATTACTTGTTAGTGGTAATTTGAGGAAATTACTACATATGTATGAAAAACATTTATAATTTTAATTATTAATATTGATAAAATTTATCATTAATGGAAAACACTATGGTACACATTTCTCAAAAAATGTGTACCATATGTACCTTATAACTAAAGAAAAAATATCATAACTTCATACTTTTTGAGTCATAACTAAAAAGAAAAAAAAATGTCATAACCAAACACAACATAATGCATAGCTAAAATAATGTCATAACTAAAGAAAAAAATTTAGTCATAACTAAAAAAAATGACATAATTATGGGTGGTACACCCCTTTTAAGGGTGTGTATGTTAGAATTTCCCATCATTAATTTATAATTTCTTAAAATATCAAACTCAAAATCAATTGGCCATGAGTAGAGATGCCCTTACATTATAACTAAGCTTGGGTGAGTTGGATGTTTTAACATGGTATCTAAGTAGGGTCTTGAGTGGTCTCTTACGTCATGTGGTCTTCTCTCAATTGAAGATTTAAATCATTAGATTTAAACCCACATTGCTAATTTAAGCCACTCAAGCTTTGTTAATATAATGCAAGAGTTTCTCCACTCATTATCAATTGATTTTAAGTGGGATGCTTTAACATGATCTTGGGTGGCCTTGTACATCATGTGGTAAAAACGATCCATCTCTCAATCGGAATTCTCAATCACCTTGTCAATTGATTTTGAATTTAATATAATTATTTTTCAAATTTTGCACTAATCTGAAATTCCCCCAATAATTTTCTTCTTGAGACGAGGAATAGTTAAATGTTGCAGCTTCATATGAACTTGGAAAGAGTTTTTATTTATTTGTTTGTTTATTTAATTTACATATGATATTACTTTAAAAATAAAATATAATATATAATTAATATAAAGAAACTATCAAAGTGGGAGAAAAAAATCTGAATTGGAACCGTTAATCTGATAATTATATGCAAGAGATCTGACCAAATCGAGTAGAAAGAGTGTTGTTGGGCAGTTTCAAGTTTTTGTTTGTTCCTCATGACTTCCATTGAGAATTGAGCAAGTAGAATTTTATTGATATGGCATATTTTCTTTGAATCCTTGCTTTGGACTTAAAATTAGAAATTTTCTTTTGATGCTAAAAAAAATAGAAATCTCAGTACTGAAGTTTTTACATTTAAATTCCGAACTAATGTGGTCAATTAGTTACTATAAAAAAAAATGTTGAAATATTAATTAGAAACTACAAGCTCATGAGTTAACTGCTGTAATTTGATACTTTTAGAAGCTGCAACAACCTCTTTTCTTTTACTGCTGAATTTGTGGTTTATAGCTGAGCCAAAGTTATTATTAGATACTGAAATTGGAATTAAAAAATTAAAATCCCAGAAATTATTTTCTGGAAATTTTGGTTAATCTGCTGAAATGATTTCTCATGATATAGAATCATCACCTGTCATGTAGAAGCCATAAAAAAGTAACATTGGTTGCTAAATTCCATATTAAAAATTGAAATTTTACTTAGAAGTTAAGTTCCATGATTTTTAAGTTGTTAAAATTGGTACTTGGTTGTTGAAAAAAGTTGTTTAAAGTTGGGTCAAGGTCCCTAATTACTGCAATTGGACTTTAAATGCTAAAAATGTAGCTTAGAAGCCACAAAAAAAGAAAAGAAAGAAAGAGAGTGAAAATAGTAGTTGAACCCATACTCGTGCATAACAAGCAGTACTGTAAGCGCGCCAGTGAGCATAACCCTCTCAAAAAATTTTGAAATCACAGATTTTATTTTTGGGCCTTTCATTTTAATCCTTGTATTCTAAATGCTAAAAATGAAACTTGGAAACTTAAATAAAAACAGTGAAAATATTGATTGTTTTCTTTGGTTCTTGAACAAAACTTAACCTTACCAAAAAGGAAGGTTAGAGGTCCACCTTGATAACTATTGTGCCCTTTCATTGTAGAACTGTCAATCCAAAGACACTGAGAAATGCAAAATATTCCAATGGGGATTAACAACAAGCCAGAACCAGAAATAGGAAAATAATAGAGCATTACTTCATGCAAACAGAACTTTTGCTAGTGCAATAAATATTAGAAAAGCACTAGCAAATCAGCTGTGGCAAAGGTTTTGGAAAAGCAATACTAACACATTACAAAGGAGTAATACCCAAAAGAAACAAAATAAAAAGAAAATTGGATCTCATTAATTCCAATACCTTCATGTTTTTTTCTAACAAATATGAATAAAGGCAGACAAAAAAAAGAAGGAAAAAAAAAAAAAAAAAACCATAGCTAGCTTTACCAAACGATCCTACCTCAGACATACTCAAAAAATTTCACTTGCGTAACATTTTGGCTATCTGAGACCAAAGACTCTATGTACTAAAAAAAAAAATAGATAGAAAAGTGCTCAGAATTTGAAATACGTGGATTAGATTTATTTTATATGTGAGACACACTACACCAAGTTTAAATTTAAGCCATACGTTAAATTCTGTGCACTTTTTTAAATATTTTTCTTGAGTACATATCATTTTTTATCTCAACCAGTACTACCTGCTTACTTTCTAAGCTTCAGATTTCTTCTGAACAAGTTTCTCAATGAGGTCAGCTGCTTCTTGGACAGTGGTTATGTTCTCAGAACTCTCCTCTTCCACACTAATGTCAAACTCTTCCTCCAGTCCCATTACAATCTCCACCTGTTCTCATCCACATAAACATATATACACAGCTTTTTTTAATTACTTGATCAAGGCAACATTAGTTTACCCAATTTTTATATAAAAAAATTAAATTAAAAAATTTAGAGTATGAGGGGATAAGCTCACAGTGTCAAGGGAATCGGCACCAAGTGCAGCAAATTTGGTGTCAGGGGTGAGCTCAGATTCGGGTGGCAATGCCAATTGTTTCCTCACAATTTCGCATACTTTCTCCACTGTCTCGGGCTTTGCCTGTCAATTTATGCACTTCATGTAATTTCTCACTAGACATGTTTGCCAAACTTCGCAGAACAAAATAATAATTCGTGTTTAAGCTAAAGATAGAGAGGGAGAAGCTGAAAATACCGCGCAAGAAACACAGAAGCGAGAGGTTTTCAGTGAAGTGAAACTAGTCCTTGAGAAGCCCGCAGAAACTAGCTTCGTCTTCGTGTTCATACATGAATTTCTTCCAGTTGCCTGGACATTTTAAGCATCACAAACAAACCATAATTGTTGATTTGGTTAGTTTTTGTGGCACATTTATACTTAGACTCTAGTATTTTAGCTAAACATAAATATGGCACATTTGAAATGCATTATTTTGTTATTACATAAATTGCGTGGTTGAATGAACCAAAGTACAACACAAGAGTTCGGTTAATAAAGCTTTTAAAATGGTTGTGCATTTTTTATAGCACGCTTCTATAAATAATGTACTACAAATTCAAGAATCTCACAGCTTTAATTATCTCTTTATTCTTATTTAGTTATAAAAAAATTAAAATCATTAACAATAATGTTTGAAAAAGTAACCCTAATTTTCTGAACAATAATGCTAGGGATCCTGAAAAATATATCATGAAATCTAACGTGAAGATTTTTCATTCCTTGATTACTGTGTGGTGTTTTATTGTATAGATAATCCAAAGGTAGAGAATCTTTCATGATCATCTTCATAATATTTTTTTATGATTCCTAGCATTACTTTTTTCTAAAACATGTTTATCATATTGATGATGCAAATTTAAATGGGCCAATTACACTGCAGTGTTATTTTTTAAAAATAATTACATATGGGTGGAAAGGTTTATAACTTTTATTATTAATATTTATAAAGTTTATCATTAATTTATAATATATATATTTTTTAAATTCCACTGATATGACATTTTGCCAATTTAATTTTTTTGAATTAAAATAATTTTTGTATTTTAAAATTAAACAAAGAGAAAAGGAAGACACATGGAATTGGACTACTAAATAATTAGATTTTTTAATGCATGCATTGCTTGCCAAATATGATAACATTCTACCAAACAAAATGGATTAACCATTTTTATCAATTAAAAAATTTATTAGTTAAAATTGATTAGAAATTTTGCATTAAAAAATAATAAAATTTAATTTTAGATGAAAATAAAATTATAATTACCATTTAAACATCAAAAGTCTTCATTTTAATTTTTTATCTCAAGCCTCTAAAAAGATGGAATTTCCTAGTCTTGCCGCCATCTTCTCCCTTGTTTGTGTGGGTATGAAAGTACTAACATTCCAAAGTAGACATACTACATGTAGATCTAATAAAATATGCATTTCATTCACATGTTTGTTTGGGACATGATTTTAAAATTTGATTAATAATTCAATAAAATGTATAACATGATATTTAACTAAGAAAATTAGAATTCAGACTAACAGTATATACGGACATAATATCTTTGTATGAGGGACTATTGAATCCTAAGAGTAGGGCTGAGATGCAAGATGAAAAATTAATGAGAGATTTAAGACTAATTAGTTAAATTGCTCAATTGATAGGTTTGTTAGTCCCTCATTCTCATAATTATAGGTCAATTCAAATATAAAATATGATATATAATCTCAAAATCTTAATGTTGTTATCTAATTCAGTGTATCCAAATAAATATCATATTACTGTTCAGGCTTTAATTTTGACAATATGCACAAATAATATGAAATTTAATATCTATACATGTGGGGAGAGAATAGAAGAATGAAGGAGAAGGAAGAGTGAAGTTTTGACCTTGATGGAGATGGACTGCTTCACTATTGAAGCTGCTGGTTCCAACCGAACACAAGCAGTCAAAGCTGAGATAGAGGCCATTGAATTGAACTTTGAAGAACACCCCAAAGTACTTGATCTACCCAAAAATATCACTTTATTTATTAAACAAACCAGTTCAACTTTTCAATGGTTAAGGATACATTGAAGACTCTCTTGTGTTGTGCTAGGTTGGAAAAGGCTGAAATTAAATTGATATTGCCAAGGTAGCATTTGGTAGAAAGGGTACGAGTTTTGTTGCCTTGGAAATAGTAATTCACAGTGGAAGAATCTAAAAAGGATAACTAACGGCTCATGAGTGGCCAACATTCATTGACCCTTCCACATCATCATCATCCTATCTTCCCTGCTGACGTGGCAATCTAAAATAAAAGTTTAAAAATCTTAGAGACTCCCAAAAAAAAAAAAAATTTCAAATTTTTACATAATTTTTATATAAGGTTGGAGACTATACCCATGTGAGTATTGTTAAAGACTTCTAATAATTTTTTTAAAATCTCTAACCTTATTTATAAAAGTTTAGGAACACAAAAATTAATAACCAGTTACAATCCTCTCATGAGGTGGATCTCATACTTTTGTAAGTCCTATACTGATGCAAAAGAATTGTAAAATTAAGTAAAATAACTATTCAAAAAAGGAGAAAAAGTAGGTGAGAACATTTATTTCAACTATTGTACTATAGCATATGCATTTATGGGTAATTCGATGGTACACATGCAAGTTATAATATTTGTAAATTTAGTTGTTACATATGTCATAACTCAATGCTATTAGAGTTTATAACTAAGAAAAAAAAAATGAATTATAACCCAACACTATATAAGGTATAACCAAAACGTTCTTGGATCATAACGAAAATAATAATATAACTAATATTATAATGAGTCATAATTAATATCACAATTAATCATAACTAAAAATCACAAAAAGTATAACCAAATAGGTGGTGTTCCATAAAATTACCCTCTAGTCAATTACTTGTTATACAATGATAAAAAGTTTTATAGTATTTCAAATGAGATTCAATAAAATAATAATAAATTAGTAAAAAAGATTAATTTATTTAAGGAAATCCTTTTGGTACATGCTCCTAAAAGGTGCTTATTAGGGATGTAAAAATGATTTGAGACTCATCAGTGGTTCGAAACCAGTCTGTAGCTCGAGGTGCGCCCGACCCAGTTTGACCCAATTAGGCCCAAGCCTGACCTGAGCCCAGCTCGGGACCCTGGACTTGGGCTTGTGCTGTCATATTAAAACCCGACTCGCCCTGTTGGCCCCGATTTGGCCTAGCATTTTTTTTGCTTTGCGGGTGCCCTGACCCGACTCGCCTTACCTGCCCCTCCATCCTTGGTAGGGATTGCCTGCCTGCCAACGGTCAAATTTAAAAATAAAAGAAATAAAAAAATACGCAACTTGTAATGGTAAAACATATATGAGAAATGTTTTTTCCCCTGAATTCCTCCGCCCCGAATGCCCCTAATGCCCAAAACGACGTCGTTTTGGGTATTAGTTTTTTTTTTTCTCCTTCTTCTTCCTCCATTTTCGGACTGAACCAGAGAGGGAGAGGGAGAGAAAGAGAAGAGAGGAGGAGAGAAAGAGAGAGAGAGGAGAGGAGGAGAGAAGGCCCCCTCCTGTACCTCGCCGCCGCCGATCGTCGAACACCGCGATCGTTGTAGCACCGCGATCATCACCTCCGGCCCGCCTCCGCCTCGCCTCTGCCTCTGCCTCTGCTTCTGCCTCTGCCTCCGCCCGGTTGATATGGCCCCCTCCAGCCCCACCTTTTCTTCTTCTCCTTCTTCTTCTTCTTTATTCAGGACATTCAGGACCTCCATTTTCGAGATCCCAATCAATGCTCAACATATATATATATAAAAGTCATTTCATTGCGCAAAAACTTATGCCTGCGCTGCCGTACCTTACGCCATGGTGATGGCAATGATTCCATGAATGCCACAAAAAAAAAAAAAAAAAAAGTCTGCAAGAGCAGTCTAAAAGTAAAATAATAATAATAATTTAATAGCCACATGATCATCTAACACAACGATCCAATTTTTTTTTTTTTAATTTACAAATTGACCCCAACCTTCCAACCTCCTATAAATATCCCCCTTATTCTAAAATAAATTCCATAAACAATTCTCTCTCTCAAACTCTCAATCTCACTTAACTCTCAATTAATTTTGAATTCTCATCCCTAAATGTGACAATTGCAATTATGCAAAAAGAAACTTTTATAAAAAGAAGTTAATTTTTGTATTACATTCGTCAGTCGATAACATTAATTAATTTAATTAAATTTATTAGTTACTCATTTTTTTACATTAATTATTTTTGAACATATATTAATTGTTATTTTTTACTCATTATTGTTACTCATTATTTAAATTAATTGTTAGTTCTTATGTATTTTTTTTTTTTATATTACTATGTATCATAATATTCCTAATGTTTATGTCGATATTGATGCATATATTATATAACATGTATTTGTTGATTCTCTTTCTAATGTCCTTTTTCCAACAGTTGGATCATTATCTAGTGGCATAACAAGTGGTGTTTGGGAACGTTTGAAAAAAATATCTATAAATAAGCCTCATGATACAATTACATTTAAAGCAAAATATAAATATTGTACACATTTACTTAGTGGTGCATCTGTAGGGGGTACTAGTCATCTAAAAAGACATGCTAACAGACATTTACAAAGTTAATAACTTGATATTAGAAGTTAAATACAATTAGGGACTTCATCAACTGGTCATTTGCAAACAATTTCATATGATCTTATATTTGCACAAATTCTGTAGTTGATTATATTATTAAAAAAGAATAACCTTTTATTATTAGTGAACGTCCCGATTTTATCTAAATGATTCACGAAAGTTTTGTACCATAATATAAAATTTTTTCAAGAATACTATTAGAAACAAGATTTTAAAGAAATTTAAGGATATTAAAAGTGAATTATTTGACATATTTAAAAAATTGAATGGAAGAATTTGTTTAACATATAATCTGTGGTCAAATAATGGTTTAGAATATCAATGTATTGCTGCACATTTTATTGATAATGATTGGAAATTAAATAAAAGAATTATTTCATTTAAATTAGTTGAACTTCCATACACTGGTCATTCGTTTGGTGTAGAAATAAGAAATGTATTATGTGAGTGGGCTTTGCAAAATAAAATATTTACCATTAGTTTAGATAATGCAACATATTACAATTAGACTGTAATCCATTAAAATCAACTTTAGAATTACTCGATGATGGTGATTTATTTCATGTTCGTTATTGTACCTATATTTTAAACTTGATTGTTAAAGAAGTTATGTATGTATGCAAGACTTCTATACTTGTAATAAAAAATGCAATTGTTACTATTATGTCTTCTGCTAATCGAATTTTGGAATATAAAAAAATTTTGTCAACGATAAGGTATGCTATTTAAAAAAAATTAATTTTATATATAGACAATAGGTGGAATTCAACGTATAATATGTTAAAAGGAGCTTGTAAATAAAGAAAAAATAATAGATTTATTTTTTGCAACAACAATAGGTGGAATACTGACTTTCACATAACTTAATTGGCGTCAAGTAACATTATATAAAGATTTTTTAAAAGTTTTTAATATTTCAATAAAATTATTTTCTTATATATATATATTCCTACTTCACCATTTGTTTTACATATGTTAGTAGAAATAATTAAAATTTTCGTAAAATATATGGGTAATGAATATTATGTAACCATTATTACTTAAATGAATTTGATAAATATTTTGATCCATTGCCTCATCTTTTAGGTTTAGCCATAATAATTGACCCTAGGTATAAAGAAATTGGTTTACAAGAATTTTTAGAGCGTATTTTCGTTGATCAAAAACACTTTGCCCCTATTATGCAAACATTATTTGAATAATACAAGGTAGTTGTATCTGCAAATATACCTACACAAACTACACTAGTAGTCTCATCTCGAGGCGAAATATTAAGTATTTTTTCAGCAAAAAAAAAAAAAAAAATAGAAGAATATCTCAACATATAAGCGTAAGTAATTTTGAATTACAACATTATTTGGAAAACTCATCAGTGGATGATTTGGATGATTTTGAAATTTTGGATTGGTGGAAACAAAATGAAACTATGTGGCTTGTAGTTTCACAAATGGCCCGTGATATACTAACTATTCATTTTTCTATAATTGCTTCGGAAACAACACTTTTAGTACAGGTGGACGGGTGCTCAGCAGCAGGCTTTCACCCCAAATAGTTAAGGCACTGATGATATCCAGAGATCATATACATGCACTTATGAGAAGACAAAATTATAGTGAAAATGAGAGAACTTAAAATAATTTGGATAACATATCATTGGACAACGCGACTGAATTGTCTGTCTTCTTCGATGATTGATAAACAATTTGTTTTTCACTATTTCATTTTGTTATTTTTTTCGTATTAGATTATTGAGGTAGAGTATAATATAAATAATTGGTAGGTTAGTACGTGCCAACCTAGTTAGGATGTATTTGATCTATAGGGATGCAATTATTCTACTATTATCAATAATCTATTTTATTTAATGACATAAATTTTTGTGATATTTTATTTCATTTTGAAATAAAAACTATTCATTCAATAAATGTTATATAATTAATTTAATAATTGTAATATTTGAAAGTTTCATTTTGATATATATAAAATTATTCATTTTAAAAGAAGAAAATTACATAATTTCATACTTTTTTAGTTATAAGTTCATAACCAAAAAACATAAATAATACATAATTAAATTTAAATACCACCACACATGAAACATAACCAAACATCTCATTAATTTTAACTAAAATACTCTAGTATAATTTTTCTTTTATTTTTTTTATCCCTAATAAATAATCTACATACATAATATATTTATCGTTCATTTTTTGAAAAAAAGATGCCTGCGTAGGCTTGGCCTTAGGCCTTATTCTGAGTGGGCCTAGGTTTAGGCCCCACTTTCCAGCCCACAGGCCGGCCCAAGCCCAGGCCCAGGTGGGCCGGGCTATTATTATACCCCTAGTGTGTATCACGCTTCATATGCAGTTTGTAATGTATTTTTGTGATATATGTTATACAATTTTATGATAAATGCCATATAATTTTTTGATACAAGTTACCCGAATTTATGATTTAAAAATGACATTTATTGTAGTAATATTATGCATTTTAGTGATAATTTGACACTTTATTGCATCAAAAAGTTTTTGGACTAAAAAAAAAGGGTCTAATTTGTCTGAAGTTGGAGATCAAGATTGGACCTGTCCAATTTATACCGTTGGCCTCTTTTGGCCCCCCGCTTAGATAATCTGAACCATTCACATTTTAGGATTCGTCAAGTATATCATCCATATAAAAAATCAAGTCCATTGGATAATGACAACAACGTGTTCGAATCAGTTTTATATAAGAAAAATAGACGGTGAAAAAATAAACGGTTCATATAAAGCTGATTTAAACATGTGATTTTCGTTATCCGATTTACTTGTTTTTTACATAAATGATATACTCGATGAATTCTAAAATATAAACGGTTTGAATTATCAAAAAAGGGTCCAAAAATAAGCCCACAGTGTGGATTGGATGGGTCCAGTCTTGGATGGGTCTAGTCTTGATCTCTACCTAGAGACAACCTGGACCCAAGAAAACAAGAAAAACTTGATTGGAGAAATCGCATATAAATGGAATGCAAGGAAAGAAATCTGAAATTTGATACGTTCTGTACTCTTCTTTCTTTGTTGACGTTTGTTTTTGTAAATCATTTACCGATTTTCATCAACAAAATAAAAAAAGGAAAGAAATATGAAACTAACAAAAACATTTGAAATTTCATGATAGATGAAAAGTAATATCAAGTTTTACGAGATTTTCTTTTCTTTAAGCGAACTTACCCAATAGAACTTTTTCTTGATTCTTTGGATAAATTTATATGTACTTAAAATTTTTTTTTGGGGCTAGTGCCCACACAATTCTACCTGCATAAATAATCACTAAATTATATAAATATCACTCTTATGATATTTTTAGATGCAGCATTATTAATTAGCCATTCATAATTTATAAGGGTCATTAGTTTAGATTGCAAATTTAGATTAGTTGGATTGAATTTTTATTTTTTAGCCAACTAATGTTATAAAAGTTAAAATTAATTTGGGGTAAAGGTAAGAAGTTTTGACATGTCTCAAACCAAAAATGACATTTGATATTTTTAACAGAGAGTGAAGGCTTTAACATAACATATTAATTAAATTCGAACCAAAAATGAAATGATATAAATATGAAAAATAAATGGATTAGATTAGTACTGAAGTAATGACATAAACTGAAATAATACGACACAATGTCTACCCTGAGTAGGCCCCCCTAAATTTTATTCAAATTTGAGGGCTTGTACCTTGGTCACTTTAACTTGAATACTTCCATATTTGTAAAGATGTGACCAAATCCAATTAACGAAATCTTCCAAAAAAAAAAAAAAAAAAAAAATAGAAGTTCACCAAAATCAAAGTTTTTGAAAAACAAAGTGTTATGAAAGTAGTGAGAGAAGAGAAAGAAGAAACTCTATATTGAATTGAATGAATAATACAATAGGAGAAGCCTGTATATATAGGCAAAAGGAAAACCTAGATAGGTAAGGAGATAGAGATTGAGGAAACCTAGATAGGTAAGGAGATAGAGATTGAGAGAGATACAATACAAATAGATAAGATACATCTATAATAATATACAGCTAACACCCCCCCTCAAGCTCAAGGTGGTAAGTCAGATATCAATTTGAGCTTGGAGAGGAGAGCAGAACAGCAGTCTGGAAGATGAGCTTTGGTGAAGAGGTCGGCGGTCTGATCAGCAGAGGTAACAAAGAGAAGACGAACATGGCCACTAGTAACATGTTGTCGTATGAAGTGGCAATCGATCTCAATATGCTTGGTGCGATCATGGAAGACATCGTTATGAGCAATCTGAATAGCACTTTGATTGTCACAATAAAGATTAGTGGCAGGGGAATGAGAAACACCTATGTTAGAAAGAAGCCAACGAAGCCACACAAGCTCTTGAGTAGTATCTGCAAGAGCACGATACTCAGCCTCGGTACTAGAACGAGCAACAAGGGTTTGCTTCTTGCTACGCCAGGAAATGAGAGAGGTGCCCAAGAAGAAGCAGAACCCAGTAGTGGAACGACGATCGGTAGGATCCCCTGCCCAATCGGCATCAGAAAAGGCATGCAGCTGTAGAGAAGAGTGAGGGAAATAGTGAAGACCATGAAACAAAATTCCTTTGAGATAGCGCAAAATGCGAACCAGAGCAGCATAGTGTGGAGAGCGAGGAGCAGTCATAAATTGACTGACAATGTGAACAGCATAAGCAATATCTGGACGAGTAATTGTGAGATAGACAAGACTACCAACTAACTGACGATATAAAGTTGCATCTGACAATAGGGGGCCGTCAAGAGGTGTAAGACGAGTTTGAGGATCAACTGGAGTAGTGACAGTCTTGCAATCGGAAAGGTTAGCACGAGCCAAAAGATCAGAAGTATACTTAGCCTGAGTAAGAAAATAACCAGAGGAATCTTTAGAAATTTCCAAGCCAAGGAAGTAGCTAAGTGCACCCAAATCTTTCATCTCAAACTGGCGATGGAGAAACTGTTTGAGACTAGAAATACCCACTGTGTCATCTCCAGTGATAATCATATCATCCACATAGAGGTGAAGGAGAATAGTACCACGGTCCGTCTTACGGATAAACAAGGCAGAATCGTGGGCACTGGAAGAAAAACCAAAGTCACGAATGGTAGAGCTTAACTTGGCAAACCAGACACGTGGAGCTTGTTTCAAACCATATAAAGCACGGCGGAGTTTGCAAACCTTGTTTGAGGGAACAGAAGAACCAGGAGGAGGTTGCATATAAACTTCCTCAGTGAGATCACCATTGAGAAATGCATTCTTGACATCCATCTGAGAAAGGTGCCAGTGGCGAGCAGCAGCAACAGCAAGTAAGCTGCGAACTGAAGTAAGACGGGCAACAGGAGCAAATGTTTCCTCATATTCAATCCCATATTCTTGACTAAATCCCCGGGCGACAAGGCGAGCTTTGTAACGCTCAATGGAACCATCAGAATGAGTTTTGATCTTGTAAACCCATTTGCAACTAACAGTACGCTTGCCAGGAGGAAGATCAACTACATCCCAGGTATGAGTTTGATCGAAAGCCTGCAGTTCATTAGTCATAGCTTGTTTCCAAAGAGGGTTAGAAGAAGCTTCTTGATAAGAAGTAGGCTCATGAGAGCAAAAAGCAGTGGAACAAACAATATAATCACGGAGAAGAACAGAAGGTTGCCTTACCCGGGTAGAATGACGCTCAGGTGGAGGAGGAACCTCAATGGAAATAGGTTCCGGAGGAACCTCCACCGGAGCCGGAGAAGGCGTAGGGCCATCAGCTGACACAGGATCCTCAGGATGGACGATAGACGTAGGTGGCTGGGGAAGCATGGGGCCAGAATCTGCATCGAAGTCATCAGAAAACAAATCTATAGAAATATCAGTGAAGACCGGTGAGTGGGTGGACTGTGGTAGGTGAAACTTGGAAAGAGTGGAGAACATTTTGTGTTCCCAGAAGACCGCATGACGAGAAATACGAAGACGCTTGGAGATAGGATCCCAACAACGATACCCTTTATGTTCGATACCATACCCCAGAAAACAACAAAGACGAGAACGAGGTTCTAGTTTAGTGTGTTCATGAGGCTGAAGTAGAACAAAACAAGCAGAACCAAAAACTTTAAGAGTGGTTGTAGACACCCCATTTTGATCAGCCCTAAGACTTGGGCACTTTGTTTTGACCACCCTCACCAAAAAAAATCAAATTGAAATTTTAATCCAAAATCTCACTTATTTTGGCCAAATTAGTTTATATCATATAGTTTATTATTTTGTTGTATTTTATAATTTTATATGTTTTTATATAATTTGATGTGTGTGTATATATTTTGAGGTGGTGTATTTTAGAAATAAAAAAATAACAAAAACAAAACAAAAAAATAAAAAATGAAAAAAGAAAATAAAGAAAAGAAAAAGAGAGGGTCAGGTGATGATAAGTTTTGAGTGGAAAATAATTCAGTGGAGTGGGACTCAATTTGGTGAAATAAGTTTGAAAAATGGTGGAGGAATTTGAAAATAAAACACATACAACTTTCGGTGGAGATAGATTAGAATTATGGAGAAAACAAAACAAAAAAGAAAAAAGAAGAGTGGAGATGATAGATAAGTTGGACTTTTAAAAGGATACATGGATACAGCTCATAAGGGGGGCCTTTGTCTCTCCACTTTGATTTTAAAAATGTAAAGCAAAAGAGAGGTTCACATGGCCGGGGGGGTCTTCAAGGCATGGGGTGATATGCTTGTTTAATAAAAAACAACACATGCAGACAGCACTACATGTCATCTCTCTCCCTTTGGAATATAAACACATAAAGGCATACACACATGGGGAGGGGGGGTGATGTTTTCGGACAAAGAGGGGAGAAGGGCACAACACAATAGACTGAGCCAGAGAGACCCAGCTTCTTCACACCTCTCTCACTGATGCACCAGAACACACACACATGGGTTGAAAGAGAGACTGCTACACACACATACAGCACATACACACACTGATCTCTCTCTCACTCTCGGCACCTCACTGAAACACCACTCACAGACCCAACACACCACTCAACACACACCCACACACCCACACACCCACACACGGCACTACTACACACCCAACATCCACCGCTACCATCACCATTCACACACACTCACAGACCCAACACACCACACAACACACCTCTCACACACCCACTCACGGGGCAGCAGCGGGGAGAGACACACCACAGAGGGACGGAGAAAACCAGGGCCACCATCTCTACATTGATCTCTCCCTCTCCCTCTCCCCCTTGGAATCTCACTGAACCCACACAATTCATGGATACACCACACTCCACACAAACACACGACTGCTACACATGTTAACACACCCACATATCTGCTAACACACACACTCATCACACACAAACAGACCCAACAGACACACGGCATTGGAGCCAACACACCACTCATGCACACACGGGTAGAGAGAGGGAGGAGACCACACGACTCACACACCACACCACACCACGCCAAATCTATGCACACACACACCAACACCATACACACACACGGTTAGAGAGAGAGGGGGGCCATGGCACACACCCACTGAAAAGGGACACGGACCCATTTTTTTTTTTGGAAGGGAGACCACACACAGATTAACATACAACACACTCAACACATCTCTCTCTCTCTACAATTGATATAAGTACACACATGATACATGCATGGAGGATAACTAATCTAGCAAGCTGACCATGATGGATTCACTCACCAAAACTCTAAAAGCTCTCTCTCTTTGAAGCAGATTCGACTGGATTTCATGCATGTACACGGCGGAGGAGAAATGTCCAGTGGAGGAGGTGGCACTGGTGGTGCCAAAAACCGACGATCCAGCAACGCATGATTTCTGGGTTTCAAAGACAGTGTTGATTTGGAGTGCATTGGAGGTCAGGGTGAAGCGTTGGTGCCGCGGCCTGGACTGCCATGTGTGATGGTTGCTAGAGTTTCATGTTGTTACAACATGTTGATGTGTATGGGTAAGAAAAATGAAAACAAATGTTTAGAGAGAGAGAAAAGGTGGTAGTGGAGAAGTAGTTAATTTAATTAATGTAGAAATAAAATATTTGGATTGTGGGTGAACATATTATTTGAGTGGATATATCCCCACGTAAAGTTCTTGATCAATTTGAAATGTTGAGTGATTTTGGTGGGGTCTACATTGAAGATGCGTTTATATGGGCTGGATTGGATTGAAGACACATGGATGTTTGTTAGTTGCTGAATGGCTTGGGGTTTAAAACTTTTATTTTTATTTTGAGTGTTTGTGAGGTTTTATTTTATTTTATTTTTCTCTCCTCTCTCCCTCATTCGGATCTGTAATAATTCAAGTATTGTAATAATTTCCCCACCCCGCTTCTTTCTATCCCATTCTTTTATCGCTTTCCCTAACTGTGTGTATGTATATATCTAACATGCCATGTATATCCATGCTTTACATTTATGTCTCATGCATTAAGATTCAGCTACATTTACATGTGTGGATTTAATCAATTCTTCTGTGATTCTGTGTGCTATCGTATGTTTTGAGATGATTCACATGCCGTATTCTAGAAGCCGAATCTTTAGTGCATCTCATGAGTGAATTGCATTAGGATTCTCTATATAAGATCATGCATATTTTACTAACTTTGTTTTGTAGCTGTTCGAGGGACGTCGGTAAATCTGTGAGTTTTTATGCTTTAGCATCCCATTTGTGTGTGATTTTCTTATTATGTTTAGCATCCTACCATGAGGCTAATTGATTAAATGATAAACTGTTTGAATGCCTGTGGATGAAGGCTTGTTGCCTGAATTGAAATGATTCAACGACTGTACGTTTTTAGCCCACTTTGTAGTGGCAAATTCACAAACTCTAAGCCCACTTGAGGTGGCAAATTCAAACCCTTTTCGGAAAACAAACATGAAGTTGAATTGTTCCAATTTGAGCAAACTACTCTATACTTGTATGATTCACATAGTAAATTTTAGGATTTATTCAATAATCAGAACATGAACATATAAAGAAAATAAAAAGTCATATCATGGTTTAGTAGAGGCCGATCTTTTGATCGGGTGAGCGGGGGTGCTCATTATTGACCTTCTCCTCTCATACCTAAGGTTCCGAGCCAAGCATCCTTGGTTACGACGAACAGTGGCCTTGGGACCGAGTCATGGGTTTCCTAATTTCCCAAAATATTAGGTGGCGACTCTGAGATCTGATGACGCAGTCCATTTTGACAAAATTGCAATAAAATGGATTTTCAATAAAAGTTTTCAAATCTGGACTCTCGTCTACGTTTCACATTGCACTCGTGAGACTTGAGATCAAAGAGATCTCGGGAGTCCGAACTGTTTAACGCGTGCGGGTACCCCCCGGGCATGTTACAGTGGTATAATCAGGAGGAGAACCATACAAACGCTCGTAAGGAGTTGTGTTAGCTATGACAGGGGTAGGGACTCGATTGATGGTATGGATGGCAGTGAGGGCAGCTTCCCCCCAAAATTTTTCAGGACAAGAAGAAGAAAGGAGAAGAGCCCGAGTAGTGTCTAGAATATGACGGTGCTTTCTTTCGGCTCGTCCATTTTGTTGGGAAGTGCCTGCACAAGATCGATGAGAAAAAGTACCATGAGCCCGAAGAAAAGCAAGAAAATCAGAATCCAAGTACTCCTTAGCAGTATCAGAACGAAAAAGCTTAATTGTACAAGAAAACTGAATATGGACCATAGCAGAGAAATCATAGTAAATTTGTTTAAGTTCAGAGCGATTTTTGAGAAGAAAAAGCCAAGTATAGCGAGAAAAATCATCAACAAAAATCACAAAATATCTAGACCCCCCCATGGTAGGTGTGGGGGAAGGTCCCCAAATATCTGAATGCACAAGATCAAAAGGAGCAGTAGAAATAGAATTACTTTTATTAAAAGGTAATGCAAGTTGTTTAGCAATTTGACAAGATAAACAATCGACATCGTCAAGACAGACACGACCTAATTGACCACTAGAAACTAAATTTTTTAAACGACTAAAAGAGACATGTCCTAAGCGACAATGCCAAAGATGAAAAGGAGACATAGTAGATGCAGCAGCAACAGGAGATGATTTGTGTGGACTGCGAAGATGGATAAGCTCGAACAGACGTCCATGCTTACGGCCTATCCCAAGGATCTGTCTCGTGTGAGGGTCCTGCACCAAACAACCATTAGCAGAAAAGGTAATAGTGAGACCAAGTTCACATAACTGACCAACAGAGATAAGGTTCATTTTAAGAGAAGGAATATGGTAAGCATCAGAAAGTGACACAGTTGAAGTAGAGATTTGGCCAATATGACTAACAGGCATATAAGAACCATCAGCAGTGTGTATAGTGGGAGCAGAAGAGGATGATGACAAAGAAGAAAATAGAGTGGAGTCAGAAGTCATGTGATTATAGCATGCGGAATCAAAATACCATGAAGAGTTACCTGAGGTTACTGAAAGACCAGTAGAAGGAGGAGTACCCGATTTGTTGAGAACCTGGTGGATAATGGACTCAACATCATCCATAGACAAAGAAGGAGCAGAAGAACCCTCAGAGGCAACAGCAGTAGTGCGAGAACCGTGGTTAAATTTGGACTGAGACCCAGAACGAGAAGTCCCTTTCTTAGATGAAGTAGTGGAGGGAGCTCGAGGATAATGGCTTTGGAGACGGCCCGGAGCAGTCTTATGACAAGTCAAGCATTCGCGAACCTGGCAGTGAACAAGAGAATGAGTGGCTGGCAGGCCTCGGTTGCGACAATAACTGCATATGAGTGGCTGTGAAGATGAGGAACTCTGAGAAGATGGAGTAGCAAGAACAGAATCCATGTCATGAGATCTGAGACTCCCAAAACGAGTCTCCTCTGATAGGAGCTCAGTAATGGCTTGCTCTAAAGTGGGCAAGGGCAAACGATGAAGCAAAAAAGCACGCACGGGCTCAAACGTGCTATGAAGAGCCATAAGAAACTGTAATAGTCGCTGATGATTCCGATAAGTAATAAATAGCTGGGCATCATCAGAATGAGCCCATGGAGGTTCAGAAAGAGCGAGCTGGTCCCAAACGGACGACATGTGGGATAAGAAGTCATTGAGAGACTGACCGGGTGCTTGGCGCATGTGATGAAGAGTCTACAATAGTTGATATTGATGAGCATGGCCAGTGGTCTGATAACGTTCCTTCAAAAAATCCCAAATTGCTTTGGCAGGAGAGACAAGGGAGTCATCGTCCTGAAAGCGTCCAAATTGAAGGTTGGTAGAAGGAACTGAGGTAGCCTGGAACCATGTGATAATTTGATAATTCTTACTTTCCCAGTCGTCAAGACGGTCATCGAATGCAGAGCCTGTCTCATTCTCCTTTTGGATGGGTTTGGAAAGAGTACCAGTAATAATCCGCCAAAGGTGTTTCCCTTTAATGAAGCTAGAGAGAGCTTGAGCCCAACTAACATAATTGGACCCATCAAGGATAACAGAGACAGATTGGATGTTCTCTGTACGATCCATAATTGCCAAAACGGAGGTCACCAACAGATTCAGAAAGCTAAAAAACCTTAGGGACAAGGAGGGCTGATGTCAGCCCGGTGGCTAGATGATGTCAGTAGGTAGGGTGTAGTTGATTAGGGCTGACGTCAGCGGCTGCGGAGAGCTGACGTTAGCAGCTGAGAACCCAGACAAACGGCTGGGCAAGCCGGGCGGAGGCAGCACGCGGCTAAGAGAAACCGGGCGGAAGCCGATGGGGAATCGGCTGGGGCGGAAGCTGAAGGTGAGTCGGCTGAGGCGGAAGCCGATGACGAGCCGAGGGCGAAGCGGCTGAAGCGGAAGCCGTGGGGCTGAAGCGGACGGAGGCTGGCTGGGACAACGCGTGCAGAGCGTGGTGAGAGTGGGAATGCGGGTTAACGACGCGCCACTCGTTTGGAAGCGCGTGAAGGCGCATGAATGTTCCTATGGTAGTGATTCTGGTGGCGTTGGCTTCGTCGTGAAGAGACAAAGAGTTTGGTATAGTCCAAACGTGAAAATACGGATGAACAAAATACGCAGAAGCCAGCAGAAACAAAACCAGGGACAGAAGCAAACTGCCAAAATACGTGAAAAAAAAAAAAAAAAAAACTAAGAGAGAATCCTAGGCTCTGATACCATGTTATGAAAGTAGTGAGAGAAGAGAAAGAAGAAACTCTATATTGAATTGAATGAATAATACAATAGGAGAAGCCTGTATATATAGGCAGAAAGAAAACCTAGATAGGTAAGGAGATAGAGATTGAGGAAACCTAGATAGGTAAGGAGATAGAGATTGAGAGAGATACAATACAAATAGATAAGATACATCTATAATAATATACAGCTAACACAAAGGAAGCAAGAATCCAAGCAATAGTGATATGACCTTCAAATGTGAAATTATATCAAATACGCAACATAAGATAAATAAATCGTGAAGATATGTCAAGGATGGAGAATATGCCTACACACTCAAGAACATATAAGAAAAATGAAGAAAACACATCAAATCCACAACACCCAACACTATAAATGACAAGATTAGGTAAATAAATGTATGATCTTAGATGTTATAACTAATGCATGCAATCACCACATGAACTTAGAGACCTGAACATGGTACAATTTCATCAAAACTAGACTTTTCATGTAAAAATCGAAGAAAACAACTTAAAGACAGATTTAAACACGTACATACATACACTAACTCGGACCAAAATGCATGAAAAACATCCTAGAGAAAAATTGATTTAGCTTTTTTTCAAGAGACTAAGAAAGAAGGTATGTCAGATGATTTGGTTCGGTCGATTTGGCCTGTTGATGAATTGGAATATATGTTTGTCGATGCGAATGGTTCGGCGGGTGGGTTGCTGTGCATGTGGAAGCCTTCAGTGTTTTCATTATCTCAGTGTTGTGGTTCAAGAAGGTTTCTCTTACTGGCAGGTACATTACTTCCAGATTTTAGGTGTGTTTTGGTTAATGTCTATGCGCCAAATGATGCAGTGAGTAGGAGGCAAGTGTGGAAAGTTATTTCTAGTCTCAATCTAGGATTTCCAGAACCTTGGTGTGTGGGAGAGGATTTTAATGAAATTAGAAATATAGGGGACAGAAAAGGGTGTTTAAGAAGGGATAGAGGGATGGTAGAGTTTAACGAATTTATTGAAGGGCTAGCCTGGTATGATGTCCCAATGCAGGGCAGGCAATTCTCTTAGAGTAATTCAGAAGATGGGGGTAGTTGGAGTAGAATTGACAGAGTTCTTCTAGCACCTAAGTGGTTGAGTAGGTTTAATGTTAAGCTGTGGGGCCTCCCAAGGGGTGTGTCGGACCATTGTCCCTTGGTATTGATGGAGGATGAAAGGGATTGGGGGCCAAAGCCATTTAGGTTCTTAAATGCTTGGTCGTTACACCCTAAATTTATAGAGGTGGTCAGGAAGGTGTGGGAGGCTTCAAATGTCTCTGGGTGGGTTGGGTTTGTCATTGCAACAAAACTTAGATATCTCAAGATGGAATTGAAAAAGTGGAATGATGAAGTGTTTGGCAATGTTTCCTACTCCCTCAAAAAAGCTGAGGTGGAGCTTCATGAACTTGATCTGGTGGCTGAGGCTAGAGACTTGGCAGAGGCTGAGATTGCCAGGCGTAGGGAGGTCAAAAAGGAGGTGTGGTCGCTTAGGAAGAGGGACGAGTGGCTTTGGCTTCAGAAGTCTAGACTAGATTGGAGCATGAAGGGGGACAAGAATACAAGGTATTTTCATATCATTGCATCCTCTAGACAGAATGGGAATTTGTTGAATTCAATCACAGTGGATGGGGTACTCGTTGAGGATCCCATTTTGGTGAAGCAGGAGGTGTTAAAGCATTTTAAAGGCCTGTTCTCTGAAAATTGGAGGAATAGGCCAAAGTTGTTGGGTCAATTTAAATCTATTGGTCAGGATCAAGTGGCTGGAATTCTGGAAGCAGATTTTTCTGAAGATGAGGTGTGGAGTACTATTAGGAGTTGTGATGGGAATAAGTCCCCCGGTCCTGATGGGTTTAATTTGATGTTCTTTCAGAAGTGCTAGGATTGTTTGAGGTCTGATGTTCTTCAATTTTTCAAAGAATTTTATGAGAATGGGAAATTGGGGTCTGGTGTGAATAATTCTTTTATCACTTTGATCCCAAAAATTGAAGGCCCTACTAGTTTATCAGATTTTAGACCGATTAGTCTTATTGGGTCCTTGTACAAGATTGTAGCTAAGGTTTTGTCTAATAGAATCAAGAAGGTGATGTCTAAGGTGGTTGGAGAGGTTCAATCAACGTTTTTGGGAGGTAGAAACATTTTTGATGGCGTACTCATTGCGAATGAGATTGTTGATTGGTGGAAGGGGAGTCGGAGAAAAGGGTTGATTCTCAAGCTTGATTTTCAAAAGGCATATGACTCTATCAGTTGGGAGTGTCTTTTATCTATGATGGAAAATTTTGGGTTCGGGGCTAGGTGGAGAGGATGGATCAAGGAGTGCCTAGCATCGGCCAGAGTGTCTGTGCTAGTGAATGGATCTCCTACGGCTGAGTTCATTCCTGAAAAAGGCCTTAGGCAAGGTGACCCGTTGTCTCCATTCCTTTTCAATTTGGTAGCGGAAGGTCTGAATATGCTAATGGAGCGAGCCGGATCTTTGGGATTGGTTAAGGGAGCTGTAGTGGGCAAAGATGAAGTGGTGGTTTCTCATCTTCAATTTGCAGATGATACAATAATTTTCTGTGAAGCCAATATAGAAGAGGTCTTGGTTATTAAACGAATTCTGAGGTGTTTTGAACTGGTTTCAGGGTTGAAGATTAATTTTCATAAGAGTTCCCTTTGTGGAATTGGTGTGTCTGATGAAGAGGTGAAGGAGTTTGCCTTTAGACTTAACTGTGCAAGCCAGAAGCTTCTGATGATGTATCTTGGTCTGCCTCTGGGGGCTAGTCCCAGGTTAAAAAAAACATGGCAACCAGTCATCGAAAAATGCAGAGTTAGATTAGCATCTTGGAAGAGGCGATTACTATCTTTTAGTGGGAGGTTGGTTCTTATTAAATCTGTGCTATCTAGTCTGCCTATCTATTATTTATCCATTTTCAAGATCCCTGTATCTGTGGCTAAGGCTATAGAAAGGATTCAAGCAAATTTTCTCTGGGGAGGGTCTGATTTGAAGAGAAAAGTTCATCTAGTCAGTTGGCTGGAAGCAACCAAAAGTAAAGAGAATGGGGGTTTGGGTATTAGACGAGTCAAGATGATGAATGAGTGCTTGTTGACTAAATGGTGGTGGAGGTTTGGGGCTGAATCTAACACTTTGTGGAAAAGAGTGGCGTGTAGCAGGTATGGGTCAGTGGGTGGAAATTGGCTGCTTAGTACTTCTTTCTCTGGCTCTTATTCAAAAATCTGGAATGGTATAATTAATATAGGTCAATCTAATCCACAGCTTTTGAGTGTTTTCCTGGACAATAGTCGGGTGGTGGTGGGAAATGGGAATAGAATTCAGTTTTGGACTGATTATTGGATGGGGGCTTGCCTTGTTAAGAATGAGTTTCCTAGGTTGTATAGTCTTACAACTGAAAAGGAGGTGTCTCTAAGAGTGGTGCTACAGAGGTATGAAGCCTCACCTAGGTGGATTTTCAGGTTTAGAAGAAGGTTATTGGGGTGGGAGGAGGATGAGCTTAGAAGGTTGAGTACCCTTTTGGATCAGAATTTGGGTGGCCTCTCGGATAGGGAGGATGGTCTCGGGTGGTTGGCATCTCCATCTGCTGAGTTTTCTGTCTCATCTCTGTATTCTTTGGCAGTGCCTTCATCTCGGCTAGTGGTAACAAAGTTAATATGGAATAATTTTCCCCCTCCAAAGGTTCAATTTCTAGTTTGGCTAGCATGGAAGGGGAGACTAAAAACATCTGGTTTTCTACAGAGGATTGGTGTGTTGGAGTCAGAAGCATCTGCTGTGTATGTCTTGTGTAATGAAGGGCTTGAATATGTTTTTCATCTCCTTATATGGTGCCAGTTTGCTTGGAGAATTTGGTGTGATCTGATGCAGTGGTGGGGATTGACTTAGGTAATTCCACAAACAGTGGAAGGGATTCTTAATTGGTGGAGGGGCTTCAAGTGGAGAAATAATCTGAATACGATATGGCGAATTATACCATGTGCGGTTTTGTGGTCGTTGTGGAAATTCAGGAATGAGAAAGTTTTCGGTGAAAGTCAAATGCACTTGGAGGAGCTGTGTGATTTAATCAAGACAAGGATTGCATTGTGGGCCAAATGCTACATTCAGGATTGTTGTTACTCAGTGCAGCAGATTATCTGCAACATTCAGGAGATTCGGCATGGTAATGGTTAGAATAGGGTGGAGGGGTGGGGTTTAGGGGCTGTGTTGGATGGCGGTCACTAATCTGGATCTAATCTGCTGGCTGGTATCAATTCACAAGGTTGCTGATCACTTCCTTAGCTGTGATTTGGGTGGCTATTTGGGTTAGATGAGACGGTGCCTTATAGCATTGTTAAGTGAACCTTATCAGTCTTGATAGCAAGTGTGTGTAGCAGCTTGAGGTTCAATGTGCTTCAGTTATGGTGGTGGTCTAGTCTGGATCAAATTTGCTGGCCTGTATCAGAGGTATGCTGCTTTGTCTGTTTGTTGGCTGCGGTTGGAATCAGATGGTGCTCTGTCTGAGCTGGATCTGCTATATTGATTAGCTGTGTTTAGATGGTGCTCTGAAGCTAGTGTGTGGTGCATCTGCAGCTTTGTGACTTGTTGGTGCCCTTTAGGACTGGTTAGAGAGCCTTATCTGGTGGTTCACTTTTTGATGCCTTGAAGCAAGGGTGTGTGGCAGCTGCAGTTTTGCGCAATGTGCTTGGATGGTGGTCTTAATGGTGATGTATGAATTAAGGAAGTTTGATATGAGGCTGTGTGTTGTTTAGCTGTGTTTAGATGGTGCCCTGAAGCTAGTGGGTGGTGCATCTGCAGTTTTGTGACTAGTTGGTGCCCTTTAGGACTGGTAAGAGAGCCTTATCTGGTGGTTCTCTTTCTGATGCCGTGAAGCAAGGGTGTGTGGCAGCTGCAGTATTGCGCAATGTGCTCTGATGGTGGTCTTAATGGTGATGTACGAATTAAGGAAGTCTGCTATGATGCTGCCAGGTTTCAATCAAGGAAGTCTGCTGCAGCTATGCTGTTGGTATGTTGCTTCTATGCAGCTACTGGTCTGCTATGTTGCTGGAGGCTAATTCTGGTTGAATGTGTATCAGGATAACCTAATTGTTGAAGTGTATTAGGATCCCCTAGTGCTGCTAAGTCATTTGCTTGTTTCTTCTCTATTCTCTTTGGTCCCTCTATTGGTTTCTCACCAATATAGGGTCTTGTGCTTTTTGCTTTTCCCTCTTCGTTGATGTAAGTTTGTATGTTACTCTCTTCATCAATAAAGGTTTCTTTTGTTGATCAAAAAAAAGAGGGCATGTATAATGGAAATACATAGAAAAAGTGATCTAAAACTACATTAAACTAACCATTATCAAAGATGAAAACTATATTTAAAAAAATGCAGCAAAATGGTGAGAAAAAGTTTACTAACTTTTGATTTGGGACTCAAACCGAAGAAAACAAAGAAAACTTTACAAAACAAGGGCTCTGAGTGCTCTCCTTATGTATTCGAACCTTTGGGCTCCAGTAGGCGGGCCTTGGTGACTCAAGAATAGTATTGAGATCTTTCAACAAAAATAATACATTCATTATCTTATATTTAATGTGTATAATTCCAAAAGGAAGCTTTTTTGATAAATTCTCTTTCTAAAGGTTTTATTCCATCAAACTCATATTCTTTTTTATTATTCCATTAGGTCCTATTTAAAATAAGAAGACCAAAACACTCTAAATCTCTTCTACCTCCATTAATGTTGATATTTAATGTTGATTGTCATTATATCTTCACTCCAAAAAAATGCATTAACTATACACCATTATTTAATATTGATATATATTATACACAAAAAATTTAACATGATTTTTTATTAATTGTCATTATGTTTTGGTAATTCCCATGCATCATTGATTGTCATTATGTTTTGGTTGTTCTTATGCATCCAAATGTTGACTGTATGTGATGACGTTGATGTTCACATTAGATGATGTGAATGTGAATGCTCATATCAGATGACGTGAATGTTCACATCAGATGACTTTGTGATAAAGGTGGTGTTAAGGTTCACATCAGTATTGCATCAAATTACACAACCACAAGTCGCAACTTACATTGAATATAAATATGACATGAATGTTCACACTAAAACATATGAATGTGAATGTTCATATAAATTCTGGAGTATAAATGTTAATATTATGAATATTAACATTTATATTCACATTCATATATTTTAGTGTGAACATTCATGTCATCTGATGTGAACATTCACATTCACGTCATTTGATGTGGACATTCACATCATCGCGTACAATCAACATTTGCATGTATAGTTAATGCATATCAACATTAAATATAAAGGTATAAGAGTCTAAGAAAATAGTGTAAATTAAGAAAAAAGACCTTATGGAATAAATGTATAAATACATGGGACTAAGTGAGTTATAAATTTCCTTCATGGACTTCTTGGGTTGGAACACTCCTAAATAGAATTTATCAATAAAAATCCCATTCCCAAACCATTTCAAGTCAAATGTGGGTTAATAGCTTTTTATTTCTAAATTTATTAGTATCGATTTATTCACAATGTATTTCTCATCTTTTGTTTGATAAGAAAAAGAACAAGAAAAGAGTTGGCTAATATATATTATACATTGAGGTGTTATCAAATTAAAGAGATTTCTATGTTTATATTATATTGTTTTGGGCAATTCTAGTTTGTGACTAGGGATGGTGACTCAAGAATACTGTTGGGATATTTTAATAAAAATAATATTATATTTAATACATTTATTATCTTATACTTAATGGCCATGTTTGTTTGGCTCTTTAGGAAGAGAGATTGGACTAATAGTCTGTGGGATCCACCTAAAGAATGTTTAGTTGGGGACATGAGTGAGAGGATCAATTATTCCCTTAGACTAGTAATCCTCCCATATGGTAGGACTAACAAAGTTATGGGAGGGTTGGGATTAGAAATTGAGTGAGAGGATTAGTGAAATTTTAAATAATTTTTAAGCAAAAACTATATTTTTTAGAATAAAAAAAATAATAATTATAATATTAAAAAAATACTAAAACTTCAAAAATATTAATTTTATATATTAATACTATCTATAGTATTACTAATCCGGTGGTATACAAATAAACACTCTTTATCTTACATCCCTAACTTAATACCACCACACTAATAATCTCCTCATTCAATCCCATTATGCTCTTAATCTTCTTCATCCTATAGAGCCAAACAAACATGACCAATGTGTTTAATTCCAAAACCATTTCAAGTCAAATGTGGACTAATACCTTTTTATTACTAAATTTATTAGTGTCCATTATTATGAAGTCTTTTTATTAAAACAGTATTTATTCACAATGCATTTATCCTCTTATATATATATATATATATACTCTACTCATTTGATAAGAAAAAGAGCAAGAAAAGAGTTAGCCAATATATTATACATTGAGGTGTCATCAAGGTAAAGAGATTTCTATGTTTATATTATATTATTTTGGGCAATTCTAGTTTGTGATTAGGGATGATTTCTATGTTTATATTATATTATTTTGAGCAATTCTAGTTTGTGATTAGAGATGGTCATTTTCCCCCGCATTGCTCCGCACCCGTATTTCCAGCCCCGCACAAATTTTTCCTGCCTCGATTAAGAAGTAGGATGGGAATGGATTTTGGTTCCCTTGTCCCGTTCCACCTGAACCCCACCTCGATTATATTTATTAAATATATTTATATGTATATAATATATATAATATATTTATTTTTTATTATAATAAAGTTAAAACACTAAATAATATGTATAAATTATTATTTATTTTCGTAATATACTATATTATCTATAGTTTTTATTATATTTTCAATTTTCAACTTACAAAATTAACCCATCTCCTGCTCCGCACCTGCTCTGCTTTCGCCACCCCCTATTTGCCTCACCTCCGATATGATACGGGGCGGGGGTGTATTTCTATAAATCCTCCCCAAACGCGACTTGTGACCATCCATATTCGTGACTTGATTCAAGCCTCCTAGTGGTCGTGAACACTGGATAAGGGACGTTGTGTGTAACTTGAGTTTTAACTTGGAACTGCTTTACCCTGACTGTGTGGTCAGGAGGGGAGGAAAAGTAGTTTTAGGACAGTGACAACGCGACTCCCAGAGTCTCACAACTATTTTCCTATACTCTTATTTTTGTCTATCTATATTATTATTTATGTCATTGTTATGATAATATTTATGTTAAATATTTTGTTTATTATACAGCTAGACTAACAAGCCAAACCTCCAGGCACTAACAATATTGTTTTGTTAGTCTAGCAAAACAATAAACATGAAATTAATCACAAATATTATGATAACAATGATAAGAAAAAATAATATAGATAGACAAAAAAACGAGAATAGAGAACATAGCTGTGAGAGTCTGAGACTAGTGTTGTCACTATCCTAAATTGTGTTTCCTCCCCTCATGAAAGTATTACTAGAGTAGAACAATTTAAAGATGAAATCCAGTTTGCGCACAGCATCCTTTGTTTAGTGTTCATGACTATTAGAAGGTTTGAATCACATCACAATTCAAAATTGTCCAAAATAACAATAGACGTGTGAGTATTATATAAAGCAATGTCCTTTCGAGAGAATTATATATCCAACACAAATGGTTTAGAGCTCTTTATAAAGAAGGATTTCTAAGACCAACATAAAAACTCATTTATAGGCCTTAACTAATAGGGTTAAATACAAAAATGTAACTCATAAACTTATAATGTAAGAAATCAACACCACAATAAAGTTTTTGTAATGACCACATAAATCTATGGGGAACTTACGTGTAGATCATAATAGATGAGTTTATTGTCTAATAGGTTCTATAATAATTAATGGTATTTTTCATCAAACATTATAAAAAAAAAACTAATTGTAAATTTTTAGCGATAACTTGAAAATTTTGTCACAAAAAATGTCACTAATTATAAGTTTTAGTGACAGTTTAAAAAAATTCGTCACAAAAAAGTCACTAATTTTCAACTTTCAGCAACAATTTGAAAAAATCGTCATAGAAAAATGTCACTATAAAACTTTTAGCGACAATTTATAAAAACCGTGACAGAAAAAGTCACTAATTGTTAATTTTTAGTGACATACGCAAAAAATCGTTACAAAAAATTATTTTTACTGACGATTTTACTAGGACTTATTTTCAATAGGACTTGATGTGAATTAAGTCTAACTATTAAGATTTATTAGTAATTTACCCTAAATCTATTAATATTTATTTTTATTAAATTATCCCGATTGTTTTAGGACCAAAATTTGGAGATAAGTGTGTGTGGGAAGTGTTTAGTAAGGCAACGCTTCGGTATGTCATTTGAATCGATTCTTTGAGAGATTTGAGGGTGATATATATAAGTAAGGAGAGTTAGTGGGCAAGTGATAGACACTTGATGTGTAAGTCAAATCTTGTATATAAACATCGAATCTGTATATCACATTGCCACAACCGAAATAAAGTAAAAAATCTAGCAAAACTTGATCTGCATGCATACAATAGAAATCAACATTCCAAGCTCGTCACGAATAAAATTGAAGCGATACTCGCTTAGGAATTTTGTGAAATATCCGCCAATTGTTTGTCGGTGTTTACAAATTTAAGTACAATATCCAATTTTTGAACATGATCTCTTAAAAAATGATGTCGAATTTCAATATGTTTTGTTTGTGAGTGTTGAACCGGATTTTTGCTTAAATTGATAGCACTAGTATTATCACATTTAATAGGATATGATCATAATACAAATCAAAGTTCTCCAATTGTTGTTTCATCCAAAGTATCTGGGCACAACAACTTTCGGAAGCTATATATTCAGCTTCGGCCGTTGATAAAGCAACATAATTTTACTTTTTGCTAAACCGAGATACTAATGAGTTACCAAGAAAGTGACAAGTGCCACTGGTGCTTTTTCTATCAAGTTTGCATCCGGCAAAGTCGGCATCCGAGTAACTAATTAAATCAAATGCAACACCTCTAGGATAAAACAATCCCAAATTTTGAGTGCCAAGAAGATATTTAAAAATTCTTTTAACAGCACTGAGATGTGATTCCTTAGGATTTGACTGATATTTAGCACACATACAAACACTAAACATAATATCGGGTCTACTTGTAATTAAATAAAGAAGTGAGCCGATCATACCTCGATATTTTGTTTGATCAATGGACTTACATTTTTCATCCTTGTCTAGCTTAATGGATGTGCTTATAGGTGTTCCAGTTATTTTTGAGTCATACATATCAAACTTTTTGAGTAGTTCTTTTGTGTACTTAGCTTGGTTGATAAAAATTCCTTCCTTACATTGTTTGATTTGAAGCCCAAGGAAATAATTTAGCTCCCCCATCATGCTCATCTCAAACTCACCTTGCAGACACTTAGCAAATTCCTTACACAAGGTTTCATTAGTAGTACCAAATATAATGTCATTCACATATATTTGCACAATAAGTAAATCATCATTTTTAGTTTTAACAAAAAGTGTTGTGTCAATCGTTCCTCTAGAAAAATTATTTTCAATCAAAAATTTACTTAATCGTTCATACCATGCACGAGGTGCTTGTTTCAAACCATATAAAGCTTTTGAATAGTTTAAAACATGATTTGGAAAAGCATGATCTTCAAAACCTTGGGGGTTGTTTAACATAAACTTCCTCATTTATAAAACCATTAAGAAAGGCACTTTTTACATCCATTTGATAAAGTTTGAAATCTCTAAAACATGCAAATGCAAGTAACATGCGAATGGCTTCTAATCTAGCAACCGGAGCAAAGGTTTTATCGAAATCAATACCTTCTTTTTGATTGTATCCTTGTGCAACAAGTCTAGCCTTGTTTCTTATAATTGTGTCGGATTCATCAAGCTTGTTTCGAAAGATCCATTTGGTATCGATAATGGTATGATCTTTAGGTTTTGGCACAAGTTTCACACTTTGTTTCTCTCAAATTGGTTAAGCTCTTCATGCATAGCTATCATCCAATGTTCATCGAATTCGGTTCTTGAAAGTTTTTAGGCTCAATCTGTGAGAGAAAAGCCAAGTTACTACAAATGTTTCTAAGTGAAGAGCGAGTTTCAATACCTTTTGTAGGGTCACCTAGGATTAAATCCTTAGGGTGATTATGAACAAACTTCCATTCTCTTGGCAAATCATCATTGTTTCCTCCTTCTTCTTGATGTGGAAGAATAGGTTGTTCAATCTCTTTGTTCAACTTACATGGTTGATTCTCTTCTTTGTAGATACTTGAATATTTCACATTTGGTTCCAAATCTATATTATCACTAACAATTTGCTTTTGAGCAGAGATGTTAGTTTCATCAAATGCCACATGTATAGATTCTTCCACAACAAGAGTTCTTTTATTAAAACACGATAAGCTTTACTAGTTAAGGAATAGCCAATAAAAAATTACTTCATCAGATTTTGAATCAAATTTACCTAAGTTATTCTTACCATTATTATGCACAAAATATTTACAACCAAAACCATGCAAGTGACTAATGTTGGGCTTTCTATCATGCCAAAGTTCATAAGGAGTCTTTTTGAGAATAGGTCTAATTAATGCACGATTTAAAATATAGCATGCGGTGTGAACGGCTTCGGCCCAAAATATTTAGGAAGATTATTTTCGCAAAGCATTGTTCTACTCATCTCTTCTAAAGTTCTATTCTTCTTTTCTACTACACCATTTTGTTGAGGGGTTCTAGGTGCTGAAAAATTATGTCCAATACCATGCTCATCACAAAACAATTCAAATTTCTCATTTTCAAGTTCTCTACCATGGTCGGTTCGAATATTAGTAATAAGAAAGCCTTTTTCATTTTGAATTCTACGACAGAGTTTTGTGAAAGAAGAAAATGTTTCATCTTTGTGTGCTAAAAACATAACCCATGTAAATCTTGAATAATCATCAACAATAATAAGACAATAATGTTTACCCCCTAGACTAGATGTTCTTGAGGGACCAAATAAATCCATATGCAGTAGTTGCAAAGGTCTAGTTGTGGAAATGTGTAATTTTGATTTAAACGATATTTTAGTTTGTTTTTCTTGTTGACAAGCACTACAAAGATGATCTTTTTCAAATTTAATTTTTGGAAGTCTAATGACCAAATCCTTTCTCAAAGTTTAGCAATTAAATCCATATGAGCATGACCAAGTCTTCTATGCCATAACCAACTATTTTCATTATTAATATATAGACATTTAACATCACTAGCATAGAGATCATTGAGATGAAAAACATAAACATTATCGTGACGATTACCAACGAATAAAGCTTTATGATCATTTGTGCTTTCAATTGTGCAATGTGATTTATCAAAAATAACTCGATTACCTTTATCACATAATTGACTAATACTAAGTAGATTATGCTTAAGTCCATCAACAAGTAAAACATTTTCAATAGAAGGGTTAGGAGAAATACCGATACTACCAATACCGATGATTTTTCCTTTCTTGTTGTCTCCAAAAGTAACAAAGCCTCCATCTTTGGATGACATTGTAGTAAAGAAGGATTTATCTCTGGTCATGTGTCTGGAACATCCACTATCAAGGTACCACTTCTCTTCTTTAGCTTTGAACTTAAAGCAAACCTACAAAATGACAATCAAGTGTTGGTTTTTGGTACCCATAGTTTCTTGGGTCCTTCTTGGTTAGTTTTGTTAGATCCCTTAACAATCCAAATATTTTTAATTCCCATGTTTATATTATTTTTGAATGGACAAGAAGATATATAATGGCCTTTCTTTTTACAATAATGACAAGTAATATGAGGGTGAGTCATGAGAGGTGCATTTTCAAAAATTGTATTGAGATTCTTTTGTTTTTTAATAGGGTCATATCCAATGCCCGCCTTATCGAAAACACATCTTTGATTTCCAAGAAGCATGTTAAGATTATCTCTACGTTTTACAAAATTTTCAAGTGTTTTTGTTAAATCATCAACATTGTTTTGTAAAGCAGTTTTCTCACTAGAGATGGTGTCAAAATAATTTTTCAAAACAATTTTTTCTTTCTTTAATTCTTCTACATTAATAGATAAAGATGCAACAGATTTCTTCAACACATTATTTTTGGCACAAACTTTTCTAAATTCATCTTGTAGTTCATTGAATGCACTTTCAAGTTCTTCATAAAGAGTAGTTACCTCATCTTGAGTAAAGTCTTCATCTTCAAGAGCCATGAGACACAAGTTGGCTACTTTATTTTCAATTTCATCACTTGAGCTTTCATCTTCACTTTCTTCCCAAGTTGCTACCATGGCCTTCTTGTTTCTTTTGTAGTCTTTGCTATGATTTTTTAATTTTGGACAATCCATCTTCATATGTCTATGATTTTTGCACTCATAGCAAATAATATGTTCTTTCTTGTTATCTTTGTTGTACTCTTTCTTGAAAGGTCTTCTTCCTCCATAATTATTTTTCTTGAAGTACTTTTTGAGATTTCTACTAAACATGGCATAACTTTCATCCTCACTAGAGTTTTCATGTTCTTCTTCATTTGATGAGGCTTTGCATGCAATTCCACTTTTCTTTTGTTTTCAGCATCCTCATGTCCTATCATGGTGATCTTATGAGTCATAAGGGAACCCATAAGCTCATCCAATCCAAGTGTGAGAGATTTCTGGCGGTGACTTTTGCTTCCCAATTCTTTGGTAAACACGTAAGAATTTTTCTCACCAACTCACTGTTAATATAAATTTTGCCAAGAGATTTCAAAGAGTTTACAATTTCAATAAATCTAGTAAACATGCTTGAAATAGATTCATCAGAGTTCATTTTAAACAATTCGTAACTATGAACAACCATATCAATATGAGATTCCTTCACTTGGTTTGTACCTTCATACGTTACCTTAAGTTTGTCCCAAATTTCTTTTGCCGAATCACAACTTGAAATTCTATTATACTCCTTAGAGTCTAATCCACAAACAAGGGTGAGTTTGGCTTCAGCATTGGCTTGTAATAATTTATGATCCCTCACATCACATTCATCTTCAATTTTAGGTACACTAATATTGTCTACTAATTTGGTAGGAATTTTTGGACCTTTGGTAACGATAATCCACATGGCATAATCAGTGGCTTGTAGGTATAGCGTCATCTTATCTTTCCAATGACTATAGTTGTTTTCGTCAAACAATGGTGGCCTATTTGTGGCTTGTCCTACAGCTAAGGTTGCCATGGATTGAAACTCCTAGATGGTTAAATCTAAAACAAGAGTGTAGGCTCTGATGCCAATTGTTACCCAAAATACAACCTAAGAGGGAGGGGGGGTGAATTAGGTTTTTACAAATAAAAAATAATACTACCCTACTAAAAATTATGACTAGCACAATAGATAAATATAGTTAATGAAATAAAAATAATTAAAACAAGTGTTTTAACAACTATGTCAATTAATGATTTTAGCACAATAAAAATATGAAATATAGATATGGCAATTTAAATAAAATAAAGAGATAAGGAAGAGAGAGACAAACAAATTTATAGTGGTTCGGCTTCACCTCGGCCTCCGTCCACTCCTCAAGCTTCACTTGAGATTTTCCACTATTCTCTAGTTTCACAGGGTGCTAGCAACCTTTTCACAGATGGAGCAATCCTCCACGGATTTTACACGGACTTTCTAAGTCCAAAAAACACTGAGAGTACTACACTCTTATAGGATTGAAAAGAAGGTGTTTTTGATATCACAAAAAGCTACAAGAATTATCTCTCAAAGATAGATATAAAAATGAGACTCTGATTTTTCTGTAATCCTCACACAGGAAAGATGGGCTTAAAGCTATACGACTTAATGTATAATTTCTGAGAGAGGATGTAAACAAAAATTGAAGAACACTTCTCAGAAAATTTTTCAGAGAATAGATAAGAGTGATTTTAGATCAAAGAATATTTTCTGATTTCTGTAACTTGTTTGTAGTTTCTGTAACTTGTTCACATCAGAGGCTTTGGTATATATAATGAAACTTATAGCCGTTTATAGCCGTTGTATTCATTTGAATATCTTTCACTCCATCATTACTAATTTGAATATCTTCCACTTGAACCTTTTGGCCTTCTGTTGTGCTGGGCTGTTTGAACCTTTGTTTTGGACTGTTTGAACCTCTGGTTTGGGCATTATTTTTGGGTTGAAATGAATTCCTGATTTAAGCAAATATTAAATACATTCAAATAATATTTAGAATAAAAGTTTAGGTGAGAAATAATGGGACAAAATAAATTTTGATTCTATTTTTCTCTTTCAAATAAATTAAAACATAATTAAATAAATCATCAAAATAGATTTTGGATTGTATTTTTCTTTTTCAAATAAATTAAAATATAATTAAATAAATCATCAAAATAAATTTTGGATTCTATTTTTCTCTTTCAAATAAATTAAAACATAATTAAATAAATCATCAAAATAAATTTTGGATTCTGTTTTTCTTTTTCAAATGAATTAAAATATAATTAAATAAATCATCAAAATAAATTTTGGATTCTATTTTTCTCTTTCAAATAAATTAAAACATAATTAAATAAATCATTAAAATAAATAAGTCTAACAGATGTAATTCTAGGTATGGACTGGTTATCTAAATACTGTGTCACCATCGATTGTGTAATGAAACAAGTTGTATTTAGACCACCAGAGCAGGAAGAAATTGTGTTTGTGGGTAATAGGATAGTGCCTCCACCTTATTTGATATCTGCAATGAAAGCATGTAAATTGATCAGGAAAGGGTGCCAGGGTTACTTGTGTAGTGTTTTGTTTGAACAATCTATGAATGTTGAACTGAACAGTATCCCCATTGTTAGAGAGTTCCTAGATGTGTTCCCAGATAAATTATCGGGAGAATTGGTTGACAGGGATATAGAGTTTACTATTGATGTTATGCCGGACACTCAGCCTATCTCAAAAACCCCTTACAAAATGTCTACTGCTGAAATGAAAGAACTGAAAGAACAATTGCAAGATCTACTTGAAAAAGGGTTTATCCGACCAAGTACTTCGCCATGGGGTGCACCGGTATTATTTGTGAAAAAGAAAGACGGGACTTTACGCCTATGTATTGATTACCGAGAACTGAATAAGGTAACGATAAAGAATAAATACCCTTTACCCCGTATTGACGACTCGTTTGATTAGTTGCAGGGATCACAAGTATTTTCTAAGATGGATTTGAGATCTGGATACCACTAGTTGAAGGTGAAGGCAGAAGATGTTGAGCAAACTGCATTCAGAACGAGGTATGGTCACTATGAATTTCTTGTTATGCCATTCGGAGTGATTAATGCCCCTGCATCATTCATGAACCTTATGAATCGAATATTTAAACCTTATCTTGATGAGTTTGTTGTGGTTTTTATTGATGATATCTTGATATACTCAAAAAGCATAACTGATCATGAACAACAGTTGAGAATTGTTTTGCAAACTCTCAGAGAAAAGAAATTATTTGCTAAACTAAAGAAGTATGAATTTTGGCTAGATGAGGTCGTTTTCTTAGGGCATGTTATCAATAAAGAAGGGATTTCAGTAGACCCACAGAAGATAGAGGCAATTGTAAACTGGACTACATCAATAAATGTAACAGAAGTCTGTAGTTTCATGGGCTTAGCCGGGTACTACAGAAGGTTTGTCAAGGATTTTTCAAAAATTGCTGTGCCTCTTACCCAACTGACACGTAAAGGGCAACCATTTGAATGGAATGTTGAAAGAGAATTTTCCTTCTAAGAACTGAAGACAAGATTAACTACTGTACCAGTGTTAACATTGCCCATAGGTACGGAGAACTTTGTGATTTATAGTGATGCATCTTATAAAGGTCTGGGTTATGTATTAATGCAAGAAGGACGGATAGTTGCTTATGCCTCCCGACAATTGAGACCACATGAAAAGAATTACCCAACACATGACCTGGAATTGGCCGCAGTTGTATTTGCTTTAAAAATTTGGCGGCACTACTTGTATGGGGGAAAATGCGAAGTCTACACAGATCACAAAAGTTTGAAGTATTTCTTTACTCAAAAGGAGTTGAATATGCGCCGGAGAAGATGGCTTGAACTAATACGAGATTATGATCTTCAGATTCAGTATCACCCCGGGAAAGCCAATACAGTGGCTGACGCTTTGAGTAGGAAATCGACGGGGGTTTAGCTTTCTTACTGACTGAATAGAACGAAATCTTGCAAGATTTTGAGAACTCCAAAATTGAAGTAATATTACATGAGCAAAGTGGAATGATAGCCGCCATTTCAGCCGAACCGGCAATCATTGCTGTGATTAAACGGAAACAAAAAGAGGATGAAGCCCTCAAAAGGATAGCTAATGAATTTGAAGCAAATCCGAAACCGGGATGTAGTGTTGTAAATGACGTGTTGAAATTCCAAGACAGATTGTGTGTTTCGAATAGCCCCGAGTTGAAGAGGAGAATTTTCGATGAAGCCCATAAATTGATGTTTGCTATGCATCTGGGTAACAACAAGATGTATCAGGACCTAAAACAGAGTTATTGGTGGCCAAATATGAAACATGAGATCGCGGAATATGTGTCTAAATGTCTTCAGTGTCAACAAGTTAAGGCTGAACACCAGAAACCAGCAGGTCTACTTCAACCACTCTCTATTCCTGAATGGAAGTAGGAGCACATAACCATGGATTTTGTTGTTGGCTACCTCGGACACCTAGGGGTATGGATTCTATTTGGGTTATAGATGATAGACTGACTAAATCTACACACTTTTTGCCTGTAAAAGCTACGTATGATGCATACCGATTAGCCACTATTTATATTGATGAAATTGTTTGTTTACATGGAGTTCCGGTGTCTATTGTGTCAGATAGAGATTCGAAATTTGTATATAGATTCTGGAAGAGTCTTCAAGCGGCAATGGGAACAGAGTTGAGGCTTAGTACAACATTCCATCCACAAACTGATGAATAATCGGAACAGACTATACAGACTCTAGAAGATATGCTTCGAATGTGTGTTTTGTATTTTCAAGGGAGTTGGGAGACTTACCTACCATTGGCCGAATTTGCATATAATAACAGTTTCCACTCCAGCATTGGCGTGGCACCATATGAAGCTTTGTATGGTCGAAAATGTAGATCTCCAATATGCTGGATTGAAGTTGGGGATAGAGTTTTTCTTGGACCTGAGCTTGTGCAGACAACTACCGATAAAATCAAAGTCATCCAACAAAGGCTTAAGACATCTCAGAGCCGACAAAAGAGTTATGCAGATGTTAGGAGAAGGCCTCTTGAATATGAAGTCGGTGATCATGTGTTCATCCGTGTAAATCCAATGAAAGGCCAATTAAAGTTCAGCAGGAAGGGTAAATTATCACCCCATTACATTGGACCGTTTTAAATTTTAGAAAGGCTTGGTCCAGTTGCTTATAGAGTTGCCTTACTGCCGGGAATGGAACAAATGCACAATGTCTTTCAAGTATCAATGTTGAGAGGCTATCTCCGAGATCCGTTCCACGTGATTGATTATCACCGAATAGCACTTGATGAAAATATGGAGTACGGGGAATGGCCAAAACGGATCATCGATCGACAAGTAAAGCAGCTGAGGAACAAATCCATTCCAATGGTGAAAGTGGAATGGAAAGAACATTATGATAAGGATGCCATGTGGGAGAAAGAAGAAGAAACAACACTACCCACATTTGTTTCCAACGGAAGGTAACATAAGTTTGGGGGACCAAACTTTCTAGAGGGGGGAAGAATGTGACAACCCTACTCTGTGTTATGCTAATTAATTATGCTTATAATTATGAGCTTGATATGGTTTTGAATGCTAATTATATGATTATATGTGTTTTTGAATTTCTATCTGTTCACTGTAGGAAAAACTATTTGATTTTCTGTTATAAAATTTAAATTGAAGGCCGTAGAGGCGATAGAAACTGAAACTGATTGTATTTTTGCGATTAGCACAATTTTTAGAGCCTATGGTGAAACTTAATTAAAAATTGATTTGGATCAAAATAATTAGATTAAATCAATTAAATTAAGTGCAATTGGTTAACCTTAATTGAGATGGATTAATTTAAACTAATCACTTAGTATATATAAGGGCTAAACACACTTAAGCTCATATTATGAGCTCAAGATCTGAAAATACACTCTAGAGAGAGAGGGAGAGAGTGAGCAAATTGTAGAGAGAGAGAGATAACATAATTTGAAGGATTTAGCTCAAGCTTGGAGAAACTAGGAGGATTAGCTCAAGAATTGGCTATAATTGGAATAGTTGCAGCTCCTAGGTGAGTAATTGAGCTCAAATTCGTGAGTTTAAATTTATAACTAAGCGAATCCAAGCATGATATGTGACTAAGGGCAAGAATTGAGTTGAATGTAATGAAATTGGAGTTATATATACATGCATGTTGCATTTACCATGATTATGTTCATTTGAGCATGAAACATGAAGGATTGAATACCAAATCAAACATGCAAGCATAGTTTTGATGAGCTTCATGATTATAAGCATCATTTGTACCATTTGAAATGGAATTAGAGTCAATGAGTTACATGCATGCATGATTCATGAAGGTGTGTAGCATAGTTGCATGTGTTTTGAAGTTGTCAAGAAGAATATGGAATGATTTGAGAATTGGATCATGGTTTTGGACAATTGGTCTCAAATTACCTATGTTCCCATGTCATGTAATGTCTTTCCATGTTTTTGTACCAAAAATATGAGTTTTGAACCTTTGGAATCCAGTTTTGAACTTCAAACACAGATCTGGAAATTCTAGAATTCGTCATGTTCGCTCGAGCGGGGAAAGTACCGCTCGAGTGTAAAAATCAAGCTCCCAGAAGTTTTGCAGACATTGATGTCCGCTCGAGCGAGAAGAACTGCGCTAGAGCACCCACTCACATGTTTTGACTCTTGGCTCGAGCGACAAAAGTCACGCTCGAGCGCAAAAATGAGGCAACCAGTACTTTTGCAGACTAAAGGGGTCCACTCGAGTGGGAAAAATATATGCTCGAGTGGAGAGTCCTATTTCAGAAATTTTGAAAAGTTGTTTTATGTTCTAAATTCCGTTTTCTTTCATTTCTGAACATTCTTAGGCACACATTGAGTAATATCTTAGCATAGATATTTTTGTATATGCATTATTTTCTAAATGATGCCTACGTGGTAAGGTTCTAAACTTTTGAAGTGATATTAAGAATGAATATTCTAATCACTTAATTCGGAATGAAATACGCGAAGTGATCGACGTAGGGGTGTGAAATGGGCCTAAGGCCATTCAGTATATTCAGTAAAGATGTGGATTGGGCCTAAGGCCGTTCTGTATACTTATTAAATAGGCCGAAGGCTGTTCAAGATAAGGAAAAGAAATGGACCTAAGGTCGTTATGGATACAAGAATGGATATGACCATGGATTTAAATGTGTGCACACAACAAATGTATATATGTAAATTGGACCTAAGGTCGTTTTGTGTGTAATGGACCCAAGGTCGTTCTGTGTGTAAGTTGGACAGAAGTTCGTTTTACCCATGATGAACCCAAGGTTGTTTTGTATGCTACATGGACCCAAGTTCGTTTCGTGTTTGAGAAATGATAGAAAGGACCTAAGGTCGTTCTGTTTTATTATTGATTTCCAAGCGTAATAGTGAATTATGATTGTAAGAATTTTGTTCATGAACTCCTTTGCCTTGATATTATTCACTGGGCGTTAGCTCACCCCCTTATTTATATGTATGTAGGTGAGTAGCAGGATGTCCAGCCTCAACCCCAGTGAGCAATGAGAAACCAAGTTTTGAGGAGTCAACCAAGGTCGCCTCATGCAAGAGGCTTTACTTTTGTTTTACTTGTCCTTTTGATCTTTTGAGGTCACGTATGACCAATTCTGTACAACCTTGGTTTTGTTAATACTGACTATTGAATGATCCTGGACGTACATAATACATAGATAATATGAATGTTCATATGGTGTGAGTTATTATACGAATATGAGAATGTTTTGGTTAAGCCATGTATGCACAGCTCATTGGACAATCTTTGTAAATTTTGCTTTCGCAATTTGGCCCCTTACTATTAAATATGACTCGATTTCTGACTGAGGCCGTAGGTAATCTCGTGATTACTGGCTGGTTATGACTCTAATCCATAGGGGCGGGATTGGGTCATGACACGTAGGGTGAGCTAAACTCCAGTAGAGACACGTTTAGTGGCATGTATGATGTTTAACAAACTCATATCGTGAATGCATATGAAAGGCTATTATAAATCATACGTTTTCCCCATTTTTGAAACAATACAATGCTAAAGTTCAAATCACAATTTATGTCTTTCCTTTAAGACAGAAAACATGGCAGTAAATACACACACTGGTAATCTCTAAGCACGTGTCTGCAAGTAGGCTATAAAAACACAACCAAAGCCACTTTATCGGCAACTAATCGAAAGGAAGGCATCCTAACCAAGCGGATTTCTAAATTTTTACCATGGACACATAGGCCAACTTAATAAACCACAACCACACTCCTTGATTAGATTCACCACGATATTCACCCATTTTTTTTCAAAACAATACTTTTCAAATGCATAAGTATGAAACAATTGATTAAATGGAATGCATAAGTGAATTTGATTTTAGTTAACCTAGCTCTCATGCAACTTCTACAACAAGTCAATGCTATCCTTCACCGATAGCCAAAACAGTTATCTCTATTCAATATATTCCAATAATGCACAATATATATATATATATATATATAAAGAGCATAACTAAAGATTTCAAACAACATCAGCACAAAGTATCTTGCCTTAACATCTCCCAAAATCTCTTTTATTTCCATGAAGTGCAAATTCACGAGTTCACAATAAATTCAACAACACAATTTACTTCTCAACCTTGTGCAACTCCTAGGGTTTTGATAAATAATCTCATTTTTAAGCCCATTTCTTTAACTTTCTAATACCCACCATCATCATCAACAACCAAATAAAGATTTAAGAACAACTCTGAGAAAATCTTCTCTTTTATGCTGTAAAATACATATAAATCAAACCCTAATCTCACAAAGTGTTAAATTTACAAGATAACACATAACAAAGCTAAATAACACGCAAAACATTAAAGAAATCCTTACCTCTAAGGAAGAGGGAAAAAAGAGCAACACTCAAAAATTCAACGGCGATAGAAACTAATTTTCATATTAAAACGACACCCTTCACGCACTCTACCTTTTTAACTCAATCACTAGGGGTAGGAAATGGGTAGAACTAGATGAAAACCAAGGTTTTACAGCTTAGTGACTAAAAAATGGTGAAAAGTGATGTGAGGAAGAAGATAAGAATAAAAAAGTAGATATTTCTAGCATTTGGGTTCTATTTATAGACAAATGCATTGTGGGCACAAAGAACACACTGCGTGCGTGAAAGTCACAATCGCGGGCCCGGATTCCCATACCGTGGGCGAGATCCCAAAGTCGTGGTCTACTTTTGCACCCTTCACAGGCCACAAAACTTTTACCAGGTAAAGGACTTGAAGGTGTGTTTTGGTCACGGGTTACATCGTGGGCGCAAACTTCATCGCAGGTGTGATCACATGGATCGTGGCCTCTTTCGTGGGCCATGCATTTCTCTCAGGCCAACAAACTTGAAGGCCCTATCTAGTTGGGCCCTAGTCGCGGCCCCTTGCGGGCGCCATAAGGATGGTCGCAGACGCGACTTTACAAACAGAAAGAAAATCTACCAAAGGTACTAAGTATAAACTAAAGTCCCTTGTGACAATTAAATAACTCAAAGATGCCAACAACACCAACAGATACAAAACCCAAAACCAAGAAGTATAAAAGGACGGGTCTTAACCTGGCCTGTTATAACTGCGACCTCACATTTTCAGGGAGGTCACGTACCCACTTTTGCGGCCGCACATCTCAAACCTATAGCTCGCTGAATAATATGCAGCCTCGTGTTTTTGACATGTGGATCCCACTTCATCTATACTTCATTTCGATCGTAACATAAGAAAAGAAAAAAATTGATTGTGGTATCTTATCTAGGTGAGAAAAAGAAAAAAAAAATGATTGTGTTTTATTACTATCATATTTGGATGGATGAGAAAGAAAATCATGTGTGTGAGACCCTTGAATTTTGTATTTCCATTAGGACCCTTATTTTTGAATTATTTGAATAAAAACCCTCGGTTCCCCATTTATTCGCAAAGTTAACTTTAGAACCGAAAACGCATCATTGACAAACCCGTACAAACCCTAATTGACCCTGAAAGCTTAAAAATCATTTCTAACACTCCAATATTAATTATTTAACTCTCAAATTTTAGATTAATCACTCTAAACCCTGGTTTCCAATTTTCACAGTTTTGGTTCGGTTACTCACCTTTAAATTCAAAGCGACACTATTTTAATTAATCCTACCCTTGAAATAGGTATTCTAATTTATAATTTGAGCCCAAACCCTCGCACTCTGAAATTTCACTTTAACACCAAAATCAAGTACTTATATATATATATATACTAGTGGTAACCCGTGCTATGCACGGGATTGGTTTAATAATGTGTAAATTTTTTAATAACGCAATAATTTCTAAGTTAATTCATTAAATTATAATCATAATGCATAGAGATCATCTTCCCAAATTTTATAAGTGAAGACAATATTTCAAAGCAAATATTCATAAAATATTATAATCATCCAACTGATTTATTTTTCTTGAAATAATAAACTTGATTTCTAACTAAAGAAATATCTATACTAACAATAAATAAGATGTTTCTCAATGAACATAATGTCTAAAACATATATGTGCTAAAAAACTAATAACAAACTAAATGTCATAAATCAAATCTATCTATATTTGATAAATTAAAACTCAATAGATGTTGCTTATCATATCCAACCGTCCCAAAAAGTACCTGTAAAAAAAAAAAAAAAAGAAAAAAGGAAAAAAAAAAGTGTTAACATTTTTTACATACAAACAAACTTAAAAAAAAAAAAAAAAAAAACAGGTATATTACCTTATGAGGAGTGTTGATTTAATTGTCTTCATTTTTGTGTTGTTGCTTCACTTCATTCTCTTCACAACCATTATTTTGTTGTTGTTATTGCTGTTGTTCCACTTTAATATTTTCATTACCAATGCGGTGCTCCACTTCATCCAATGCTTGTAAACAAATCATATCATTTTCAATTTCTTTCAACATAACTATCAGTGCTCTCATGTCTGGAATTTTATTTATTTATTTTATGAATTTCTTATATAGGCCATGATGTTGGAAGTGTGTTAACTATAGCATGAACTAATATTGCAATGTGGGGCTGAAAACCTTTTTTCCCTAAGCTTATAAAACACTTGCTCTTTATGTAACATATGCTCTTGTATCGTTAAATTTGGAGTCATCCGCTCTTGCTTAAGTTCAATCCATAGAGGATGGACTTCACGCTCCTCTATTTAAGCATCCATTAAATTCGAGACATCTTTGATTTCATGCTTTTGAAAAATTGTTTCCTTTACTTCATTCCAACTTGATGGTAGAAGGTCTAATATTGTTTCCATCAATTTTTTGCACTTATTTTTTTTTTTTCCTAATTTTTGCATTGGCTGACATATTTTGATTTTCCAATCAACAAAATTTTCTACTGGTAAACCCTCTTTATACGGTATAGTTTCAAATTCATTTATGGCATTTTGTATGGCCAAACGATCGCTATGACGCAAAGTCAGAGGAGACCGCATATTTATTTGCATAATGAATTTAACACATTTAACATACAATTACATTATTATTATTATTATTATTATTATTATTATTATTATTATTATTTTAAAATTTTAAACCACATTTATTATTATTTGAGTGATTTATAATGATAATTGTTAACATAAAAATTGTTTCTTCAAAAAAAGAAAAAGAAAAAGAAAAAGAAAAAGAAGGGTACTTAATTATAAAATAAAATAATTGTATGAATTAAACATAGTATATGTATAGACAATTAAATTAAATATAAACATATAAATTTCAAATGCAACATACGTTTTCATATATGACATTACTTATTTTAAACAATTAATATATGAAGAGAAATAATAAAATAATTGTTTCTAGGAAAATGAAACACATTTGAAACTCTTGAACAAAATTATTGATCAATGCCACTAAAAACTTCTATGTAAAGTTCATTTTTGGTAACATCATCTAGTATGCCTCATTTATTAACAATCAACACCTTTAAGCTTGACAGAGAGGTGGCACGTGATAGAGCTATATACAGCTGGCCATGAGAGAAGACTGGATTCGGAAGATAAAGGCCCACATTCTTCAAAGTTTGCCATTGACTCTTATTTGTTGTCATAGTGAATGCCAATTTTATTGGAAATTGCCTTCTTTTCATTGTAAAAGGAGCATGATTTTTGGAAGGTGTTAAAACAACAAGTGAAAGTAGTACTTTCTCACCAACTCTAGACCCCGTAATAACTCTAGCTTCAATTACTCGATTTCCTATCTTATCAACAATTAATCAAGTGCCATTGCATAATCCCAAAGATTGGTTGACATTTCTTAGAAGCATTATTGGTGTTCCAACTTTCAACTGCAAACAATTACTTGGGAGTCCTAGTAAATTCAAAGAATGCAAAAGTTCAGGAGGGTTCATGTCTTGAACGTTGCCCTCACTTTCTATTGGACACAATTTATCAACACTGTTAAAAGTTTTCATATCTCCAAGAAGCATCGAAAGCATAATAGAATTGATTTCATCAATATCACTATTCTTAGGAGCTAAAATGCCTCATTCTTTTAACTACGACATATCCTAATATTTATTTTTGAAATCATAATAGGTGGCATCAATTAACTAGCGCAAATCTCTTTCTCCATTTTTTATAACAAATTTTTTTGATATTTGTATCCAATTAGGTTCGTAGCCTTCACTAAATGAGCTTCCCATTATTTTTCCTTCACCAACCAATTTAATCCACTCTGCAAAGTCATGTAATTTATGACGCATATGATTAGAAATATTTTGTGTTGTAACACACATATTTTTGGTAAGATGCAAAACTTGATGGTGCTCCCAAATTGTTGACTCAGGTAATGAAGCTTCCACTATTTGTTCATCACCTCTAGGTACGATAGGAAATATCTGTCTAAAGTCACCACCAAGCACAAATAGTTTTCCACCAAAAACCCAATCCTCTGAACAATGTTCTGTATTTTTCAATATGCCCCTAAATGTACGATCAACAGCTTCAAAAGCATGATGACTAAGCATTGGTGCTTCATTCCATATAATTAACATCATCAAAAGTATGATGACTAACTATTGGTGCTTCATCCTATATAATTAACGACGCCTCTTGAATTAACCTTGCCAAATCTGTTGCTTGGTTTATTGAGCAACATGATGAGTTATCAAGGTCAAGTGAAATCTTAAAATGGGAATGTGCAGTTCGTTCCCTCGGGTAAGAGCAAAGCTGCAACACCTAACGATGCAACAAAAAGAATGATTTTCTTATCGAATCAAAATTTTGCAATTAGAGTGTTCCATAAATATGTTTTTTTGTAATGCCCTGGGAAAACACTTCCCAAATCCTGTTCCCCTATCTCAATCCACAGAGATACAAATAGTAGATAAAGAAATAATAATACAATTCCATAACACTTCTTCCCCATTGAACTATTCTCAAGAATTTCAATACAGTCAGTTTACATCCATGGTTAAAATGAAATAGTTCAAAAGTTAGGAAGTTATACAAAATAGAGAAATCAAAAATGGACAACACTCATCGAAAGTGTCATTGATTTAAAAATAAAATCCTTTACATTTATACAAAATAACCCCAAGGCTTCAACACAAAACATCAAACAAGTGATCATTCATATTTTGTCCAAATTGTTTTCCATAGTAAATCATTTAAGTGACTTGTCAACTTCATTTCCTGAAAATGATTAGTTTTGGGGGTGATCGAGTGCTCAGTAGGAAGTATATTTAACAAATTATATAATTAATTGAAACACATGATCATGCTATGCAAGTATAGAAATTGTGTTAAAATAAATCTTCTTTATAAGTTTAAATGACCATGCAGGATATTAGATAATCATTTTTCTAAAAGTAGGGGTGGTAAGTATACTATGACATCCCAAGTAAGAGCCGTAATTCAAAATACATACATAGATATGGATTTTGTATACTGAAAATAGTCCCACATTTGCTGACTCTAGAAATGGCTGGGCGATTGGCACCCAAAAACCTTTTTCCCTTCCACATTTGCCGACTTCTGAAATGGCGGTGACATGGACACCCAAAAACCATGTTTTTCCACATTTGCTAACTCTTGAAATAGTGGGCTCGTGGACACCCAAAAACCATGTTTTTCCATGTTTGCCGACTCCTGAAACGGCGGGATGGTGGACACCCAAAAACATTTTCCCACATTCGTCTGTCAATATGCGTAGATAGGACAATTGGGCACCTTGACTCCCCGGATTCATGACCATTTACCCTCTTTCAACTCCTTCAATACGCCAACATTTTAAAAGTCACAACATAAAATTTTAAAAGTTTATGATGCATGAATTTTCCAAATCTCAATTTCCCTATAATAATTTCAATGCACAACAATTCAATAGTTCATCACATGTCAACAACGAGAACATTCTTCAATTCATAACCATCATCATCTCCAGTTTTGGTGTAAAAAGTCTAACTTTTCAACATCAAAGTCAAGTAAATACACTTAATTTTAGGTTCTAGAGGCCAATCGGGCGAAACCCACTTTTAACTCTTCCAACCATTCATACACATTAGTATTACAAAAAAAATTAAGTAATGTATATGATGCATGAATTTAAAGTTTTCAATTTCCCCTAGGATGATTTCAATTCTCAACAATCCAATAATTTATATTTTAACCTCAAAGTTGAATAAACACACCCAATTTCATGTTTTAAAAATAAATTGAGCAAAAGCCCTCTTTATTGAACAAGTTTCAAAACTAGGGTTTGTAAAAAATTAGAGGTTTTCTCTCTTTCATGAATTAGAGACTGATTTTCATCATCAATAACAATAATCCTCAATAATGGACATAATTCCATCCATAATCATGAATTATTGCCCACAGCCTTCCAAATCATTTATTAGCAAACACAATCCATACACATAAACATATATATATATATATATATATCTACAAAGGTGAATATCTAATGAAATTACCACATGTGGTTCTCAAATTAAGATATAATAAGTTAAAGATACCCCTACCTCAAGAATGGAAGCTTAAGATGGAAGCCCATTTGAAATTTCAACGAAATTGTGAAACAATCGGTAGATATCTCGAACTAGACTTGTTCTTCAAATTTCTTGAAATCAAGTGTTTGGAGCTTTAGGGTTTCGGGTATGGAGGAGAGGGAGAGAAGAGAGGAAGAAAGAATAAAGATTTTGGGCCAAAAATTGACTTTAAAGTGCCAGAATTCGCGCAAACCGCTCGAGCAGTCAAAAATTTGCTCGAGCAAACTTGCTTCCAACGCAGGTACCCAAATTTCAAACAAGTATAACTCCCTCGTCCAAACTCTGTTTTAGGTCATTCTTGTGTCCCAATTAAAGCCCTGGAAACAAGATTTCCAATGGTCCTAACCTAACATCCAAATTCAAAGTGTGGAAAGAGAAATGGGCAAAAGAGTGAAGACGACTAATGGGATAATTATCTGAATCAATGTTTTTGGTTCAATCTTACTTTACCATTATAATACCACCTTAATCAATATCCCAAAATGAACCAAAGAGGCTCCAAGTACAATAATAAGAGTGTCAAGAGCAATCCCACTAGTCCAAGAAGTACAAAGTGTTACATTTTTCTAGTTCCTCCACTACCATACACAAAAAATAAGCCACCATGATGAGTGGTATAAGTTTCCATTATGGTGTTAAACACTTTGAATTGGTTATCATTCAATCCCACATTTAAAGACTCAAAAAATTTCATTTCTGAAATGCTATCGTAGTTCAGTTCCTCCCTTATGAGCCTATTGGTAACCATTTGACCTGATCGAGATGATGGTAGTGGCATCGGAGGAAACTCTTTAAGAGACTTTCCATTTTGATTTAGTACGTGCTCAATTTCAAGAAATCCTAAATTTTTCAATTCACATTCTTCGAGACGTATATTGCCATCCCCAATTTGCTTTTGTACCTTATTTTGTAAATCATCAGTAAGGTCAAACCAATGATTCTCCCATAATTCATATGCATTTGTAATCTCTGAAAACATTAGCATTTGATCAAAACATATTTTGCAATTGAGCACCTGATGCCCATGTTGAGGCTTCTGTTAAAGTTGCTTCCCACTCATTATCATCATCAAGTAGGCCAAGTGTAAGGCATGCAGGTTTAAATGTTGGGTACACAATGCTATTAACGATTCTAATATCATCATAACATTTTGCACCTCGAACCTTGGTAAGAAACATACATAAATAATATCGTTCACCAGAATTAAGATGTGCATAATACAATCTACTTATGCATATTTATTGTTGCCTCATTTTCCACTTCTTCTATTTTTGGTTTCAAACCCATGAGCTAGGAAACTTTTCATATGTTAATGCATTCGTCTCTATATGATTTCTGTTTGCTTGAAACCACCTTGTAAACATTGTCTCGTAAATTCTCGGCTGATTAATGATTGACGAAATGTTATCTATGTCTCTAAATAGAATAGATTGTTCCCCAAGTAGATGGCATTGTAATCGTTCAACTGAAGGGTATTGCTTTTGCAATCCAAACTCAAATATACGCTAGCAATATTCAGCTGCGAAGATATATTGACAATCTAAGTATTGTTTTACCTCATTAGCCTCTCTACACCGACTTTGTCCATCAACGTTAAGTCGATTAACATTATCATCAATTACAACTGTTGTACGATCAGCACCTTTATGTATGTACTTACATAAGTAATTGATCAATTTGTTGTGTGCACAATGCTCAATATTGATATGATGGGCATCATAAAGTACAATAAGATCACGGTTGTATGGAATATCCCATTTGTTGTCAATTTCGAATCCATTAACCATGTATTTTTTCTTCGTATCCCTTCGTCTATAGATGACAAATCTATTTTCATCAATACTCGTTTAACTGCAAAAATTCTTCGGATAATGTTTTGAACATTTTCCATTCACTATACATGGGGCATTATGGTTAGCACTGACACATGGACAATGTATATTGCACCTTATTACTATTTGAAATGCTAATGGATCTTTACCCTTATCAGGAATTTTAGCACAAATTATATTATCAATTTCCTCTGGCAATTTTATCTTGTCATATGCTGATAATGTCAATATAATGTACGAATGCGGTAATCCTCACTTTTCAAATTCGATGACATAAATATCTATTCAAGAAAAAATAATATTATTTGTTAACTTTAAACTAAATTTAGCAAATCTAACTGATCAGCTCAGATAAAAACATACTTGCAATATTTTGCCAAAGAATTTTTGCTTCTTGAAATATACTATAAGTTGTTTCAATTTAATTTGAAAAACTCTCGCAAGTATATCTAGCCTATCCTCTGGGCATTGATTAGAAATGCTCGCTACCTCCTGTTCAATTTTTGACCAATTTGGGTTATATGTGAATGTGACAAAAAGGTCAGGAAATCCCACCTTTTGACATATTGCGATTGCATCTGGGTAATGCTGAATCATATTCCATGGGCCACCTATAAAAACAGATGGGAGTGTAAATCTCCTACTAACGGCTGATGCATCATTGTCACCAGCAGTCACAACATCTTCTAAACCTCTGTACAAATTAGTCTACAACACATTCTATTTATGTGTAACGCCCCCAAATTATTTAAATTAAAACTTTACTCATAACATGATTAACTCTAATTCATTCATCACCAACTAACAACATTAATCCAATACCCTCTTTCTCATTGAACTAAAACCTCAAAAAAATACAATTTCATGTTCAACCTTTAGTTACATCAACATTAGCATAGTTCAAGAAGCTAGAGGAGATGTTACCAAAAATGGCCTATTGGCTTACAAATATCAAGGCCATGCCTTGTTACAACAAAATGGACTCGCAGTCCTAGATCACATATGCTCGGAGCTTCCACAAAATTCTTCATGAGCTCTCGTGCTCCAATCAACACAAAAAATCCACATCTTTCTCATTGGAGTGGCGGCACATCACCAAGTCTTGAAATGTTAGATATGAATGAGCTAGATGGCCAGTAAAAAAATACATTTAACAAAGTATATAAACATTTGATTTAATTATGCATAACCCAAAGTTCATTAGTCCACGACTCGTATTCTCAAAACTTCACATGGCAATGTGTATGTGAATATACATATGATTCGTTCCAAACGCTCCCATATTTTCTGTTCTCACACGGATGGGTCGGTGGGCATCTCACACTTTTCACATTTATCATGCTCATTCGATCGAGCACGTGGACACCTCAAACATTTCCCACATTTATTGTCCTTTCACGATCGAGCACGTGGACACCTAATTTTCCGGCGCGGATACCACATGCATCACACAACTTATCATTTTAACAAATCCCTAAATCTATTTCATCACAAGATATTCCTACATATCCATATAACATCGATTATTTCCAATGACCTCCTAAAAACCAAATCAATAATTAGGGTTTTACAAAAATTTAGGGCTTTTCTCTAGGTAACGCCCTGAAATAAATAACATTAACCCATCTCATAATAGTGCTACAATTGATCAACAATGTCATATTTTCTATTCATTATATCTCTGATCATTACATATGCAATATATATTTATAAATCCTAGATCCTGAATCTATAGCATATGACATGGATACATGACTAAAAAGGTAAGTAAAACCAAGCTACAACTTTCCAAGATGATGCTTGGTTACAACAAAATGAGTTTAAACTCAATACAAGTAAAGCCCGAGGCTTAAACAAAAATAATTATATCACTAAACAAACATGAAGACTTTAGCTCCAAGTCCTCCCAAGCTATGTCTTTGGCGGAGGCATATCATTAGCACCTAAAAGTTATTTTCCACATAGGGTGAGTCACAGCCCAGTAGAGATACTCTAACACAACATATGAATCTCAGCAAAGTTATAACGTGAATGTATATGCATGCCATTTGTCAAACAATTCCTCGTTTTCCATCTTAAAACAATGCAATGCCAGATTACAAATCAATTCATGAAAATAATCCTTTTATACAGAAAATAGAACAGTGGATACAAAACACTGGGAATCTCTAGGTACGTGTCTACCAGTAGGCTATACAAGCACTACCAAAGCCATTTTACCAGTATTAATCGGAAGGATCGGCACCTAACTGCGCGAGTTTCTAGACTTTCACTAAGGACACATAGGCCAACATAATAAAACCACAACCAAACCCCCTAACTAGATTCACCATGGTATTCACCCGTTTTTCTCAAAACCAATATATTTACAATGTTATATATGAAATGATGCTTAATGCCCAATAGCCCAAAACAGATATTTCTACTCAACAGATAATTTCCAATCAAAAGATATAATTTCATCATTTACAATGGAAGTGATATTATATATCCAACTCCACCATCATCATCAACATAAACACAGTTCCAATTTCACATTACTCAACATCACTTTCCATTTTTCTTCACAATTTCAAATATCCAACATTTAGGACAAAATCTCATTTTCTTACAAAAATCAATTTTTACGAAAAGATATCCATCATTTTAATACATTCCACCCATAACCATATCCCCCATAATCATTTTGAAGAACCAATTTGGAAAACCTCTCTTTTGATTCAAAACCAAACCCTAGGTTTTCCCAATAATTCATAAATTAATAACCCTTTTGAAGGGCAAATAACTAAGCTAAAAATCATATAAAAGGGTCAAAGAAATCCTTACCTCAAAGTAAAAGACACGAAAAAATGATGGGTAGAACTTGACAGAGTCAAAATCACTAAATGCTTAGATTAAAATGAAGCCCTCATCATCTTCAACGTTTTTCTCCAAAGGACTAGGGTGAGGAAATCCACGGATTGATAGTAATTGGGGCTAGAAATGAGAACTAGAGAGGGAGTGTGTGTGGATGTAGGGTTTTGGAATGTTTAGAGAGAGAAAGAGCAGAAAAAGTGACTGAAAATAGCTTCCTCTCGGACTAATATATGCACAGACCGCTCGAGCGCAAGAATGGTCGCTCGAGCGACAGACACAATAAATGACACTGCTTGAGCGACCAAAACCACCGCTCGAGCACACAATGACCCCCCTCCAAGTAGTTCAGACTTGCAAAAGATCGGTCGAGTGCAAGAAAGACCGCTTGAGTGAAAATATCAAACTCTCAGTTGTTTTGTAGACTGTAAAAGATCGTTCGAGTGCATGAATGGTCGCTCGAGCGAACAAGCCAAAATCTGGGCAACAACTCTTAGGAAAACTAGCCTCTCAACCTATTTCAAACACAACCAAAACTCCAAATAGCCAAACTCAACAAGTAACATGATGAAAATGAGCTAAACAACAGTTAAATACACGGGTTCTCGGATCTGAAAGCAACAAATAGGTCGGGTCTAAACCAGAATTGTTATAATCTCCCTCTTTAAGGAATTTCGTCCCTGAAATTTAAAATCAACCAACATTTAAAGAAAATGAAACAAGGCCCAAATCATCTAGATTTGTGACAAGGATACATCAAGTTTCTCAACACCAACTGTCACAGTTCATTTTTTCCCCAAAACGTACACAATGTTCATATATTATAACATTTGTAAAAAATTTCAACATAAGTTTCAAAATTAACAAATAGGTCCGGATACTTCTTATGGACTTCTGCCTCAAGCTCCTAAGTCGTCTCCTCAGTCCCGTGGTGTCGCCACAACACCTTAACCAATGGAATAGTTTTGCCTTGCAAGACTTGGTCCCGAGAGTCTAAAACTCGTACTAGTTTCCCCTCATACGAGGCATCCTCATCTACCTCTAACTCGGTCCAATCTAACACGTATGGAGGATCTAGCTCATAGTTTCGGAGCATACAAACATGGAACACGTCATGAACCCCAGACAATTGAGGTGGCAAGGCCAATCGATAAGCTACCTCCCCAATCTGCTCTTGAATCTCAAAAGGCCCAATAAATCTAGGAGACAACTTCCCACTCTTCCCAAATCTCATTAAACCCCGTCTTGGTGATATCTTTAGGAACTCGTGATCTCCTATCTAAAAAATAAAGGTCTTCTCCTATGGTCGATATAGCTTTTCTGGCGACTTTGAGCCGAAGACAACCTCTTATGGATAAGCGCGACCTTCTCAGTTGTTTCCCAGACTAGCTCAGGACCTAACATATGTGTGTCACCTACCTCAGCCCAACACACTGGGGATCTACACGGTCGGCCATACAAAGCCTCAAATGGCGCCATACCAATACTTGCCTGAAAGTTATTAGGCAAATTCCATTAAAGGTAAATGCCTCTCCTATGACCCTTAAAATCAAGAATACAACCTCGAAGCATGTCCTCTAAGATCTGAATGGTCCGTTCGAACTGCCCGTCAGTTTGAGGATAATAAGCGGTACTAAACGTCAATCTAGTGCTCAAGGCATTCTGTAGGCTCTTGTCATGACCCAAACCCGGCCCTATGGGTTTAGCACCGTAACCGGCCAGTAATCCGAGATTACCGAAGGCCTGCTTAACAGTAATACAGTAAAACAGAGTTCAGGGCCTGGCGGAAGCCAATACAGTAAATAAATAATGTCCATTGAGCTGTGACAGTCTGTATGCCAAAAAGATTTTTCATACATTCATGCAGTCAAACAGTACAGTCTATGCCAATATTTACAGTCACTCAGTGCAGGGACCTAATCCCTTGATAACAGTACAGTAAAGCAGATAACAGTCTATACAAAACAGTGAGACAGTCCAGAAGGGGGAATGCTAAAACACCCCTAAGCCTTAGCATGATAGGCTTGGAACCTCGCAGTGAGGCACGTAGGCTGGCTTGACAAAACTGGAGTCTAACCCACGCTCCTAGCTCCGATCTGGTGGCTGAGCACCTACATATATATATAAACAGTGAGCTAAAGCCCAGTGAATAACATAATGCATAAAGAGGTTAAGAATGAAATGTCCTTACAGTAATGAAAACAGTTCATTAAACAGTATTTCAGTCTTTCAGTCAGAACAGTTATTCAGTCATATGTGGTACATCCATTCGCATAGCAGTAAACAGTAGGTCTTAAAGACCGAACAGTAATGATGGCCATCAATCAGTAAACAGTAGTGGTTCCACGAGGGAACCGACAGAGATCTCTGTAACAGTAACAGTAAACAGTAGGTGCTAAGGATGCCACAGTACAGTTCGGAAATAAGGGACATACATTCATTCAGTAAATAATACCAGTTCAGTAAACAGTTCAGTAAACAGTTCAGTTCAGTATTCGAAAGATAATCATTTTGAACATATCTTTACACAATTGTTACTCACAGAGTTTGGGCTACAGTATGCTAGAGCGTGTCTCCCCAGTCGCCAACCCTACACAGTTCACAGGTTGAACACACACTAAGCTACACAGTTGGGAAATATCATAACTTAATCCCTACTTTGCCTGGGTGTGTTCTACATCTATATCCTCATTAAGATGCCTTAAACTAGGCCTAAGAATGCCTAGAATGGGATGAGGATGCAAAAATACACTTAGAAAACATTTTGCAAAGTTTGCTGAAAATAGGAGCCTCGCTCGAGCGAGCCTTCCTTCGCTCGAGCGAGCTTCCAAAATCAAAGGCTTCGCTCGAGCGAGAAATCCTTCGCTCGAGCGGTCTGTCGAAACAGTAAAAATACTGGATGCTGTGATTTTACGCACGATGGTCGCTCGATGCTCGCTCGAGTGGAGCCCTGGACAAAGGTGCTCGCTCGAGCGAGGAATCCTTCGCTCGAGCGAGGAAGCCAAATCTGGAATTTCCAGATTTGCCTCCCAAGCTCAAACCAAGCATTCTACCACTCCAAACTCGACCTCGTGGGCCCAAATTCTGGAAAACATATCTAAATTCAATGTATAACAATTTTCAAAGCTCAATTTATGATTCAAGCCCCAAAGGTGAGTCAATTAAAACCATATTCAAACCCATTTTCAAGAATATGAAGAACATGCAAACATTCATGAAATTAAACCATTTCAAAGCTCCAATTTGATGCTCTAGTGAGCTAATCATACCAAAAACAACTTGAAACATGGACTTAAGCTTAAACATGAGCATGCATGTACAATTCTACCATGAATTCAACTCAAAACTCATCATTTCAAACATGCATGCATGAATTCTAGCATAATTCACCATGTATGAGCTACAACATGACTTAATTCTAAAATGAAGCATGAATCATGCAAGAATTAGCCCTATGACAACAACAAGAAGATGAATGTCCTACCTTAGTCTTGTATTCAAGGTTTAAGAGCTCAATTTTGCCAATTTACACTTCAATTCCTCAAGGTTCAAGCTAATTCCCCAATTTCCAAGCAAATCCACAAAATGAACTCAATTCTCTCCTATTTCCTCTCTTGGTCGGCTAGTATAAGGAAAAGGGCTGAGGAAATGGTTTTTGATCAAGCATATACAAGTCTCTAAGTGTGTGAGGTAGTGGCCCACTTAGTGGCAAGTTTGGTAAATAAGTCCAAGTTAGCGATTTATCACTATTTAATCTAATTTAATCATTCCTAATCACATTTTAGATAAATATACCATTAAATCACATAAATTCCACTGATCATGAAACACTAAACAATTTTCAGTTCGGCCGCCGATAAGGCCTTCAATTCGCAATTTAAACATAAACATACCAACAGAAAATCAAATAATCGAACAGATAAAAATGCAATACAATAGATATGCTTAGTCGATTCAGTTCCAGTTTTCAATCAGTCCGTTCAGTACTTCAGTTAGTTCAATTATCTGTCATAAGCAGTCTAGTTTAGCAATAATCAGTAGGTAATTCAGTAATTTATCGGTAAACGGTATGGGGGTTGTTACAGCTCTGCCACATCCGAGTCGTAAATCATGGATCTCTATTCGAAACCATAGTTACAGGGACCCCATGATGTCAAACTATGTCCCTAACATAAAGGTTGGCAAGATAATCTACCGAGTCACTCGTGCACATAGGTACAACGTGTGCTGACTAAATTAACCAGTCGACTATCACCCATACGACATCATTACCCTGTTGAGTCCTCGGAAGACCTACAATAAAATTCATCATGACATGCTTTCACTTCCACTCGGCTATAGGTAAGGGTTGCAACAAACCCGCTCGTCGTTGATGTTTGGCCTTCACTTGCTGACAAGTAAGGCACCTTGAAACAAATAAGGCTATATCTTTTATCACCCCTCTGTGCTTTCATAACTTGACTTACTAGCGTAGGTTGTGCAACTATAGTGAACCAAACGGCTGACTCAACGGACTCTCCAAGATGCAAGTCAAACTCACCAATAACACACAACATCTCCCATTCCCGGATGAGAATACTAGCTACACTACTCACTGTCTTCCTACTCAAAGCGTCGGCCACTACATTGGCCTTTCCTAGGGGATAGTGCAACTCAAAATCATAATCCTCTATAAACTCCATCCATCTCCTTTGTCTCAAATTCAAATCTTTATGTGAAAATAGATACTTCAAACTCTTGTGATCGGACAATAACTCGAACCTCTCACCATATAAGTAATGCCTCCAGATCTTTAAGGCAAAAATCACCGTCACTAGTTCTAGGTCGTGTGTAGGATAGTTTCTCTCATGAGTTTTCAACTGCAGCAAACTGTATACTATTACCTTTCCTTCTTGCATCAATACACATCCTAACCCTTCCCGTGACGCATCACAATAAACTACATAGCCCAAACCCTTCTTTAGAATAATCAATATTGGAGCAGTGGTGAGTCTAACCTTAAGTTCTTAGAACGACTTTTCACAAGTATCACTCCATACAAACCTCACCCTCTTCCTCATCAATATAGTCAATGGTGAGGCCAATCTAGAGAAGTCTTTCACAAAATGTCGATAATACTCAGCTAAGCCCAAGAAACTCTGGATCTCAAAGGCATTCTTAGGTTGTTCCCAGTCTTGCATTGCCTCTATCTTAGAAGAGTCTACTGTCACTCCTCCCCATGGCCTAGGAACTTAACTTCTTTTAACCAGAACTTAGCATACAAATAGTGGGCTCTAAGTAACTCAAGTACAACTCACCAATGTTCTTCGTGTTCCTTTTCAGAGGGTGAGTAGATCAAGACGTCGTCAACAAACAACCACAAAACGGTCTAAGAACTCACGAAAGATCCGATTCATCAAATCCATAAACGAAGCCAGTGCATTAGTTAGCCTAGAAGGCATCACTAAGAACTCATAGTGGCCATACCAACTGGTGATAACTTGATCTTATGTCAATCTTAGAAACCCCCTTTAACTGGTCAAACAAATCATCTATGCCAGGTAATGGGTACTTGTTCTTAACAGTTACCCGGTTCAGCTTTCGGTAATCAATACATAGTGGCAAAGTGCCATCCTTCTTCTTAGCAAAAAGAGCTGGTGCTCCCCAAGGTGATGTACTATGGCGAATGAAGCCCTTATCTAACAGCTCTTGGAGTTGAATTTTCAACTCACACAACTCAGTGGGTGTAAACCAATGCGGTGCCATGAAAATCGGTGTCGTGCTAGGCACTAAGTCAATGGAGAACTCAATCTCACAATAAGGTGGCAAACTAGTAAGATCCTCAAGAAAGATGCCCACGTATTCATAGACTACAATCGGCAACTTAACTCAGACTATATCACTCTCACTACCCAAGAAAGTTGCAAGAAGACAACTAAGCTCGCCCCTACCACGAGGGTTATAAACTAGCCATAAAACTCTATCAGCGTGGTACCCTAGAAAATAAAAACAATCACCGCTCAAGGTGCAAACTGTAACTCTCTCACAGTAGCAATCTATAACAGCTCAGTACGAGGATAACCAATCCATGCCTAAAATGATGTTGAAACCCGACATATCAAACAATACAAATGCAAAAGGAAGTCGGCACCCAGCAAGCTCTATCTCACAACCACGACATCCTTGGTCCAAGTCAATCTTATCCCCAAATGGAGACTCTACTTTGAGTGGAGATGCTAATTTAGCCACTTCTAACCCCAAAACTGATGCGAACGTAGACGAAATGAAGGAATGAAATGAACCAGTATCAATCGACACATTGACAATAAAATTAAACAACAAGAAGTTACCACTGCTCCACCTGCTCACCCCTTGGAACTTAGGACTGGTAAACTGACTGAGCTAAAGAGGCTCCCTATGTGGCCTTCAAGGCCTGAGCTGACTGGATAGGCTGATGGCTATGTCTACCTCGAACTAGACGCACTAGGTGTGCCACCTGCTTGAGGACAAAACCTCCTCAAGTGCTCTGACTGCCCACACTGATAATAGGTAGGCGACTGCCCTTTTCTCTAACTCTGGCTTTGTGGACAACCCACTGACGGTGCAGACTGTTGCCCTCCTTCTCTCTACGGGAAACCTGAAGACTTGTGACCCAACTAGCCACACTTAAAGCAAGTGATTACCTCTCCCTGAACCAGAACTCGGTATAGAAAAAATGGATTTGAACTGTGCTGCTTGGAATTGTTGTGGGGTGGAACCTCTCTGCCTCTTGTTGTCTCATGCCTCCCCTTGAACCTCCTGACTTCTCTATCTGGAGCCCTCATCTTCTCTTCCTCTGCCTAAATCACAGTCTCTAAATGAGCTGCCTTCTCCACAAGATGACCGTAATCCCTAATCGTAGACCTGACCACCTTGAAAAGGAGTTCAGTCCTCACCCTTTTCTCAAACTCAACACAACGGCGCTCCTCCATCACCACAAGCTTCGGTGCCAACCTAGAGAGACTAGTAAAAGTTGTCTCAAACTCTGCTACAAGTGTGTTTAGTTTCTTGTGCTTCAAGAACTGATCACTCAACTTCTCCCTATCAATGAGAGGCAAGAACTTGTCCTGGAAGGCATTAACAAAGGCCTCCCAAGTCATCCTAATGCGTTCACGTGCATTCTTCCACCATTGACCCGTATCTCCTTTCAGTTGGAAGGATGCCAAGGTCACTCTTAAACCATCATCCTCGATGCTAAGCATCTCGAATGTCTTCACCATCTGCTCTAGCCACTCATCTACCTTCAGTGGCTTTTTCAGGTCCCCCAAAAACTCATATGAATTCGACCGGGTTAACTCCTCCTTTAGAAAGAACGACACTGTCTTAGCAATATGGGCTTGGACTTGATTCTCAGCCCTCAGAATGTCCATGGACTCCCGCAAAGCACCATCCATTTCCTGGGCCAAAGTGCCTATGGCTTGTTGACCTACTGGCTTGGCTACGTTGGTCTGACCAACTCCCTCCTCATGCACCGTAATTTCATCCGATAGTGGTACCTCTTGCCACCTAGGCCTATGACGCCTACCACTACCACGTCCATGTCCTAACATCCTAATAATGGTAACACAATAGATTAGTACATTTATAAATATGCCAATGCTATTTCACTCACGTCCTAATGTGGTGGACAACAATTAATTCACTCCACTTAAGCACTTAATCACATAAACACAAATGAATTTCCTTTCCAGATGGTGACCATCTTGCGACACTGCTAGAGTTCCAGTTAGAAATAGCAATGATCAAGTACTCTTCTAATAGGACTTCTAGAAACTCGTAGACCCAATCAATATCTAAGAAATTAATCCCATACTCATTTAGTCACATAAGCATGTTATCACATAGCATACCAGGTCTATTTCTATTATCATCTAGCAAGAGAACCCATTGTGGTAAAAACCACATCCCATGATCCAAAGAATTCTAACCTGGTAGCTCTGATACCAAGTTGTAATGCCCCGAAATAAATAACATTAACCTATTTCATAACAGTGCTACAATTGATTAACAATATTATATCTTCTATTTATTATATCTCTGATCATTACAAAAGATGGCATATGTGATATACATTCATAAATCCTAGATCCTGAATCTATAGCATATGACATGGATACATGAGTAAAAAGGTAGGTAAAACCAACTAATGAAATGCCCTATTGGCTACAACTTCCAAGATGATGCTTGGTTATAACAAAATGAGTTTAAACTCAATACAAGTAAAGCCCGAGGCTTAAACAAAAATAATTTCATCACTAAATAAACATGAAGCCTTTAGCTCCAAGTCCTCCTAAGCTACGTCCTTGGTAGAGGCATGTCATCAGCACCTGCAAGTTGTTTTCCACATAGGGTGAGCCACAACCCAGTAGAGATACTCTAACATAACATATGAATCTTAGCAAAGTTTTAAGGTGAATACATATGCATTCCATTTGTCAAACAATTCCTCGTTTTCCATTACAAAATAATGCAATGCCAGATTATAAATCAATTCATGAAAATAGTCCTTTTATACAGAAAATACGGCAGTGGATACAAAACACTAAGAATATCTAGGTATGTGTCTTCCAGTAGGCTATACAAGTACTACCAAAGCCATTTTAACGGCACTAACTGGAAGAATCGACACCTAACTGCATGAGTTTTTGGACTTTCACCAAGGATACATAGGCCAACATAATAAAACCACAACCACACCCCCTAACTAGATCACCATGGTATTCACCCATTTTTCTCAAAACCAATACATTTACAATGTTAAATATGAAATGATGCTCAATGCGCAACGTATGAGAAATTAGTTTCAATTTAACCTAATTCTCATGCAATGTCTAAAACAATCAAGACTATCCTCTACCGATAGCCCAAAATAGATATTTCTACCCAACAAATAATTTCCAATCAAAATATATAATTTCATCATTTACAATGGAAGTGATATTACATATCCAACTCCACCATCATCATCAACATAAACAAAATTCCAATTTCACATTACTCAACATCACTTTCCATGTTCCTTCACAATTCCAAATATCCAATATTTAGGACAAAATTCCCTTTTTCTTACAAAAATCAATTTTCACGAAAAGATATCCATCATTTTAACACATTCCACCCATAACCATATCCCCTATAACCATCTTCAAGAACCAATTTGGAAAACCCCTCTTTTGAATTCAAAACCAAACCCTAGGTTTTCCCAATAATTCATAAATCAATAACCCTTTTCAAAAGAAAAATAACTAAGTTAAAAATCATATAAAAGGGTCAAAGAAATCTCTACCTCAAAGTAAAAGACACGAAGAACTGATGGGTAGAACTTAATGGAGTCAAAATCACTAAATGCTTAAATTAAAATGAAGCCCTCGACGTGTTAAACGTTTTTCTCCAAAGGACTAGGGTGAGGAAACCCACGGATTAAGAGTATTTGGGGCTAGAAATGAGAACTAGAGAGGGAGTGTGTGTGCATATAGGGTTTTGGAATGTTTAGAGAGAGAAAGAGTTGAAAAATGACTAAAAATAGCTTCTTCTCAGACTGATATACGCACAGACCGCTCAAGTGCAAGAATCGCTTGAGTTACAGACAGAATAAGTGACACTGCTTGAGCGACCAAAATCACCGCTCGAGAGCACAATGACCCCCTCCCAGTAGTTCAGACCTACAAAAGATCACTCGAGCGCAAGAAAGACCGCTCGAGCGAAGATATCAAACTTTCAGTTGTTTTATAGACTGCAAATGACCACTTGAGGGCAGGAATAGTCCCTTGAGCGAACAAGCCAAAATCTAGGCAACAACTCTTAGAAAAACTAACCTCTCAACCTATTTCAAACACAACCAAAACTCCCAATAGCCAAACTTAACAAGCAACAAGACGAAAATGAGCTGAACGACAGTTAAACACACGGGTACTCGGATCCGAAAACAACAAGTAGGTCGGGTCTAAACCAGAATCGTTATACTCTGTATTTTTTATCAGTCTAAAAATCATGGGTTAAATGTTGAATATTCAAAAGTTCCAAGATTATTGAAGCAAAACCCCTCTTTTTTCATTAATACCCATTCAATCACTTTATTTATCTCATACATTGGAAATCTACACATAATCAAGTCAAAATATAGATATACTAGGTTAAAAGTATTCCTACCTCAAAGATGAATGTGAAATGATGAAGGCCTAACAAGGAAACGAAGAAAAATCCATGATCCAATCGGTTCAAGGTATTGTTCTTGTTAGGTCCCTTTGTGTTGTCAATTCCACGAACAAACACGTTTGAGTTGTAATTTTGTGTCTTGTGTTTTCTCGGATCACTTGAGAGCAACATTGATCGCTTGAGTGAAGATTTGTATCTCTCAGCAGTTCCATCAAGCCTGTAAAAATAATGAGAGCTCTCTTTTTACGCTCGAGCGCACTGTTCATTGCTTGAGCGAAGTCACTTATGGTTTCTTCGTGTACAAGTGTAGACATCCCATTTTTAACCGTCCTCGAGACTTGGATGTCATCGTTTGAACACTCGATGATCTTGTATGCTCATGTTCATTTTGAGTGCCCAAAGATCTTGGCCGAGCGCCTTGTCTTTGAGCCTCTAAACCTTGTCTGCTTTGTACTTGGTTGTGGACCAAGAGCCTGTTGTTTCAAGTTTGGAGGAGAGGGTGGCCTGTTGGCCAGCCCCACAGCCTATCGGCCAAGGCTTGTGCCTGCCGGCCATCAGTGGTGGCCGGTCGGCCACATTGATGGCCGGTCGGCTATGTTAGTGGCCGGTCGGCTATCGGTGGTGGCCGATGGCCATTTTTCTCCTTTTTCAGATATTTGTTTGCCAGCTGTGCCAGCTGTTGTTCACTGAAGTGCATCTCCATACACATGTATGGTAGGATGAATTCAAGCCTTAACCTTGATTTTCTACATATAAGGGGTGCTCTCCCCCATTTTGAGGGGTTAGAAAATTTGGATCAAAATTCTCCCTCTCTGTCTCTCTCTCTCTCTTCTTGTTTTGTGCCTTAAACTCTAGTTTCTCTACACTTTGCAAATAGAGCCTTAACCAAACTTGACCACCTTGGAGTTGAGGTCCCTTGGAGCCTAGTTTGAGCTTTGGAAGGAGGTTTGAGCCTGAAATTGTGGCTCTTTTGTGCTGTGCTTCAAAGTAGAGATCTTACCTCATTTAAGCTTATTGTGCACACTTGTTTTGCCATCCTTTTATTCTATTTTTGAGCTGGTTTTCAACTACAAAGAACTCTGGTTTTTGAGGCTTAACATGGTGGTTTGAGGTCATTTTGTGTTAAGGGGTAGTCCACCCTTCTTGTCGCTTAATTGTGTAAGCTTTTGCACCACCTTTTAGCATATTCAAATCAAACATTTTGGGCCTTTAAACCACTAAAATTTAGAGTTCTTTCAGTGGTAAAAACCTCATTTTTCAGTCCAAAATTGGAGGGAGTAGCCTCCCCTCATTGTGTCTTGTTTGCATGCCTAGATAGCTTAACATGTGAGCATGTTTTTCTAGTATTTTGTACCTTAATCTCAGTATGTTTTTACTATTGTTTTGATTGGTTTCAGCTTAGTTTTGAGTTGGTTTGGTCCTTTGAGGCTTGTATTGTGTGGTTGTAGTGTAAAGAGGCTTCACTAACTTAATGTTTTAGGCTTTTAGCATGAATTGCATGAGTTGCTTGCATGTTTTAGTGTCATTTTGCACTCCATTTCAGCACTGAAATCTCCCTCTATTCTTCATTCTTTCAATTATTTTGAAGGTGGCTTTGAACCCCTCGTTGGCTTAAGTGTGAAATTGAGACACTCGTGCTTAATGGTTTCAATCCTCTTTTGAGGGTTTCTACTAACCAACGACATGAGGTTTCTTTCATGCTCAAGGCACTTGTGGTTTAAACCCTCTTTCCATTAGAGAACACTCACCTTTTGGACTAATCAATTAAAGAATGGATTGGTAAGCTAAAATGAGTAAATAAAAATGAGCAAGTAAAAGAAGCAAGATAAAGCATCTTTTGTGTTACATTGCATGTGTTCGAATTGGACGTTAATTCGAACATGAGAAAAACGGCCACTTTTGATGCTTAGCTTAATTAGCGTAGCTAGTTAGCTTATTCATTTGGACCCTCCTTCGCGAGGGCGTAATGTTGTAATAAGTGTGTGTGCGTGTGTGTGTGCATGTCTTCCAACCCCACGTCTTTCTCCCTTTTATTTAATCACTTTTGATGGTTAGATTAGGGACATTTTCGATTAGCATACCTTATGCTTGCATGATTGCATCCATTCATTTGTCTTGCATGCACCGAGGCTTGGCGCATCATTCAAACTGCATTGCAATTTTAATACTTCTTTGAATACGTGTTTCAAAGCATGTTATCAAAGTGTTGCAAATACCATGATTAAGTAGCTGAGCCTATTTAGTTACATCATTGCATGTGTTGCATTAGGCATCTTGTATAGTTAGGATCATGCATTTTTCTAACTAGTTTTTGTTTTGGCTTGGAGCACTCAGTAAGTATTTATGCTTTAGCATACTTGCACAAGTGTGATTGCCATATTGCCATGTTTCGCATGCTTGCCATGAGGCTATGTGCTTACCTGCTAAACTATTTGAATGCTTGTGGATGGAAGCTTTGTTGTTTGAATTGGAACAATTCAACGAATGTGCGTTTTAAGCCCACTTTGTGAAGTGGCAAATCATGTTTTAAGCCCACTATGTTTGGTGGCAAATCCGCATTTTTAAGCCCACTTGAGGTGGCAAATTCAAACCATTTTGAAGAACAAACATGACTTGAAATGTTCCAATTCTTGTGATGTAGTCTATACTTGCTTGTGTGCGTCACATAGTAAAGTTAGCCTAATAACCGGAACAAGAACACATGAGGTTTATAAAAGAACATATTATGATTAGTAGAGGCCGATCTTTTGATCGGGCGAGCGGGGGTGCTCATTTCAGGACCTTCCCCTCTCATACCTAAGTTCTTGAGCCGAGGCAACTTTGGTGATGACGGACACATGGCCTTTGGCACGAGTCAGGGTTTCCTAAATTTTTCCAAAAATAAAATATTTAGGTGGCGACTCTGTAATCTGGCAAAGCAGTCCAATTTTGGCATTATTTGATTTAAAATCAATTTTCCAAAATGATTTGCCGGATTGGACTCTTTGGTGTTTATCAATTTCACATTGCACTTGTGAGACTAGATTCAGAACCACAGGTAGAGTCCGAACTGTGAGGCCTTCTTTTCAAACCCTTACTGAAAGGCGGGGGCACAGAAAAAGGCGAGCCCACAGTTTCTGGCGACTCCGTTGGGTATTTAGAGAACTTAACTCGAACTCATGAGATGTTATTTTATCTACACTTATGTGTTTCTTTGTGTTTCATTTGCATCGGTGCATTAAAGTCATAGTGTTTTCCATCTGCTATTCCTGAACGGTTTGCCGAAGGCTTGCTTGGAAAAGCTTGCCAAAAGGCTGACCGGTTGCAGGCTCTGCCACGATGGGAACACAACTCTTGGATCTGGACTACCACTGTACCGTTTGATCCTCCTTTCATTTATCGGTGTTAGGTGCGAGAGGTATATTAGGTAGTCTTGCTGAGGTAACCTTTTTGACCAATCAACCTAGTTGCATATCGGAAGCCATAGAGACTGTTCCAAACTAAGACAAGTTGCTCACCCGAATGCAAGAATTGTTTGAAACCGCTTGTTTGTGTAGTGAAACCCTAGCTCCTAACGAAATTAGGACAGGGTAACCCTACCCCACCATAGGGTTGTTTTGGCTCTCACTTGCTTGATATGTGCTTTGAGTGTGAAATTCTACAGGAACGTGCATATCAGTTGCAAAGTTGGTATCCATTTTGGGGCAGAATTCAGTAGAGAGCACAGTCATTCAGCTATGCTCATATCTATTCTAGTGAAATCAGGCTGAGGTGCTGTCTGTTTTCTCTTTTGCTAGGTAGTCCTAGAACCATAGCTTCAAAAGGCTCTGATATCCCCCGGGTACATTGGACTTGTGTTGATAGAGTTTGTTAGGTCGGAGATTTAGTTCAAGGGTAACCAGTGTTTCCTTCGCCAGTGGTAGGGCAAAGAAAGGCCAGTCAGGGCTCACCGGTTCCACTGATCTAACAGTCACCAATTAGATCACCTTTGTTCAACTCGGCAGACTCGCGATGGCACAGAGTCCGGAAGAAGTTGTGGCCATGATAGCTGTATTAAACCAGGGAATCGCCATGCAGGATGAGACCAATGTTGAAATGCAACGCCCATCTAGGGCACCTACCACACATCCAGTCTCGGGACCCCAGCCGAACTTTGACCTACTTCTGCCAGCTGAAGATTCGCATGGTCCGGATCCCCAAGAAGGGTTGGCTCAAGCTCGAGTTTTCAGACCTTTGGTAAAGCCTAATGAGAGGCTTTATCCCCTTGATACTAATGATCTCGATCTAACCTCGGCGAAAATTGCGAGCCTTGGGAAGCAATTCAAAAAGGCACAGGGCCTTAACTTCATTCCCGACATTGAGGATAGGTACACCGAGGCTGCCGTAAGGCTCCCAGACAGATTCAAAATACCACACATTGACCTTTTCGACGGGTCTAGAGATCCTATGGTACGTATCCGGCTTTTCTTGGATGTCCTGAAACCGATGGGTCTGACTAAGCCTCAGAAACTCTCTCTGTATGGAAGAACCCTGTCGGGTATAGCAGCCACTTGGTACGCCAAATTAGAGGATACAGTGAAACAGAACTGGGAAGAGTTGGCTGAGGCCTTTGTTGATCGGTACTTTTACAATACCCAAGTTGAAGTGACCACTCAAGAGCTTGAAGTAACCCACCAGAACCCAACAGTGACTTTTGTCGAGTTTATTGCAAGGTGGAGAGCGAAGGCATCACAGATGACAGATCGACCTTTTGAGAGGGACCAAGTCCGGATAGTGGTGCAGAACCTTGAGCCTGATATGTTGCAAAAGTTAATAGTGGCTCCATTGTTCACTTTCAAAAGTTTGCATGAATTGGGGGTTCAGATCGAGAGTGCGTTCAACAATGGGATTATTCCCAGAACAAGTGAACCAACAAGGAGGGTGATTTCGAAGAGTACCAATGTTGGCTGTAGCACTATTCCCAAACCCATTGAAATCAATATAGTCGCCACAGCCGACCCTTTTGCAAAATCAAGCCTACAAACAGTCGGTCTAACTTGAGCTCAAGGCAGAACTTTCACCCTCCTCTATATGAGCCTAACTAGCGCACTAAAAGTCCTGATGGAAAAAGGGTATCTCAAAGCCCTTGGTCCTCAGCCTCTGCCTGACCCACTCCCTGCCAAACATAACCCCACCAAATACTGCGTGTATCATCAGCAGCACGGTCATGGCACCGATTGTTGCTACCGCCTTCGTCATGAGGTTCAAAATCTCATTGACAATCAAATGATAGCTCCACCTCAAGACCCCAGTGTTACCACCAACCCACTTTCCATCCATGACCAAGTGTCTCCTTCACACCTTAACCTCATCCATACACTGCCATCCACTTACAACCCCAGTATATACATCACCCCAGCTCATTTACCCAAGCCTAAGGTGTTCATTCTAGAAAGCATGGACTTGTGTATGATGGATGCACCCGAGCCCTAATCATCTCAAACCCGTGAACCCACTGCATCTGAGCTAATGAGAATGATTGAAGATCTTCACAGAACTGTGGCAGATTTGGCCTTTGGGGTTTTGGCTCTATCATCGACCACATCACATACCAGGAATTTCATGCCAAAAGGCTCCCCAATCTTGGGGCAAGTTGCAATTAAAAATGGCCAACCTAAAGCTATCTCAGGTTTAGGCAATGACATGTCGACAAAAACTGGGCTTCGCTCTGATATAGCGACCCAATCCCTTGGCAAAGTGGAGGCAAATGGCAAGGGAAAGGCCGGGGCAGGCATTGGTCCCTATGAACATCTTCAGTGGGCTGTTGAGGCCTTAAAAGTCAAAGGACTGAACAACTAGCATGTGCTCGCAGTTGTTGCAAAGACTGTGGATGACACTTTTGTCGCTTAGGTTGGGGGGATTTTGAATCAATGGGCAGGCTAAAAGGGATGTCGTACCAGAAACACCCCTCTCAACTCCAGGCCTACATTTGTCGGAGATCAGCAAACCCAGTCAATACCTGCCAACCCTTTCGCCAGTACATCCAAAACAACTGCACAAACCTCAAGCCATCAAGCCCAAGGTTAGAGGGTCTTTACCCCACTCTACATGAACTTATCCAAAGCTCTCCAAATCCTTATAGGACAAGGCCATCTCAAACCCCTTGAGCCTCGGCCTCTTTCGGATCCTCTTCCGGCCAAGCATAATGCTGCCACGTACTGTGTCTTCCATCAACAAACTGGTTATGTCACTGACAGTTGTTTTCGTCTTCACCACGAAATACAAGATTTGATTGACAATGAGGTCATCGTCGCACTAGGTCCTGCAAAGTCTATCGGTATTGGATCGATGAACTTGGGGGATAATTTGATTATGTGATCGGGGGATGAACCACCTGCTGATGGCGCTCATTTTACTCCAGATGTAGTGGATGGCACGCACTGTTTTGAGCAATTTGCGAATGCTGTTTACTTTACTTTCTGACTTGGGTATTGGGTCAGTCTTGTTGTGTTGTTTTGAGTCAGTCTTATTGTATCGAGTCTGTCTTGTTGTGTCGGAGGTTGGTGATTTTCGGGTGTGCTAACTCGGGTATTACTTTCTTATTTTTCTTTTTTTTGTTTGTCTTTTACACTTTTTCTGTTACGTTTGTTTCTGCCATTGAGCCAGTTGCGCCAGAATATCTGAATGAAACGGCAGAGATTTTCAACTACTTTTTCTGTGCCTTTAAGTCATTGCATTGACCTAAGTTTTTCAAAACTTTTTGAACACTGTGATGAAAACAAAAAGGATGGAATTCCTCCGAATTTGCAAAAAATTGATCAACTGAGAGAAAGAGAGGCATGCTAAACCCTTAATGAATGAGATCATGTTTGTTAATGTGAGTACTGAGAAGGATCCTGGCTTGATCCAGATTGGTTCTACATTGTCTTCGACGCGAGTGACTAGTTGCTTTATTAAAAGATTTCAAAAACTGTTTTACGTGGTCCTGCGAAGACATGCGTGGAATTCATCTTGAGATTGTACAGCATAGGATCGCTCTTGACCTCAAGACTCGACCCCTTTTGCTTTCAAACCATAAACCTTGACTTAGAATGTTCAACGATCAATCACAATATAAGGCTTGTATGGCCAGATCGGAAGTAACCCTTGAATTAGGGGCAAGAAGGTCAGATCAATAAGTTCAGATGTCGTCAAAGGAAGCTTGCAAAGCTAGATCAGAAGTAGCCCTTGAACTAGGGGCAAAAATGTCAGATGTGCTCAAAGATTCAAAAGATGGGTCATTTCGCAAACCAAGATTGGAAAGAAAGCCAAATCCCAGAATGGAGAGAAGAGAAATTATTGCTGAAGAACAATCGAGTTCCTCTCTACAACACTAGGGGCAAATTCAGACTCGATTGGATGGGCTCCTACATCATCAGCAAACAACAGCCATTCTCATGGATTCATATGCCTAGAGATCCTATGACCAATCAACATGGACAAAGTTAAACTTTTTTATCCTTGAGAGGCTCGCTGGGCCGAAAACCCAGAAGGGCGACCTAGGCAAAAGTTAGAGCAGAGAAAAAAAGAAAAGAAAAAACCAAAAATGAAAAAATGGAAACAAAGCAAAAAAGAAAGAAAAGAAAAGAAGAAAAATGAAAAAAAGAAATGGAAAAAAGAAAGAAAGAAAAGAAAAGAAGAAAAAGAAATGAAAAGAAAAGAAAAACATAGCTCGCAAGGTTGAAAACCCGGAACGGCAGCTTTAGCAAAAGTTAGAGTGCAAAAGGAGAGTGTTAACACCCGAGTGAACCTCAACCCGGAACTACGTACGGCCTGATTCCCATGTTTGGGATACGTAGGCAACTTCATCCTGAAGTTCGGCCCTAACCATCTTCAGCATGCTTGGCTCATCTATGTTGATTGGCTTATCCTTGTTCAAACTTAGCTATCTTATCCATGTGCAAATTGGCTCGTCTTCGTTCAAATTCGGGTGTCCTATTCCGTTACAAGATTCAGCTGCAAGACAAATCAAATTCAGATATGAGATTGTGCATCTCAAGAGTAAATTCCGTGTTGGTTGAGCAATGGCCATTTGCAAATAGTTTTGAGGATTTTTAGTGAAGTTGACTAATTTTCTCGAAAATTATTCCATTTTTCTAAAACTGGATCATTTCTTGGACCCAAATAAAGGAAAATTTTAAGTGCTCACAACCTAACTTGCATGATTTCAAATCAGAAAATCGAACAAGCATGTTAATCTAACTCTCATATTGGTCAAAATTGTTTTAGCAGAAAGCTAAAAAGAAAAAATGGTCAAAATAATGAACTGGGGGCACAGTTGAGTCAGGTTTCCTGTCTTTTCCCCATTATCAACGTATTCGCCAGAAAGGGCACAACTGAAGCTAACAGCAGAAGGCCAAAAGCTCTTATCCTCCAAGCAGTGAGGTATCAAGCCAAGTGCGAAGCACAAGCTGGAATGGAGCAGGATATTCCACTCCCTCAGTTGGACAAGTCTAATCACATCCAAACTAGCCAAGGGCATCGTCAACCGATGTCAATTGCAGATCTGCAGCACATCCAGTCGCGCCACAACCCCTCTGTGGGAAAAGCTCACTAGTTGTAAGCAAAAGAAAGAGAATCTAGTAGAATACTAGGGGCAAGAGCCCATAACTTCCTGTTTATCCATCAACCACCCCAGGGAGGGATAAAAAAAATAAGAGAGAGTAAAGAATAGAGAGATGTATGTTGAGAGAAAAAGTGAGAAAAAGACTTTTTCAGAAAAATAGAGATTGAGTGCCAGAGTGTTGTGAGAATCACAAATGATAAAGGGTGGGAAACAATATCCGGAGAAACAGGCTCCTCGTGAATCGAGAGATCTGCCACCGATGGATAGCAGCATATTCGAGTGTTGTGTTTGTTGTTTTTGTTTGTCTCGATTCTTGTTTTGAGTCATTTCAAGTGTCAATAGATGTGTTTAGGTTGTTTTACCTTTGGTTTCCTTTTTTGACTGTGGTCAGTTGTAGGCTTAATACCCGGTCAAGAACTCATTTCTCAATTTCAATTTCAAAAATAAATTGTTTTCTGCTCAGAGTGCCGTGCCATTCTCAACATGATCTACAAAACATGACTCTTTCTTTCATAAACTATAGGGTTCAATCCCGATCAAGATGGAGCAACCGAACCAAGACCTATCTGAAGCTATATGGGTTCCGGACTGGAAAGCAAAAGAAAAGAGGAAAATTTGGAGCATCTTAGTGTGTTTCAACTTCGGCAAATTCTGGGACTGCATTCCAGGTGCACCTTCTCAGGCCTCGCATTTCTCTAGAGTATGAGTGTATCTCAATCCCAAGTTTAAGCCTGCTTCAAGTTAGAATGGCAGTCCAAGCAGCACCTATGGTTTTCACATGCAGATGTTACCCCTCGCCAATATGAATGGGATGTATCCTTTTTGAGCTGAGCATGTTGCAAAGTCCCCTGAGAGGTAAATCCGAGGCGCCAAAGTACATATGTGATGCCCCTCTAGTGCATAGAATGTGCACTTTCATATACACTTCTGTTGCATGCGTGCCGCGCATCGTTATGATTCATGCATAGAATATGCTTTCAGTGTTGCATAGAATATGCTGTTGTCTCTTGCATAGAACATGCTTTCACTTAACATCATGCATCGGTTGTCTATCTTGCATGGAATATGTATTGCTTTGTAAACCAATAATCTCACTCTGTGCATCTATCGCACAATAATCTCACTGGGTACATTTATCATACCAATCATTCACTTTATTCGCACTATTTTGTGCACTTTGTATCACACTCGCACTATTTTGTGCAATTTACACTCGCACTTTCTTGCGCATCGCACCATCTTGTGCATTTCATCACATGCTCTCATCTTGCATAGAAAATGCTCGTATCTTTTGCATAGAACATGCATAACCTAAAAAACCAATAAACTCACGCGTTAGGATTCTCTAAAGTGATCCTCCTAGAGTGATCTCCTAGAGTGAATGAGATGGACCCAACACATGTCCCACTAATGGAATCAAGGGTTGAGATTAATCCTCACCAAAACGACATTGTTTTGGTGGGGGAAATTTAAAAAAGAAGAAGAAGAAGAAGAAGAAGAAGAAGAAGAAGAAGAAAAAACGTGAACAGAATAAGAAAAAGCTTCAAACTGTATCATCATCATGGATTTTGATGGAATGTTAGTAATGTGGGAATATTAAATTCTAATGTTTCTTTACATTGATTAAAAGATTCTGTTGAAAATGATAGAAAACTAAAAAAAGCCTATAGTATGCTCCGTGTCCACAAATGTAATTTGAACATTACTCAAACCCCACAGTATCCCATCATGTGAGGACAAAAAATGACATCATCCTTGATTTAGGACTTTTCGGTTCTAACAAAAGATGCGGGATTAATTGGTGTACAAGTTCACAACTTGGGATTTATTGGTGTTTCACCTTAAAATTTTTATATTTGAAAAAATAATTGGATTCTTTTATAGTTGGATGCGATATTTGTAAGAGAAAAAGTAAAATGATTATAAATTTAATGTGATATTTTATCTTATTAATTATTTTAATCTATTTTATTTTTTATTTTTATAAACGCTATTTTGCGCACCTTACATGCACTTGTTAATGCATTGCATCGCGCTATTTTGCGCACCTTACCTGCACTTGTTAGTGCATTGCATCGCGCTATTTTGCGCACCTTACATGCACTTGTTTGTGTATTGCATCGCACTATTTTGTGAACCTTACATGCACTTGTTAGTGCATTGCATTGCGTTATTTTGCGCACCTTACCTGCACTTGTTTGTGCATTGCATCGCGCTATTTTGCGCACCTTACTTGCACTTGTTAGTGCATTGCATCGCACTATTTTGCGTACCTTACTTGCACTTGTTAGTGCATTGCTCGCGCTATTTTGCGCACCTTACCTGCACTTGTTTGTGCATTGCTCGCGCTATTTTGCGCACCTTACTTGCACTTGTTTGTGCATTGTATCGCGCTATTTTGCGCACCTTACTTGCACTTGTTTGTGCATTGTATAGCACTGTTTTGTGCATTCTTTTTGTATTGCACTATTTTGTGCATTGCTCGCACTGTCTTGTGCATTTCACTTTGCATCGCACTATCTTGTGCACCCTATATCGCACTGTCTTGTGCATTCACATATGTTTCGTGCATTCAAACTTGCATTGCGTTGTTTTGTGCACCATGCATTGCACTATTTTTTGCACCCTGTATCGCACTATTTTGTGCACTTTGTATCGTACTGTTTTGTGCACCCTGTATCGTACTGTCCTGTGCACACCTATATCGCATTGTCCTGTGCATTCACTTTCATTCGCACTGTCTTGTGTACTTTCACTCGCACTGTCTTGTGCACCTGTATAACACTGTTTTGTGCATTCACGCTGCCTCGCACTGTCTTGTGCACTCTCTGGTCTAGGAGACCTTAAATCCTCTAAAGGTGTAATTCCTTTGGTGTTCGTCGTGCCCGAACGACTTTCGGTGGTCTGGTATAGCCACCTGTGTGTGTTTGCGTTGAGTTCCTAGGAGATCAACTGAGACGGTGGAAACTAGAGTAGAACGCAAAGGTTCGAAATTTCTGAGACTAAAGTCTGGTTTAAATACCAAGGGTGTATCCTTGGCTTGAAATCTGTATGGCAGCCCCATAGGTTGAGGTAGCGTGTATACGCCTCGATTCTGGATACTGAACCAACCTAGTCTGTCACCCTGTTGGAGAATAGGGAAAGCTGCGACCATAGCTAGGGAGAAAGGTAGTACCTGTGGTTTGGAAGCGCAAGATGCAGAAGCGAAAGATCCCTAACAGCATGAGGTGAGTCATCATCAATTGCCTCTATAAGGTACTTCCACTACCTAGCTGCTACATCATATTAGTATCTTCTATTGCATTGCATATAGCATTTATCGCATGTATCTACTGCATTATCTATTTTATCGCCTGCATCCTTTCCATGTTAAGCTTAGTTTGCCATCTGTCCATACTTTTCATGTTAAAGCATGGTTTTGTGATAATGTGTACACGTTTATTCCACTAAGAGAATTATGGTCTGAAGGTTTCAGCACATTTTCTGTGTTAGACGTGGTTTGGTTTGTGTCCATACCTTTTCTAGGCAAGATGTGGTTTGGCCTGCACCTTATTCACTGCATCCATTGCATTGCATCCATTGCATTGTACTTTGTCTTGTTGCATTCATCATTTAGGATCACGATCTTTCCTCAGCAGGTCGTTCCTCACTTATATCATACCACCCAATTACTTGTACTCTTTCTCTTTCTACGAAACACATAGTTCTGCATGTGCACACGCCCATTCCGCATGAATTGTGGTCTGAGGGTTCCAGCACCTTTTCTGTGTTAAATGTAGTTTGATTTGCATCCCCAGGCCTTTATGATATTTGTGTGGTTTAGCATTGCTCGTGGTTTGATTATATTATTGCATTGCATTGTATATCATGTGCATTGTTTCGTTGCATTGCATATCATTTGCATTGTTTTGTTGCATTGTGTATCATTTTGCATTCTGTCCCAGAACTACACTGGTTTGATTCCTTGCAAAGGGATACGTAGGCAGCCCACAGACGCAACCGTTCTTTGTTTTGCTTGCTTGTTTGTCCAAGTCTTCGGCTTGTCAAAAATGGGTCGTCTCTGGGCTTTGACATTCACTCCCGTCATTTCATGACTTTCGAGTTCTGTCAAAGAAGGGCAACTGTAGGCACCCCATTTTTGACCGTCCTCGAGACTTGGATGTCATCGTTTGAACACCCCGATGATCTTGTATGCTCGTGTTCGTTTTGAGTGCCTGAAGATCTTGGCCGAGCGCCTTGTCTTTGAGCCTTTAAACCTTGTTTGCTTTGTACTTGGTTGTGGACCAAGAGCTTGTTGTTTCAAGTTTGGAGGAGAGGTTGGCCTGTCGGCCAGCCCCACAGCCTATCGGCCATGGCTTGTGCTTGCCGGCCATCAGTGGTGGCCAGTCGGCCGCATTGATGGCCGGTCGGCTATGTTAGTGGTGGGTCGGCCACCAGTGGTGGCCAACGGCCATTTTTCTCATTTTTCAAATATTTGTTTGCCAGCTGTTGTTCACTGAAGTGCATCTCCATACACGTGTATGGTAGGATGAATTTAAGCCTTAACCTTGATTTTCTGTATATAAGGGGTGCTCTCCCCCATTTTGAGGGGTTAGAAAATTTGGATCAAAATTCTCCCTCTCTCTCTAGAATTCTCTTTCTCTCTTCTTGTTTTGTGCCTTAAACTCTAGTTTCTCTACACCTTTGCACATAGAGCCTTAACCAAACTTGACCACCTTGGAGCTGAGGTCCCTTGGAGCCTAGTTTGAGCTTTGGAAGGTAGTTTGAGCCTAAAATTGTGGCTGTTTTGTGCTATGCTTCAAAGGTAGAGATCTTACCTCATTTAAGCTTATTGTGCACACTTGTTTTGCCATCCTTTTATACTATTTTTGAGCTGATTTTCAACTACAAAGAACTCTGGTTTTTGAGGCTTAACATGGTGGTTTGAGGTCATTTTGTGTTAAGGGATAGTCCACCATTCTTGTTACTAAAGTGTGTAAGCTTTTGCACCATCTTTCAGCATATTCAAATCAAACTTTTTGGGTCTTTAAACCACTAAAATTCAGAGTTATTTAAGTGGTAAAAACCTCATTTTTCAGTCCAAAATTGGAGGGGGTAGCCTCCCCTCCTTGTGTCTTGTTTGCATGCCTAGATAGCTTAACATGTGAGAATGTTTTTCTAGCATTTTGTACCTTAATCTCAGCATGTTTTTTCTACTATTTTGACTAGTTTCAGCTCTATTTTGAGTTGGTTTGGTCCTTTGAAGCTTGTATTGTGTGGTTGTAGTGTAAAGAGGCTTCACTAGCTTAATGTTTTAGGCTTTTAGCATGAATTGCATGAGTTGCTTGCATGTTTTAGTGTCATTTTGCACTCCATTTCAGCATTGAAATCTCTGCAATCTCCCTCTATTCTTCACTCTTTCAATTATTTTGAAAGTGGCTTTGAACCCCTCGTTGGCTTAAGTGTGAAATTGAGACACTCGTGCTTAATGGTTTCAATCCTCTTTTGAGGGTTTCTACTAACCAAAGGCATGAGGTCTCTTTCATGCTCAAGGCACTTGTGGTTTAGATCCTTTTTCCATTAGAGGACGCTCACCTTTTGGACTAATCAATTAAAGAATGGATTGGTAAGCTAAAACGAATAAATAAAAATGAATAAGTAAAAGAAGCAAGATAAAGCATCTTTTGTGTTGCACTGCATGTGTTTGAATTGGACGTTAATTCGAACACGAGAAAAATGGGACGTTTCATACTCAAAGTGATGAAACGAGCCACTTTTCTTGGTCACCATCACCCTTGATCATGCATGATAGGGTTGTGGTTTTGTTGAGTCTTCTTTTGCACTCATTAAGCTTGTACAAGCTTGGTTCTTTGGCTATCATGCATGAAAATGCTTGGTTGATGGTTTGAGGGCCAAGAGATACACTCCTTTGAACTTGTGTGATGATAAGGAGAGTAGCAGTACATACACTGCTTTGCCTATGTTTTCTCTCTATTGCAGCAAAAAAAGGAAGTTCAGGGAAGAGGTGGCCGACTGGCCAACAGTAGTGGCCGATCGGCCACCAATGGTAGCCGACCGGCCAGAAATGAAATTTTGCACAAGTGTGTTCCTGAGTTGGAGCAGAGGTGTTCTGGAAGTTGGCAGCACTGTTGGTGGTCAAACAAGTGCAAATAGAGCCTGCAATGGCAAGGCAGTGGCATTTTCGGGTGGAGAAGCCGAGCATGCATGCATCCTTCACCCCTCGAGGCCATTTACTTGCTTTGCTTAATTAGTTATGTAGCTAATTCATTCATTCAAGTGTTGTAAATAATTAGTTAGTTTAACTAGTTATTTGTTTTCAGTTTGTAATAATTAGTTAACTAGAATAGTTAATTAGTTTTGTTTTGTAATAGCTTAGCTTAATTAGCATAGCTAGTTAGCTTATTCATTTGGACCATCCTTCGCGAGGGCGTAATGTTGTAATAAGTGTGCGTGCGTGTGTGTGTACATGTCTTCCAACCCCACGTCTTTCTCCCTTTTATTTAATCGCTTTTGACGGTTAGATTAGGGACATTTTCGATTAGCATACCTTATGCTTGCATGATTGCATCCATTCATTTGTCTTGCATGCACCAAGGCTTGGCGCATCATTCAAACTGCATTGCAATATCAATACTTCTTTGAATACGTGTTTCAAAGCATGCTATCAAAGTGTTGCAAATACCATGATTAAGTAGCTGAGCCTATTTAGTTACATCCTTGCATGTGTTGCATTAGGCATCTTGTATAGTTAGGATCATGCATTTTTATAACTAGTTTTTGTTTTGGTTTGGAGCACTCAGTAAGTGTTTATGCTTTAGCATACTTGCACGAGTGTGATTGCCATATTGCCATGTTTCGCATGCTTGCCATGAGGCTATGTACTTACCTACTATACTGTTTGAATGCTTGTGGATGGAGGCTTTGTTGTTTGAATTGGAACAATTCAACGAATGTGCGTTTTAAGCCCACTTTGCGAAGTGGCAAATCATGTTTTAAGCCCACTATGTTTGGTGGCAAATCCGCATTTTTAAGCCCACTTGAGGTGGCAAATTCAAACCATTTTCGAGAACAAACATGACTTGAAATGTTCCAATTCTTGCGATGTAGTCTATACTTGCTTGTGTGCGTCACATAGTAAAGTTAGCCTAATAACCGGAATAAGAACACCTGAGGTTTATAAAAGAACATATCATGATTAGTAGAGGTCGATCTTTTGATCGGGCGAGTGGGGATGCTCATTTCAGGACCTTCCTCTCTCGTACCTAAGTTCCTGAGCCGAGGCAACTTTGGTGATGACGGACACGTGGCCTTTGGCACGAGTCAGGATTTCCTAAATTTTCCCAAAAATAAAATATTTAGGTGGTGACTTTGTAATCTGGCAAAGCAGTCTAATTTTGGCATTATTTGATTTAAAATCAATTTTCCAAAATGATTTGCCGGATTAGACTCTTTGGTGTTTATCAGTTTCACATTGCACTTGTGAGACTAGATTCAGAATCACAGGTAGAGTCCGAACTGTGAAGCCTTCTTTTCAAACCCTTTCCGAAAGGCGGGGGCATGGAAAAAGGCGAGCCCACAACAAGACATACCACTCGAGCGACCATTCCTTTGCTCGAGTGGTCACCGCGATCTTGTTTCCTATGAAGTTGCCTGAAAGACTAATTTTAGGGTTATGACATCTAGATATAAAACCTGAGACTTTGTTCTTGCTTTTGGAGTCTTTTTCCTTGTTTTGCTTGTTGTCTTTGTGAGATTGATTGCATCACATCAAGGGGGTTTGTTTGGTTCTTCTAATCAAAAAGAGTTTGATCAATGGATTCCGAAGGTTCGATCTTGAAGGCTTTGAAGAAGTTCAAAGTGGCTTACTGTCGTGGACTCGATGTGGGTGTTGTGGATTCAAAATCATGCTAGTCAATTCTGAGACAAACACATTGGTGAAAGAGACACAAGTAGTGGAAGACAATTCTTCAGCATGTTGAGTAATTGTTGGTAATCTTATGTATTTTTATTATCTTCATAGTTGATTGATTAGTGGCGTTAAAATCGTTTGTGTCGATTTATTAATTGTGAAATAACAATCTAAATCACTTTCGTACGTGCTAGATGGTTTAAATTATTAGTTTTGTTTGTTTAGGAATTGTTGCAATTCAATCTATTTCTATTAATTGTGAAATAACAATCTAAATCACTTTCGTACGTGCTAGATGGTTTAAATTATTAGTTTTGTTTGTTTAGGAATTGTTGCAATTCAATCTATTTCTAGTCACGAATCACTTAGGTTTTTTAGTTCTTAACTTGCTCTACACTTTTAATGAAGGAACTAGGACAGATTCTTGGTATATGTAGATGAAATCTAGGCTTTTCAGGCTAGGCTTTTCGGAATGGAGGAGTGAGAAGAAGAAAATATGGAAAAAGTGAGAGAAGTGAGTCAAAAATTGAGTTTTAAAATATCTGATTCCGAACAGACTACTCGAGCGAACGTTCCATCGCTCGAGCAATGAAGAGATTTTGAACATACTGCCCGAGCAAACACTTCACTGCTCGAGCGGTAAACACAATGTTAGGTTTTTGTAATTGACAATCCCGTTTGACAAAACTCATTTAAGTTGTAATGATATTTGCTCCTATGTTTCAGTGAGGATGTGGGTGTTTAGATGTCAATCCAACCCAAATTGTACTGTTGCTTGCCACTTCGCTGACTATATACGCGGATCAAGTTGATAGATTGCTCGGGTGATCATTTGTGTACTCAAGCGAAGAAAAAGATCATCCAGTATTTTTGCAGAGTGTCTGAACTTCTGAGAAGAAAGTTTTACTGCTCGAATAGTGAAAGTTGAGCTCGAGCGGTTAGCCTATATGTTTTGCATCGCCTCTACTTACATCGCTCGAGCAGTGAAATGGGCACTCGAGCGGTCTTCGCGATCCAGTTTACTATAAAGTGCACTGTTTCCTCGTTTTAGGGTTTGAGCCGCCTAGATTTTCAGAGAGGAAGAAAAAACAAAGTGTTTTATATTAAAGGGTGCTTTATGAGTGTTTTCTTGATGATTTAACAGTGATCAATGGATCCATGAACTTTAAATCAACATTATCAAGGGGTTTATTTGTTTTCTTTTATTCGTAAAAGAGAGAGTTGTTCTTTAGTGGATTCCGGGGAAGTTAGGCCTGAAACTTTGGTGGATTCCAGAGTGGCTCATCGTGGATTCGATATCAGCGTTGTGGACTCAACATTGGGTAAGAGAATTTTGAGATGAAGACGATGGTGGAAGAGGCACACTGGGGTCGATTTAATTCGAGTGTGGATTTGCTAGGTAATTGAGGTACACATGTGTAATTCCTTTTTGTATTTTTAGTGGATTGTTTTGTGGCTTTGTATATGTAGTGATCCCAGTTTATCCACTTCGCTGAGTATGTCGGGGATCGAGCTTCCGGTCAGCTCACGGGGGTCTAGGGGGCAGCGCCCTGGTGGGGTTGAGAGGCAGCGTCCCCGAAGCAAAAATGCAAAATGCATAAGAAGTTGCTTGTCCGCTTGAGCAGCCGTTTATGCGCTCGAGCAGAGAATGTTTGGTTTCAGAAGTTTGAGCTGTCTGCAAAAGTACTGGGAAAGTGTATTTGACGCTCAAGTGGGGCTTTCTACGCTCGAGTGGACCATGTTATATCAGTTCGTGAATTTGATATTTCAGATCATTTTTGTATATCTCTCTCTCTCTAAAAACCTTTTCCTCTCCATTTTCTCTACATTTCCCTATGCCAAATAGGATCAAAACTTTGATTTCTCAAGATCCATTAGAGTTTTGCCATAAGTTCTTCATCAAAGTTGGTTAACTTCTCGAGGGCTTCGTTGTGTGCAGTGAAGATCGAGTTTCGACACCATTGATTTTGGGGGTTTCATCTCATTTCTTCTTCAAAGCTTTAGGTAGGGATTTTCTTAGAGTTATATATATATATTTTGCAAGATCTAGATGATTTTCGAAATCATCATTCGATAGCTTTGAAAATTGATTTTTGATTCAAGAAGTTGAGCGATTTTGAAAGTGGGTTTATCTCTTGTTCTTTTAAAATGATCTTTGGGTTTTGATCTTCATTGATTGAAGAAAAGATGATTTTGGAAAGTTTTCTTTCAAACGATTTGAGTTGTATAGTTTTGGTGAGAAAACCTAGAATTTGGGGATCTTTTTAAAAGAGGCTGAAATTTCATGAATGATATTGTTATATTTATTTTGTGTGTCAAAATAAATAGATGTTTGGAAAATTTCTTATTTATATTTATATAAATGATGAATTTCAGGGAATATGAAAATTGTTGTTCATTTTGAAAATTATTGTTCAAAACATTGAAATAGTCTTGAAATGACTAATTGTTGAGGATACTTGAGAAGAGGGAATTGTGTTATTCCTTGGATGATGAATTGGAATAAAAGTATTTATATTCATCTTGTGTTATTGGCATATCAATTCATTTGATTACATTAAACTTTGAAAGTTGATTTGAAAACTTGCATTGAGAAAAGAATGTTGAGAAACAAGTTTCCATGAATTGGTTTTGGGGTAAATATGGTGGTAAGTCTTGACAGGTGGTGTAGATGAAATTGAATGGGTGTCGAGCCTTCCAGTTAATACTTGTAAAAATGACAAATTATAGGTGTCGAGCCTTCTAGTCAATGTTGGTAAAAATGACAAATTGGTAGTACTTGTATAGTCTACTTGCAGACACCGACCTACGGATTACCAGAGTCGTATTTACTGCCCTTGAAATAAATTGTTAAGTTTTGAACAATTGAAATTGCATGATATCATTGAGCATGATGGTTTTCAAAAGATGAAAATGTGATTTATCTTCAAAAAGGGCATAACATGGCATGTGCATTTCATCTCTTGAGACTTGTATAAAATGTATATACTTTGTTAAGAATTTCCTACTGGGCTTGATGCTCACTCTATGGGATTTTTGTGTAGGAAAAGATGTGGTGATCCCACCCAACTAGGGGCGTGGAAGTATGTGTGTTGGGAGTACAATGCTCTCATTTGCTGTGACTCTATGTATAAGCCAAGGGTTGTGTTTGTGTGGGTTTAAATAACCGTTTTGTGTAACCAGGCTCATGCCTTGGAAACTTGTAAACCTTTGGGGGTATTTATTTGTTTATTTACTTGTTGTTGGATTAATGTATTGTATCATGTAATGTAAGTTTGGAGATTTATATTTGGTTTTCCTTGAAAGAGCCATGATTATTGTCTTATCATTTGGGCTAGAAATTTGGGGCGTTACAGTGTAGACACCCCATTTTTGACGGCCCTTTAAGACTTGAATGTTCTTGCAGGTACATCCGATGATGAGTCTGTTTGCTCGCCGAGCGCTCAAAGTCTACGGCAGAATGCCACAGGTTTGAGCATTTCAAACCCTGCATCTATTTTGTCTCATCTTTGGACCATACCTGGGTCTTTTCAGCTTGAAGTTCTTGATGGCCTACCGGCCATCCTTGGAGGCTGTTGGCCACTACTTCTCCTTTGCTGGCCATTGATGTGCATTGCCTGCCATCAATGAAGCCTTGTCGGTCACCACTGATGGCCGGCCAGCCACCATTGTTTGCTGTAGATATTTTGTGATATTTTGTGCCATCTGTTTGCACAGATTCATGCATCTTCCTGCACGTGTGTGGCTGAATGTTTGTGAGGGAAATTTGTGTTTTCTATATATAGGACCCCTCTCTCTCATGTGTAGGGGTTAGAAAAATTTGAGACACAAAAATTTTCTCTCTCTCTTGCAAAATTGTGTGTTTGCCTAGTTTCTCTACACTTTTGCCTACTTCTTTTAAACCAAATCCTCTCACCTTTGAGCTGAGGTTCCTTGGGGCCTTCTTGGAGCTCTTGAAGGTGGTTTTGGTTTGAACTTGTGCCTAAAGTGTTCTTTGCTTCAAGAGGTAGAATACTAGTCTTGTTATCTTGTTTTCAATACTTGTTTTTCTATCTTTTTCAATTGTTTTTGGGGCTGATTTTGAACTGTAAAAAGCTCTGTTTTTGTGGCTTAAAAATGGTGGTTTGAGTCCTTTTTTAGTTAGGGGGTGGTTCACCCTTCTTGTTTCTTAGTTTATAAAGCTTTTGTGCCTATATCCATCACTTTTAAACCAACCTTTTTGGGCCTTTTAACCACTGAATTTCAGAGGTTTTTTAGTGGCAAAAATCTCATTTTGAAGTCCAGAATTGGAGAGGTTAGCTTCCCTTCCTTGTGTCTTGTTTGCATGCTTAGTTAGCCCTACATGTTAGCATGTTTTTCTAGCTTAACTTAGCTTTAGTCCAGCATGTTTTAGCCTCTAAAATAGATTGCTTTAGCTTTGTTTTGGGCTATTTGGTTCATTTGAACTTTGTTTTGTGTAGTTATAGTGTAAATCCTTGCACTAGCCTGTTATTTTAAGGTCTCTGCAATCTCCCTCATTTCTTCACTTTTTGGTTTTGCTTTGAAAGTGGTTTCAAACCACTTGTTTGCCTAAGTGTGAAATGGAAGTGCCACACCTAATGGTTTAATCCCTTAGGGGGTTCATTACCAACAGTGTAATGCCTCTTTCATGCCCAAAGCAACTTGTGGTTTGAACCCTCCTTCCATTAGAGGACGCTCACCAATGGACTTAATGGATTAAAGGATGATTTGGTAATTAAAATGAGTAAACAAAATTGACAAGTAAAAGTGACAAGATAAGCATGTCTTTGTGTTGCATTGCATGTGTTCAAATCGGACGTTAATTTGAACACAAGGAAAATGGGACATTTCATACTCAATAGTGATGAAATGTGCCAATTTCCTAGGTCCCCATTGCCCTTGATCATGCATGATAGGGTGGTGGTCTTGTTGGTCATATTTGTGCATTTATCAAAATTGTGCAACTTGGATCTTTGGCCATCATGCAATGAACTTGCTTGATTGGTGGTTTTTGGATCCAAATGTGTCACTCCTTTGTGATATTGAGATGATAAGGAGGGATACAGTACAAACATACCCTTGGAAGAACCCTTTTTTTGCTCTGTTTGTGCTCTGTTGCAGTATGATGACCCAGTGCATCAGTGGCCGGCAGACCACCATTTATGGTTGGTAGTGCATCATTTCTGGCCGGTAGGACACCTCACTGGCTGGCAGATGGCTGGCAGAATCCATCCATGGCCGGCAGGCCACTGATGTAAACCTTAGCAAAGATTTGGTAAGGTGGAGCAGAAAGGTTCTGGAAATGCTCAACCCTGCAAACAGAGGCTTTTGAGAGCAAAATGGAGGTCTTTTTGGGCCAAAACTGAGCATATGCACCTTCCACTTTCCGAGGCGGAGCAGTGGCAACATAGTTTAATGTCTTAATTGCTTAGTTCGTGTACATTTTGTGTTGTAAATTAATTAATTAGTTTGCTAATTAGTTAAAATGTTTTAATAATTAGTAATTAGCTTAACTAGTTATTCATTTGGTTTGTAATAATTAGCCTAATTAGTCTAATTAGTTTAATTAGATTAGCTTAATTAGCTTAGCTTAGCTTAATTAGTTGCTAGTTAGCTTTTCATTCGGACCCTCCTTCGTGAGGGTGTAATGTTGTAATAACTGTGCGTGTGTGTGTGTATGTTTTCCAACCCCACGTCTTTCTCCCTTTTATTTAATTGCTTTCGATGGTTAGATTAGGGGCATATTTCAAATTAGCATACCATATGCTTGCATCCATTCATTTATCTTGCATTCACCGAGGCTCAGCGCATCATTCAAACTGCATTGCCATTTCAATACCTTCTTTGAATACGTGTTTAATCGCATGTTATCAAATTGCTCCATATGCCATATTAGTAGCCGAGCCTATTAATTGCATATTGCATGTGTTGCATTAGGCATCTTTTATAGTTAGGGATCATGCATCTTTCTAACTAGTTTTTGTTTTGGCTTGGAGTACTAGGTGAGTTTTTATTCTTTAGCATACTTACATGAATGTGAATGTTTCCATGATTCGCATGCTTGCCATGAGGCTATGTGCTTAAATGCTAAACTGCTTGAATGCCTGTGGATGAAGGCTTGTTGTTTGAATTGGAACGATTCAACGAATGTGCGTTTTAAGGCCACTTTGTTGAGTGGCGAATTAGTTTTAAGCCCACTATGTTTGGTTGCAAATTCGCAATCTTTTAAGCCCACTTGGGGTGGCAAATTCAAACCATCTTCGCAAACAAACATGAAATTGAGTTGTTCCAATTCTTACAATTTTAGTCTATACTTGCTTGTGTGCATCACATGGTAAAACTAGCTTAATAACCGGAACAAGAGCACATAATATTTATAAAAAATCATATCATGATTAGTAGAGGCCGATCTTTGATCGGGCGAGCGAGGGTGCTCAATTCATGACCTTCTCCTCTCGTACCTAAGTTCTCGAGCCGAGGCAACTTTGGTGATGACAGACACGTGGCCTTTGGCACGAGTCATGGGTTTCCTAAATTTCCCCAAAACAAAAAATATTTAGGTAGCAACTTTGTATCTGGCAAAGCAGTCCAATTTTGATATTATTTGATTTAAAATTGATTTTCCAAAAATATTTGCTGGATTTGGACTCTTTGGTGTTTATCAGTTTTACATTGCACTTGTGAGACTAGATTCAGAACCGCGGGAGTCTGAACTGTAAGGCCTTCATTTCAAACCTTCTGAAAGGGGGCACGAAAAAAGGCGAGCTAAACTTTGGCCTGAGGTTTTGTAATTTTTATTTTTTTTATCACAATTGGAGGTGCTCCAATTGTGGTTTTTCCATGTTAAATCGGTGTGTTGATTTGTTTTTGGTTGTTTGATTGGGATTGTTATTCGTTGTTTAAAATTGAAACATAATCACAAATCAATATCTCTGGAATTTTAGATTTTTCACACAATGTCCCATAAGTTTTGCAGGTCTACAGTGAAATTACTAGAAGCCTCACATCTCTGCTCGAGCGACCACTTAACTGCTCAAGTAGTCTCGCAGAAGATAATATTGCAATCTTTTCCCTAAATGAATTTCGTCTTGAAATTTCATGATTCCAGCCAACAACAAATCCCGATAACCCAAAGAAGTCTAACACGATACTACCAACAACCATAATAATCAAGACCTCATCAATTGGGAACAAAGTCAACCCACAATTCGAATGAAGACATAAAAGTTAAGAAGATGAAGAACATATTACTTTCTAATTATTTCTTTCCATATGCAAAAATACATAGCCTTAAAGTGAACAACAAAATAATAGGTTACACATCATTAAACAAATCCGGCTACTTCTCACGGATCTCGGCTTCTCATTCCCGAGTAACCTCTTCTACCCTATTATGATACCCCAAAGAACGCCACATTCCATACTATATTAATAACCACTCTTAAATACCCTAAATCAAACCAACCATCCTTGTATGTTGACTATTTAAAATAAAGTATAAAAATAAATAGCTAGAAAATTTTGAGGAAAGTATGTTAAAATAAAAAAAAAAAAAAAAAGAAAGAAAGAAAGAAGAAGAAGAATTTGAATAAGAAACCTGAGGATGGAAAACTAAGTAACAATGAAAAGTTAGGGAAGTTCTTTGAATTTAATTATTAAATGTCCAGGTAACTTAGAAAACCTTAAGTAAGGAGTTTAATGAACTTAATCTAATGAGTCGAGCCTAATGAATACTTAATAAAAAATTAAGTAGGATTAGCAAAAGTTAAACAAGATTAGCTTAAGCCTAAGTAAGGTTAATTAGGCTAGGCTAACCAAGATTAGGATTTAAACAAGGTTAATTAGAACTAAGCCTAATTAACTAACCTAATCAAGTAATTAGCAAACTAACCTAATCTATCCTACAAAACTAAGAGGTTGGAGAAGGTTAGAGAGGAATTGAGAGAGTTCTTGAGCTCTAGGAGAAGAACAAAGGAGAAAAGAAAGGAAAATCAAAGAAAAATTCAAGGGAGCTAAGATTTGATCCTAGAAAACCAAAGAAAATCACTACAAGGTAAGAAATTTGACCATTTTCCATGTTTTGTTATAATAACCTAGCTAGAAATTCATTTGAAATAGGTTTTTGAGGAGATTAGAATGAAAGAAAATGGAAAAGTTTGAAAACTAGGAAAAAGGTTGCATGATTTGCATCAATAACATGGTTTGATGTGTTTTTACTTTGAATTCATAGCATACAATTATTTACCTCTTATTTACCCATTACCTATTCTTGTTAGGAACATCAAGCAACAGGTTTTGTATGGATTTAAGTGAAGAAAAATAAAGAAAATGGAAAAGGAAAAAAGTTAGTGAAATCTTGAATTAAACCTAGATTTTAACAAGTTTGAACTTGAAATCTTTCCGAGTAAAAGAGTCTCTATCCTTTAGACATCATATTGACATGTTTTTAGACATAATATATAATGTTTTGAAAGTCAGAAATGAAGAAAATGGAATTGGGAAGCCTTAGAACATGAAGAACAACTTCAGCCTCGATCTGGGCATGTTGTTCGCTTGAGCGGCCTTCATCGGGTGCTTGAGCGCGCATAATGCATTTTGCCTTGTCTAGACCAATCGCTCGAGTGGCCAAGGCTTTCACTTGAGCGACCAAGATGGGCACATGTGCAGCTAGCCATGTTTCAATTCATACCTTGCAACTTCAAATAAGCATATCTCTTTTATCCGGACTCATTTTAGGTGATTCTTGAGTCTAAATTAAACCGACGGAAGTCTAGTTTCCAATGGTTATAGTATCACATGTAAATTATAAGTATATAAAGAGATATGTCTAAATTACTAAAGGTTACTCACTTTCTCCCTAATCGTTTCATGCTAATTCCTTTCCTAGCTTAATTTCTTTTCATCTCTTCCTATTTCCTTAAACCTTAAATATGGAAACATGATATTTTTCAATGCATAGTACATGAAATTGATGTGGAAGACATAGGGCCCTTCAACGTATGTCTTTGACATATTTCAACATTCTTCAAGCCTTAATTACCTAGGATGTTTCTAGGCATGCATTCGATGCATTCGATACATATTTGACACTTAACTTAGACTTGAATTAGGCATAGAAAAGTCTTGGATAATCTCAGAAAATATTAAGAAACATTAAGTTAAATTAGAACACTTGAAGTGAATTTAGAAGCTTGCTAGTTTGTATGTTTTCAATGCTTGCATATGCTTTGTGTAAGTCCAACACTCGGAGGAGGAAACCCTTTGTTCGCAAGCCATTGTGAGTAATATATATGTTTAATTTTTTTTAGAAAGCTTGTTATTATGCAATGGTTTATGAATTCTATTTTATATCTATATGAACGAATGTCCTCTATTTTGTTTAAAGTTATCAATGACATACTTAAATAGTCCCAGTCATTTGGGGGATAGTCTAAATATACCATGACCTTATTTGAGCTCCATCGCCACCGGAGTGTGGATTGTCTAATCGTACCTGGCTCGATTATTCCATTAAGAGGCTCTAATGGATGCACCATTTATCATAAAATGTTTATGCATGCTAAATGCTATATGGAATGTTTTGTAAATGTTACATGGAATTTTTTCATTCACCACTTTACTTTAATATTATTCACTGGGAAATGGCTTATCCCTCACCTTATATATATGTAGGTGCAATAGAAGTAGTTTGAAGAGGATAGCTCCGAAGAGTTTTGTATATATGCTAGAGTCAAGGAAGTTGTAAAATGTCATGTATATGTTGTATCTTTCTTTAAGGGAATGTGTAATTAAGAATGATGTATGTTTTATTTCATATAGCTAAGCACTCCTCTAAATGGATGTTTTAAATGGACTCTACAAAAAAAAATATGGCTTCCTCACTCTATTAAAGAAATTTTGCCCCAATTATATTAAGAGTCCAACTTGCTTTTGTATAGTAGGCCTTTGGTAGTCAGGAACTATTGGCCGGCCACCTCACTCTATTAAAGAAATTTTGCCCCAATTATATTAAGAGTCCAACTTGCTTTTGTATAGTAGGCCTTTGGTAGTCAGGAACTATTGGCCGGCCACCTCACCATCCTGTTTGGGACGGGTTGGGGTCGTGACACCCATGATGATGCCACAATACTTTAACTAGAGGAATGGTTTTACTCCTCAAAACTTGCTCTCGGGATTCTAAGATTTTCACAAGTCTTTCCTCATATGAGGTGTTCTTGTCCACCTCCAAACTTGTCCAATCTAAAACATGAGAATGATCGGGTTCATACTTACGGAGCATAGAAACATGGAATACATTGTGTACTCCAGAAAGTTGTGGTGGTAGGACAAGGTGATAGGCCACTTCTCTAACCTGTTCTAGAATATCAAATGGACCAATAAATCTAGTCGACAATTTCCTGCTTCTACCAAATCTCATTAAACCCTTCCTTGGTGATATTTTCAAAAACACATGGTCACCAACTTCGAAAGATAGAGGTTTTCGCCTCCGGTCGGCATAACTCTTCTGTCGGCTTTGAGCCGTAATCAACCTTTTCCGTATGAGATCCACTTTCTTAGTGGTCTCACAAACTAACTCGAGTCCAAGCATGAGTGAGTCCCCACTTTGGTCTAACACACTGGTGATCTATACGGATGCCCATACAGGGCTTCAAAAGGCGCCATCTCGACACTAGCTTAATAACTATTATTTTAGGCAAACTCCACTAGAGGCAAATGCCTCTTCCAAGAACCCTTGAAGTCTAATACACAAGCTCTCAACATGTCTTTTAGAATTCGGATAGTGTGCTCCAACTACTCGTTAGTTTGAGGGTGATAAGTGGTGCTAAAATTTAATTAAGTACCCATAACACTCTGTAAGCTCTGCTATAACCAAACTGTAAAACAAGGGTCTCTATTTGAGACAATACTCATTAGAACCTCGTGAAGCTGGACAATCTCTCTAACATAAAACTCTACTAAGTAATCAACCGAATCCCCCATACACATAGCAAGAAAATGAATCGACTTAGTTAGTCGATCCACGATGACCTAAACCATGTCATTACCCTTCTGTGTTCTAGGAAGATCTGAAACAAAGCTCATAGTGATGTGCTCCCACTTTCGCTCAGCTATCGATAAGGGTTACAATAACCCGGTTGGCTTTTGGTGTTCTACTTTGACTTGTTGACATGTTAGACATTTAGATACAATTAGGCTACTTATTGTTTCATATCCCTACACCAAAATTTCCGACTGAGATCATGGTACATTTTTGTGCCTCCCGGATGCACTGTAAGGCGAAAATGGTGGTATTTCCGAAGCACTTCATCTCTACAGGATTCTGGTACAAAAAGGCAGTCTACGTATAGAAAACTTAGATCAAAATGCACTCTCAAACCCTTTTTCTCATTCCCCTTTGAGATTTTCTCTCTGATTGTTTCCACTTCCAAATCATGTTGTTGTGTCTCTACAACTCGTGTGGCTAGTGCAAACTATGCAAGGACTATAAATAATGTGGCATGCTTCGTAGATTCGCTAATATGCAAGTCAAATTCATCAATATCGCCCAATATCTCTAACTCCCTAATGGCAAGACTGGCCATGGTACTCACAGACTTCCTACTCAAAGCATCGGCCACCACGTTGGCCTTTCCTGGGTGATAGTGCAACTCAAAATTGTAATCTTCCATGAACTCCATCCATCTCCTCTGACATAAGTTCAAATCTTTTTGGGAAAACAAATATTTTAGGCTCTTGTGGTCCGAAAACACATCAAACCTCTCACCATATAGATAGTGTCTCCAAAGTTTTAAGACAAAGATGACCGCGGCTAGCTCTACATCGTGTGTTGGGTAATTTCTATCATGATTCTTCAGTTGGCGGGAGCCATATTCCACCACCTTACCCTCTTGCATCAAAACACACCCTAGACCCTCCTTAGAAGTGTCACAATACACCGTGTAACCCAAACCTCGATCCAGAATGATTAGAATTGGTGCGGTAGTCAACCTGAGTTTCAACTTTTGAAAAGATCTCTTACATGCCTCATTCTAAACAAACTTCACCCCTTTCTTAGTCAATCTAGTCAATAATGATGCTAGGATAGAGAAATCTCTCACAAAACGTCTATAATAACTTGCAAGTCCCAAGAAACTTTAGATCTCGAAGGCATTCTTAGGTACTTTTGTACTGCCTCATCCTTAGAAGAGTCTACAGTAACTCCCTCACTGGATATGATGTGGCCTAGAAACTTCACTTTGGAAAGCCAAAATTCACATTTCTCGTACTTAGCATACAATCGGTGCTCCCTAAGCAATTGTAGGACAATACAAAGGTGCTCTTCATGCTCTCCTTTAAAGGATGAGTATATCAATGTCCTCCACAAATACAACTACAAATTTATAAAGATACACTCGGAAGCCTCGATTCATCAAATCTATAAAAGTGGTAGGGGCATTACTTAAGCCAAATGGCATGACAAGGAACTCATAGTGGCCATATCGAGTATGAAAGGCCGTCTTGGGAATATCCTCCTCCTTCACTTGCAACTTATGATAATCTGATCTTAAATCAATCTTTGAGAAACATCAGGAACCCTTAAGTAGATCGAAAATGTCATCTATTCTAGGCAACAGATACTTGTTCTTAACTGTGACCCTATTCAACTTGTGGTAGTCTATACAAAGCTGCAACAAACCATTCTTCTTTTTGGAAAAGAGAGCCGGTGCTTCCCATGGCGAAGTGCTAGGGTGTATAGAGCCCTTGTCTAACAACTCTTATAATTGCTCCTTCAAAATGAGTAGTTTGGTTAGTGCGAACTTATAAGGTGGCATGGAAATGGGTGTCGTGCCAAGCACCAGGTCTAGAGAAAACTCAACCTCATAGTGAGGTGGTAATTCGGTGAGGTCCTCTGGATACTCGCAAACCACTCTAGGAAATGCACCCCGAACTATACTACTCTTGTTAGCCATAATGGTTGCAAGGAGAAAACTAAGTTTGCCTCTACCACGTAGGTCATGTAATGGCGGAAACAATCTATCGGGTTGATCTCCTAGAAAAAAGAAATAATCTCCACTCGATGTACACACGGTAAGTTCCTACAGTGGCAATCTATGACGGCACGGTATGAAAATAACCAATCCATGCCCAGGATGACATCAAAACCTGATAAATCTAATACAACGAAATCGAAAACAAGTTAGCAATCAGCGACTTCAATCTCACAACCGCAACATCCCCGATTTAGGACTTACCCCTAACCAGTAACTCTACCATGTGTGGAGACTCTAATTGGTCAATATCTAACCCAAAATGGATGCAAATGCAGATGATATAAATGAGTGAGATGCTCTGGTATTTGTTAACACATTGGCCCAACTATTGAAAACAAGATATGTACCTCTCACTATAGATGGCCCAGATGACTGCTCGACTATAGTGATGACATATACTTGTCCTTGTGGTCTCTGCTCACCTTGATCACCCCTCGGAACATAGACATGTTGCATCGACTACGCAGAAGTAGCCTCGTGTGTTACCTTAGATGTTTGTCGGGACCCGGAAACACTGGCTGTCCAGGCCAACTGTGGGTAAGATCTCCTTATAGGCCCTGTCTGGCTACACTAATAATAGACGGGTGGTTGACCCCCAGCCTGTGTTTGGCTATAAGAACGAGCCGATGATTGGTGTTGTTGACTACCTCTCCATGGATATACAACTGACTTGTGGCCTTGCTAGCCACACCAGTAACAAGTAAACCCACTCTACTCTGTACTCCCTGTGCTCTTTCCTGACATAAGGACTGGTGCCTTAGCTTGTTGGGGTGGTGATTGAAGGATTACGAACCTCTCGACTGCTTAGATGACCTTGTATCTCCCCAAGGCTCTGAAAATCTTTGTCTCTTAAGCCTTCGTTCCTTCTTTTCTGCCTCCAACATCACTTTAACATGCGCGACGAACTCCACTAGTCTATCATAATCACGAATCATATTCCCCATCACCTTCATCAAAATTCTAGGTCTCAATCTCTTTTCAAACTCCAGACATTGGCGTTCCTTAGTCATTACAAGATCAGGAGCAAATCGGGACAAACTGGTAAAAATGGCCTTAAATGTGGAGTCAAACTGCTCAAGTTCTTCAAATTCTTTCCTCATGCGCTCTCTTGTAGTGTGAGAAAGGTATTTCTCCTAAAAGGCATGGGGAAAGCTTCCCAAGTATGCTCGATACGACGTTTAGCGTACTTTCACCATTCGCTAGTGTCTCCCTGTAATTGATAGGTGGCAAGTGCTAACTGGAGTTCACCCTCACGGATGTCTAGAATCTTGAAAGACTTAGAGATTTGATCTAACCATTCATCATCCTTCAATGGTTCAGTGCCGTTGTGGAACTTGGTAAGATTTGAACGAAAGAACTCCTTCTTCAGAAAAGAAGTCCTTGACTCTCTGTCAATAGTCCGAGATGTTTGCTTGGCTCTAAGGATGTCCATTCACTCTCTGAGAGCCCTGACCATCTCTCGAGCCAACGCCCCCATTGCATCTTGGGCCAGTGAAGCGACCACATTGTTTTGACCCACTCCTTTTACTTGAGGAGGGATCTCCTATTAGGCAGGAATATCCCGATCACCTTGGTGAGGTCTATCTCGGCCTCTATCATGTCTTGACATTCTATATGTAATAGAGATAAGATTAAATTTGCGGTTGACATAATCACACGTGACCTCACCCGTCACCTACGCACCGACATAAGACCATACACACACTTAAGTCACATAAAACAAACCACATAAGTACATAATCACGTAGAGCACATACGGATCACCCTCCTAAGATATCAACACGTCTATTGCATCAAAAGATCTCCAGGTGGAAAAATCATTGATCAAGTGCCTTTCCAAAAGGATCTAGATGAATGCAAGAGGCTCGAGTTGTAGCCTAGAAGTTTGACCCCATACTCATATGGTCACACAAGCATGCAAGTCATGCAAAGTAAACAAGCGTTCCTTTTTAGCATGATAAACCCATTGTGGCGAAAGCCACGTCCCATGAGCTCAAGGTATTCAAACCTGGTTAGCTCTAATACCAATTTGTAACGCCCCCAAATTATTTAAATTAAAACTTCTCATAACATGATTAACTTTATGGGTGTTTGGGAAGTTGCTATTTTAGTGGGTTATTTTAGTTTTTGGCTATTTTAATAGGCTAAATTTTTTTGTGTTTGGGAAGATGATTGGATTTTATTTATTTATTTATTTTTTTTGTAGTTGGATGTGATGTTTGTGAAGTGATTATGGGTTTGATGTGTCATTTTATCTTATTAGCTATTTTAGCCTATTTTGTCTTTTTGTGGATTTTAGCAAAAAAATAGCCCAACACCCACTTGCCAAACAGGGGCATTCATTCATCACCAACTAACAACATTAATCCAACACCCTCTTTCTCATTGAACTACAATCTCAAAAAAAAAAAAAAAAAAACAAAAAACAAAAAAAAACAAAAAAAAAATTTCATGTTCAACTTTTAGTTACATCAACATTAGCATAGTTCAAGAAGCTAGTGGAGGTGCTACCAAAAATGTTGTATTGGCTTACAAATATCAAGGCCATGCTTTGTTACAACAAAATGGACTTGCAGTCCCAGATCACATATGCTTGGAGCTTCCACAAAATTCATCCATGAGTTCTCATGCTCTAATCAACACAAAAACTTCACTTCTTTCTCACTATGGTGGTGGCACATCACCAAGTCTTGAAATGTTTGATAGGAATGAGCTAGATGCCCAGTAGAAAATACATTTAACAAAGTTTATAAACATTTGATTTAATTATGCATAATCCAAAATTCATTAGTCCATGACTCTTATTCTCAAAATTTCACATGGCTATGTGGATATGAATATATATATATATGATTCGTTCCAAACACTCCCACATTTTCCATCCTCACACAGATGGGCCGGTGGGCACTTCACACTTTCCACATTTATCATTCTCACACAATCAGGCGTATGGACACCTCAAAAATTTCTCCCATTTTTCATTCTTTCACAATCGGGCATGTGAACACCTCAAACATTTCTCACATTTATCGTCATTTTACGATCGGGCACGTAGGCACCTAATTTTCCCCGCGCAAGTTCTACATGCATCACCCAACTTATCATTTCAAGAAATCCCTAAATCCATTTCATCACAAGATATTCCAACACATCCACATAACATCCATTATTTCCAATGATCTCCTAAAAATCAAATCAATAATTAGGGTTTTGCAAAAATTTAGGGTTTTTCTCTATATTCTTTATCAATCTAAAAATCACGGGTTAACTGTTGGTTTTATCAAAGAATATTCAAAAGTTACACGAATTATTGAAGCAAAACCCCTCTTTTTCATTAATACCCATTCAATCACTTCATTTATCTCATACATTGGAAATCTACACATAATCAAGTCAAAATATAGATATACAAGGTTAAAAGTTTTCCTACCTCAAAGATGAATGTGAAATGATGAAGAGCCAATGAGGAAACCACTAAAAATCCACAATCCAATCGGTTCAAAGTATTGTTCTCAACTTACTCTACACTTTTAATGAAGGAACTATAGTGGATTCTTGGTACACGTAGATGAAATCTAGGGTTTTGAGGCTAGGGTTTTTGGAATGAAGGAGTAAGAAGAAGAAAAGACGGAAAAAGTTAGAGAAGTGAGTCAAAAAATAAGTTTTAAAATATCTATTCTCGAACAGGCTGCTTAAGAGAACATACCATCGCTCGAGTGATGAAGAGATTTCGAACGTACCGCTCAAACGAACACTTCACCGCTCGAGCAGTAAACACAATGTCCCAAAAGTTTTGCAAGTCTACAGTGAAATTACTAAAAGCCTCACATCTCTGCTCAAGCAGACCACTTGATCGCTCGAGCGGTCTCGCCTACAAACAGGCAAGATACTAGAAGCCTCGAATCACCGCTCGAGCGGTGATCATAATAGAATATTACATTATGCCTGATGAAGTTTAGTCTATCTTGCTCAATAGTTTCATAACAATCAATAACAAATTGTTGGACCAAACGTCCCCCTTACAGTAGCATTTTCTCTTCTCTAACTCGAAATTGAAGTCTAAATGCATAAGACTCTTTCATTGACACTCTTTCTCGATTATTGTTTGTACCCAGAGTAAAACTTATAGACCTTCTCCATCCATTAATCCCATAGGGAAAAACTAATGGATATTGAAGTGGTGTGTATGAAGGATGTGTTTCATTAATCCTTTGTAAATGTCCATGCAATTTTCTAACAATTATGTCATGATTTCTAGTGCTTTCAGACCCATCACCAATAATTAATGTCGCAATTTCATTTGTAGTGGGTCTAGTGTACTGTCTTCCATCCCTCGAACTCAAAATGCGAATATGCAATTCTTGGGCACCATTCTCACGGATCATGTCTCGAGAAGTGAGAAAAATTGATACATATGGATTGATAACGTTCAACATTGACTGTAAACCTTCTAATGTGGACATATCAATTCCTGATGTGCCACCACACCTATTCATAACGTCCATTCTATTGCAAATTTCATGCTCAGTGTCATAAATATATAGTTGTGTAAATTTAGGCCTTTTTCTAGGTTCCAATAGTAGAGAACCAATTTGATGAAAATTTGCTCCACTAATACAAAAAAACATAAGAACCCCTTCCATCTAACACTGATTGATCAATTTTCCAACCCATGGATGTGAACGATAATAGAGAGTTGTATGTCCTTATTTGTTCCCTGAATCTCGCATGAGTAAACTGTTGTTGCAAAAATTTAGGAGCTTCTGACCATAAGGCAACATCACTTGTCCACTTTGACAACAGAGACTAAATTTTGGTTGATTCAATGGACTATCTCTTATTTTTTCCTCTATCCACATCATTGCTTGACATCTAGAGCATGTCATTGTTCTCTTACCAAAGTTTGAGCGTTCTGAAATTTTTCTCCTTCTAAAACGTGTGGTAAATGTACTACCTGAAATTATTTAGATTTAGATTATAATTATGAATTTCTAGTGTCTATAAGAAGTTTGTATAGAGTACATAGTTGGCTAGACGTTTACAACTAGGTGGATGCACTCTATTTGAAGTGGTTGGTGCAATATTAAGAGCTCGCACTTCTGAATCATTTGTGTCTAATTCATTAGATACATGAATCTAAATTCCAATGTGACTAACATCAGGACCATTGTCATTATTCTGATTGCTTGTTTGTCTAAAAGCACCATGTTGCATTCTTTTGAGTCGCAAGATTGTGATCCTCAAACGTCGATTCTCCTTTTCTGTTTTCTGAAGGCAATCCTTTAATGTAGGATCATTACGATCATATCTTGTTAAAAGTAATCTTCTTCTTGCCACCAGTTGTGCCAACTTGGAGGAAAGATATTTTTGATATTGAATTTCATATTCTTTATCAACACCTAATATATAATATAAGATGACATTATTATTTTTGAGATTCTTTAAAGATTATTGAAAATGTGAAGGTCACACTAATAAGATTGTAAGAAAATTTTAAATATAACATTATTATGTAGAAGTCAATAGATTACCACTATGACGGGCACTATGACGGGCACTACTTCGTAATCTTTTCAAATGCAAAGCTGTGGTTCTCGAATGTTGAGCCTCATTTTCTATATTTAGAAGACAAATCTTGAATGTTGGATCATTATGATCAGAATGTTGTGTCAAAAGCAATCTTGTTTTGGCTACCAACTGAGCCATTTTGGACTTAAGTTGTCTTTGATTAATTTCTCGATTAAAAATCATATCCATCTTGAATAGAGTATTAAGTTGAAGCTATATAACTTATGATATTAGTTTATAGTATAGATAATGGCTTGAGGATGTGTAACATATGACTTTCATGTAAAAAACATGATAGTCTATAATTGTTTGTAGTTAATTTTTCATATTGAAATCATTACCTCTTACATGATAACATCTCCTGTAGAATCCATATAAATAGAATGTATCAAAGATCTAAAATCAAGTAGGTTACATATTTATTATATAGTATAGATATGATAGTCACTAATTGTTTCTAGTCATATTAAAATCTGCTAGAAAAACCCACAAACATGATAGTCTATAATTGTTTGTAATTAATTTTACACATTGAAATCATCAACTTCTACATGATAACATCTGCTACAGAATTCATAAAAATAGTATGTAACCAAAGATCTAAAAATTTGTATTTCAACTTCAAATTTGAAAATATCAAATGGTTATCCAATTGGTGCTGATATGTTTTGGCGGTGATGCCTCAAGTTTGCTTATCTTATTCTTCAATAGAATTCAAACTAGATTACAAAAGATAAAGAATAAAAAATCTCAGTAAGTATCATTGTTCACTATAAAGTATATAATTTTTTTTAAAAAAATGTTATACAGCATGCATCTACTGAGGAGCTAATGCAACTTTTTGTAAAGAAAATTATAACACAATAATTTTAAAGTAAGCAAAGATAACGTAATCAAATTATTGTACATTAAAAAAAAAAACGCGAAGGAAAAAAAGGATTTATTTTGATTTATTGTTAGATTTTTTAAAGATTTTTTTAAATTACAAAATAAACACAAAGCGGTGTCTTTTTGTGGATATGTATTTTTTATCAATTTATTTAATTGAGAATGAGATTTATTTAAGTTATAGATATTACTGGATTTTACGTGATAGACATCTAATTGAGTGAATTGTGGATGATGGATATGCATGAGTAAATTATAGGAATAAAACTTGGGGTTTTTTTTTAAATTTTTTTTTCAAATAACATGATAGACATTGGATATATATAATTTGTATATATGTTTTTACTTTGTTTAAGTTATAGATATTTGAGGATTTTTCTAACATTCTGCAAAATTTTCTTCATTGCTCAAGTGAAGAAGTGTTCACTCGAGCGGTCTTTGAGGTTTTCCAGTACTTTAGTGTACAACTTGAACTTCCAGGAGTTCGCATTCTACACTCGACCGAAGGTTTCATCGCTCGAGTGGCCTTCTGTGTTTGATGCTTGAGCGCAGGTTCCGTCGCTCAAGTGGTCTGTTCAGGATCAGCATTTTAAAAAGTCATTTTTGGGTCACTTTTCCTTATTCTTTTCATTTTTTTTTCTCTCTCCTCTTCTACTTTTCTACTATTGTTGAGTTCCAAACCTTCTAAAACCTTAGATTCCATCTACTTAGAGTGAGATTCCACCCAAGTTCCTTATACAAAAATGAAGAGCACGAAGAGGGCTTTCAATTAATCTGAGCGGATGGCATTTTCATCGACGTTGGATTTTCAGGCCTCCTTCTCTTTGCTAGAGATAGAGATTTCCTTACTTCTCTTTAATTTTTTGTATAGATAAATAGGTGGTATGTTTTTATTGCATAAATCTTAAGTTGAAAAAGATTTTATTGAAATGCATGTAGAGATAACCAACGATTTAAAGTTGATTATGGGAGTTTTGAGTTATTGAAATATGATTATACATTTTAAAATGAAAAAAACCCCAATTTTTGTTCAAACCCTAGATAAATTTTTTAATTAAACATGGCATTTTCTTCAATTCACCTTAAATTCTTGAAACTGAGTTGATGTTTGGTTGAATTGAGTATAAATGTTGATTATGAAATGTTGTGAGAATGGTTCTTGAGAAATGGGTTCATGTATAGTAAATGGGTAATGAGAATTGGTGGAATGAAATGGGTTGTGTGATTTAAATCAAAGGAGTTGATTTTGGAGTGTGGACAAATGGTGGAGAACCAATTATGTTCTTGTATAAAGATATATTTTAGTTTAATGGTTATGTGTTGTCGGCATAATTGTTTTGATTTGAAAAGATGAGTTGTGGAATAAAGTCTGGAAAGATGGTCCGTTTCCTTTTGGCTTGTGACCGTTAAAGCGTGGCACTTGATAGATGTTTCGTCTTCCTCCCGGAGTAGCGCCCAGTAAAGCGTGTAGATTGTTGGACTATATGGAGGTTCTGCTTTCATTTTGGCTAGCCACCGATTAAGCATGGCGCTTGACCGAGGTTCCAGCTTTTCTTCCAGAGTAGTGCCCCGGTAAACTGTGTTGGTATGGCTTGGTGAAGCCAGTTGTTGGCATATGGATATTCATTGGGAATTTTTTGATAATTGTTAAATGTAAATTTGAATTGTGTAATGTGGAATGTGTTGTTAGCGAGTTAACTCTTATAACCTAATTATTTGGAATGTGTTGACTTATGTATGAGCCTAGTGTTAGGTGGATTATGTGGGGTAAAGGGTCGTAATAGAAATTGAATTGTATAATTTCCATGTGTATAACAATTGTTAGGTGTGGTGTTAGATATTGTCAGGGATTGGTAAGGAGATGAGTTATGATGTAAATAATGAGTATGAGATATGAAATAGAGGAAGTAAATGATTAGTCAGTTTAAAACCTTTATCTAAGGAAATCATTCGAATGAATTTTGATAAGATAAAAAGTTAACAAAGGAGGTTTCTATGAAACATCAAAAGAGAAGTTTTGTGAAAAGAGGATCTAGTTATGCAACCTATTTACTTATACAATGACACATTATTTACATATGAATCACCTGATAGCATTCATGATCGCATATATCTATTGATCTTATTGTCGGGAATCGTTGTAAATCCCTATGTTCATCCCATGTTGTTTAACAATTTTTCAGAGATGGAGTCGGGCGCAACGGTTTGAAGATCATAAAATTCTAAATCATTAAGACTTCTTACAGTGTGAATTGTTGATAAAGATGTCATTATTATTTTTTATTTGTAAATAATCGTAGTGTAATCTTCAATGTAAGCCCTTGAGGCATGTATTATGAATAATGGTGTGAACATTTTGTATATCATTGTAATTATGGAAGAGATAACCTCATTTAATATTTTTTAGCTTGCATTGTTTCTTTAACTATTGGGGTGAATGGATTTTTATAAGGAATAATGGTAATATATCTAAGTAATAAAATCTAGGGCGTGACAAATTTTTTTTTTTTTTTTTGTTATAACGTGACATATAGCCATTAGATATTTGTAATTTATAAATTTTTAATTTATTTAAGTTATAGATATTTATGGTTTTTATTTAATTTTTATTTTTTTAACAACGTGTTAAAACATTGGATATTTGTAATTTTTATATTTAAAATAATTTTGTGAGTTTATATTTTTTATTAATTTATTTGATTGAGAGTGGAATTTATTTAATTTATTTAAGCTATAGATATTACTGGATTTTACGTGATAGACATCTGATTGAGTGAATTGTGGGTGATGGATATGCATGAGTAAATTGTAGGAATAAAACTTGTGGGTTTCTTTTTTTCTTTTTTTATTTTTTTAAATAACGTGATAGATATTGAATATTTATAATTTCTATATATATTTTTAATTTATTTAAGTTACAGATATTTGAGGTTTTTTTTATTATTTTTAAATAACATAATAAACATTGCATATTGTAATTTTTATATTTTTATATTTTTTGTGGGTTTATATTTTTTTATTAATTTATTTAATAATTATAGATTTCTTTTTTAAAAAAAACGTGATAGATGTTTGTGGGTATATATTTTTTATTAATTTATTTAATTGAGAGTGAAATTTATTTTAATTAATTTAAGTTGTGTGATAGACATATGATTTTCTTGAATTGTAGGTAAACTATTTTTGATATGAAAAAGATAGGATTTATAAAAGTTGAAGAAGATATCAACAGTGTTATATGAGAAGAAACAAATCGAATCTGATTAAATCAAATAACAAATGTGAACCACAAATTAAAAAGCAAGCAAGCTCAAATCAAAATGTATTAATGGGTAGATGAGATGAGAGAGAATAATATTAATAATATTACACTGACCTTATAATGATTTTCGCAAATCGTCAAACTTGGACAATGTAACAATGGAAAAGATAATGATTTTCGCAGATCATCAAACTTGCAAATGTAACAATGGAGAAGATAAGCCGAGAAAATATGGGTAGATGAGATGAGAGAGAATGATAGAATTTTACTGGAATATGAATATGAAATAAACTGTGTAACTCCCCGAAACAAACATAATAAACCATTCATGACAATAAGTAAATAACAATATAAATCAGAGTATAAGGTCATTCTATTACATAAGATTTAGTTGTACAAAAGGGTGACACATGCGAATATACATTCATAAGTCCTAACCCTGAATCTATAACATGTGTCAACAACAAATTTATGAAATAGAAGTTAAAAAGATAATTGAAATGCCCTAAAGGCTACAACATTCCAAGACTATACATGGTTATATCAAAATGGATTTAAATCCAATACAGATAAAGCCCTAGGCTTGTACAAAATAATTACAACAAGTAAACAAAAAAGAAGCTTTTGCTCAAATCCTCCCAAGCTACTGTCTTGGTGGAGGCATCTCACCAACACTTGAAAATGGTTTCCCATATAGGGTGAGCCAAAGCCCAGTAGAAATAATCCAACATAATATATGAATCTTAACAAAGACATATGGTGAAATGTATATGCAATGCTCATGACAAGAACGTCTCATCTCTCTTTCCAAAACCATGTAATGTCCGGTTTTTATCACAATTCAAGAATCATCTTCTTAACATTAGAAAACAGGGCAGTGAATCATAATTCTGGGAATCTCTCAGCAGTATATCCATTTTACGAAGATTTCATCCATAGGATTCGACACCCATGTAAACGTAAGCTATATAAGCACTACTATTGCCATTTTACGAATATTTCGTCTGCGGGATTCGACACCCATGTATATGTGCGGTTTTCGGGACTTTCACCCTGGACACACAGGCCAACTTAGTTAAATGGAATACATCCTCCTTCTCAAAAATGAATACATCCCCTTTCTCAAAAACGTTATTCATCTCATTTCTTAAGAACGTTATACATGTACAATGTATTAAAGATATAATCATGCTCAGTGCAAATGGATGAGAAATTAGTCAAATTCACCTAATCCTTATGCAATTTCTACAACAATCATAGCTATCCTCCACCTATAGCCCAAAACAAATATTTCTAAACAGATATAAAATCTCCAATATAGATAATCTTTCCAAATTTCAAGATGGAAGTGATTATACATATCTAACTCCACCATCCATATCAATAGCCATCCAATTTCACATTTCCAACATCATTTCCATTTATTTATACAAAATAAACATTTGAGACATTTAGGACAAAAACCCCTTTTTCTTCCGAAATCCATTCCAAGTATCAAAATCAATAATTTATCACAACTCAATCCTATCTCCATTCCCATAACCATTTTCAATACATCCATTCGAAAACCCCTCTTTTGATTCTAAACCAAAGCCCTAGGTTTGTTCAAAATCCTCCAAAATCACAAGATTATTTTATAAAAACAAGTAGCTAAGTTAAAAATCATATAAGAGTGTAGAGAATCCCTACCTCAAAGCTAGAAGATGAGATAAACACGGATGAAGCCAAAACCCAACTCTATTCGGATGAAAACGAAGCTCTAGGTGAGCTCTACCTTTTTAACAAAGGGAGTAGGGTGGAGAAATGGATAGATCTTAGTATATTTGTAGAGAAAGAGTGAGTCTTAGAGACAAAGAGTCTCAACTTAGGGTTTTGAAATGTTTTAGAGAGAGTGAGAGATGAAAAAGTGATGTAAAATGGCTTGTTTACGAACTGATATACGCACAACTCATTTGAGTGCAAGAGTTGTTGCTCGAGTGCAATAATCTTTGCTCGAGCGTAGAATACAATCTCCCAGAAGTTTTACAAATAGAAGACTGTCACTCGAGCGTAAGAAGTCTCGCTCGAGCGAAGAATACTACCTCCCCAGTATCTCTGCAGGCCTACAAAAGTACTGGGAGCTCACAAAGCTCACTCAAGCGCAAGAAGCTTCGCTCGAGCGAAAAGGCCAAATTCTGGACAACAATAGTTTAGACCAACCAGCAACCAACCTATTCCAAACACAACCAAGACACTCCAATAACCAAACTCAATGAGAAATAAGGAGAAACATGGTATGAATATCTAAATAAGACAAATGAAACCCGGATTCAAAACATTAACGGGTCGGGTCTAAATCAGGAACCCTATAAATTGAATACAAAAACGTGTGTGGGGAAGTTGTAGGAGTTGTGGGTGATGGATATGAATGAATATTTTATTATTATATTATATTAGTTTATATTTTATTTATACAAATAGGCTTTAAAGAAAATCCAAAGTGGAAAATGTGTGAGATGAGGAACATGGAAACATAGAAGAGTAGAAGTCTAACTGCTAGGAGTAGTTTTTTTTATTTATGTTTTTGACAGCCTTTTATTTTGTTGACAGCCTGTGAGAGAGCAGGAGAAGAGCTATACACTAAAAAGAGAATTGCCACATATTTTTTAAAATTATTAGAATTTGGGAATGGAATTTCGAAGGCTTTTGAAACAACATTACATTTGGTTATATATATAGTATAGATATGCATAGTTATACCTTATCTTATTATATCTATTTGTATCAAAAATATCTACACATATATACAAAATTGTATACAAAATAAATAGAAAAATCTCCTCAAATCCCTAAGCGCATGGCCAGCCACCCTAGGATTGAAATATGCAGTGTACTCTTGGAAACATATTGCTTGAATTAAGGGAAAAGTTTGACTAGTACCCCAAAACATGAAAATTTGTCTTGTACTTGTAACTAGTTTAGTTCTAATTAAACATAATCCTAACTAGAACTTATTTAATGTAACGCTCCAAAATTTATCACCCATTTTATAATTAAAACCATTCAATGTTTTCCAACCATTACAATGAATATCATTAAAGAACAAAGTCATTTACCCAAGACAATATCGTATCATTGTACTATTTCAAGTCAAATATACATCATTATTCATTAACATACAATCATGAATAATAATAGTTCAGAGGGTAAGATAATACAAAAATAAAGTGCCTTAATGGTACACATTTTCAAGGATAGTCCTTGATTACACAAAAATGGACATTGGTCCCACAAACCACAAAACAACTTCGAAGTTTCAACAAGTGACATCCAGTGAGACTTCGTGCTCCAGTCAAAACACATCCATTGTCAAGTCACTTTGGCAGAATCACACCATCATTTCCTAAAATATTGTCAGTTGGGCTGAGCTAATGCCCAGTAGGAATACATTTAATAGAGTATATAAATAATCGAGATGTATGTGATCATACCATGCACTTGTTACAAAATCTATATTTTCTCTTTTAAAATCAAGAATGCTCAAAGCATGATTTCCATTCAAATTCACATTTAAAACCATGGGGTGGTAAATACGTTATGACATCCTAAGTAAGAGCCACCAAAACCATACTTACATACATAGATTTATATACAGAAAATACCCCACATTTGTCGGCTATTAATACGGTACGGAATGGGCATCCAAAATCATCTATTTTTCCACTTTTATCGACCACAATACTGCAGGACAATACAATACACAATCATTTTCCAAAATCAAACTCAACAACCCGGACTCCTACGCTATTTACTCACTTTCAACATTTTTCAAATATCCACAAGATTGTAAGATCACAAGAGAAAATCATAATCCACATGATGCATGAGTTTCCAAATCCAATTTTCCTAAGGTTCATTCAATTTATAAGCAAGATTTAATTATAGTAAGAAACAAAATGATTTTTTTTTCCAATTTCTCATTTCCACAACTCTGACATTCATCTATCTCAAAACACATTTCCAAGATGAATCAAACTTACACTTTTCAACACATTTATTACAATCATCCACCCAATTTCAAAATTTAAAAGTCAATTGAGCCAAACCCCATTATTAAATCAAATTTAGAAACTAGGGCTTTTGAGAAAATTGGGGCTTTTCTTTCTTTTACACTTAAAGAGTCAATATAATAATCAACAAGAAACATTTATAATCTTTCCCAAAAACATTAGGTATAAGCCCCTTTTTGTTTGTCAAATCCATTTTATACAACAAAATCATCTCATATATTTCTATACCTAAGAATATACCACATATATACCTCAAATCATAGATATACTAAGTTAAAAGTACCCTACCTCAATGATGAGAGCTAATAATGAAGAACCAAGCAAGAACTTTAATGAAAATGCAATCCAATCGTTAAATATGGCGATCTACACTTCTCCTTCACTATTCTTGCAAGATCTATAGTGGATCCTTACTAAAAGGGTGAAATCTAAGGTTTTTGGGCTAGGGTTTTTGGATATGAAGGTGTGAGAGAGAAAAGTGAGAGAAAATGAGCAAAAAAGTGGATTTTATATTGGTTGAACCCCGAACAAACCGCTTGAGCGGTCTTTCCACCGCTTGAGCGGTGACCCTAAACTCCCAGCATTTCAAGTCTGCAAAACCAAATACTGGATATACTCTTCTTACTGCTCGAGTAGTCACCCTGGACACAGCAAGTCACACAACCCAGCTCCTAAGGCACTCCCAACACATCAATCTTATTTCCATATGTAACCATTTAAGTAAATGTTTTCATTTAGCCTCTTACATTTATATTTCATTTACTTAAGTTTACAATGTAAATAAGGAAAGGGATATTTGCGTGTAGGTCCTAACAAGTGGACTTATTGTCTAATAGGTTCTATGAAAAAAATTTGTAATAAAAAAGGTCACTAATTGTAAGTTTTACCGACAATTTATAAAAATCATGACAAAAAAAAAAAAGTCACTAATTGTCAATTTTTAGTGACATATATAAAAAATTGTCACAAAAAAATTATTTTTAGCGACAATTTTATCAAGACATATTTTCAATAGGACTTAATGGGAATTCAGTCCAACTATTAGGACCTATTGGTAGTTTACCCATAAGGAAATACCCCATTTGGATTCAAATAAAAATACAGAAAAATTAAAATCCAAGTAAATCAAAAAGTGGTTCTCGCAGTTTTAGTACAAAAATAAATTTTCGACTGAAATTTCTAAGTTTGATGTTGATGTAAAGGGGTTAATATTTTGTAGAAAAATCCTATAAAATCAAATTAGACTATTTAATATATAAAGAACAATTACTGCCAAAAATTATTTTCAAAATCGTAAGTTTTGAAAAGCTCAATTTTCGCACTTAGTAAATTTTCAAAAGTCCAATTTTTGACAAAAAACCTTTTTCTAATACAACATCTTTATACGAAAAGGATTAAGGGTCGGCACTCGACCTGAGCTGTTACAATCTCCCCCACTTAGAAAATTTCGTCCCCGAAATTCAAGTTTAGTCAAAACAAAGGCAACTCAGCTTCAAAAGAAAACATGACCAGCAACCTAAGCGTAGTTCCATGCTTAGGATAATTTCGCGGTTCTCACTCTAACACCTCAGGGCCCTAAAGACACCCGAACAACAAGAACACAAAGAAGAGGTACGAATGCCTCTTTAACTCACATGAATTGCTGGGGTCTTACAACACAGAAACAACAGTCATCACGCGCACTAAAAAATGCCAATCGTGTCTCAATCGCCCACACTTCTCAAAAAGACCGAGTGCTCAACACTCGAACACGGAAAGAGAAAACCTCTCTTACACAAAGCTCTTGGTCATTTCTCACAAAAGGAGAGGATCCAACACAAAATACGGTCACAAGATAACCCTACGGCATAACAAGCCCCGATAACTCCAAACCCCTCTCACAACCAATACATAACACATAACTAGCAATTCAAGCTAGGTCACAATGTAACCCAACAATACAAGATGAACACTGAATGACCCATTCAAGTTAAAGAAAATCATTCTCTTCTCTATTTCCCTTAAAAAAAATTATTTTCTCAAAAAGTGCTCAACTTTGCCCCATTCGCAACCAAAATACATTTTCGATTTTTTCCTTTAAAACTCAAAGGTTTTATAAACATTTTCAAAAAACAATAAGTGTTATCCATATCACATAACCAACCACATTTTCACGACTGGTTAGATTCTGCTTTTAAAAACCTACATATTAAAGTCCCTTATTACCCTTTTTGTTTAAAACCAAAACATTTTCAGATTACTAATGCCATCAAAGGCCATGTAGACGCGCCCTAACGTCCCGAGACAATCCCGTTTTATTCAATGGGCTCACTACAGTTCGGACTCAAATGTCACGGTTCTGAATCTAATCTCGCAAAGTGCAATGCAAGCCTGATAAATCACCAAAGAGTCCAAATCCGGCAAATCGTTTTGAAAAATTGATTTTTAGAAAGAAGTGCCAAACATGGACTGCTTTTCCAGATATAGAGTCGCCACCTAAATATTTTATTTTGGGGGACTTTAGGAAACCCTGACTCGTTGCTTAAGGCCAGGTGTCCGTCATCACCAAAGTTGCCTTAGCTCGGGAACTTGGGTACGATTGGGGAAGGTCATGCAATGAGCACCCCCGCTCGCCCGATCAAAGATCGGCCACTACTAAACATGATACCGAGTTTTTGAAACACATGCGTTCTTATTCCGGTTTATTAGCCTAGAATTACTATGTGATGCGTACAACACACAAGTATAGACTAGATCGCCTAAATTGGAACAAAACATCTCATGTTTGTTTGTTTTGAAAATGGTTTGAAGGTGCTACTCGCAAGTAGGCTAAGACGTGGATTTGCCACCCTCAGATGGGCTTAGAAAACATGATTTGCCACTCTCAAGTGGGCTTAAAAACTCGCATTTTGATGAATTGTTCCAATTCAAGTAATCTAACCTTCACCCACAGGCATTCAGGCAGTTATATCACATAAGCAAATAGCCTCATGGTAAGCATGCTATCATGGCAACACTCACACTCATGCAAGGATGCTAAAGCATAAACACGTACTGAGTACTCCGAGCCAAAACAAAAGCTATGTTAGAAATCAATGCATGATCCTAGCTATGTTAAGAATGCCTAATGCAACACATGCAAAATGCAACTAGAAGTAGGCTCGGCTATTCTAAGATGGCATATGAGATGCTACAGATAACACGTATTCAACTTGGAATTGAAATACAATGCAGTTAGTATGATGCACCGAGCTCGGTGCATGCAAGACAGATAAATGGATGCAAACATGCGAGCATAAGGATGCTAATTGAAACATGCCCTAAAACTAACCATCATAAGCTGATAAATAAAAGGGAGAAAGACGTGGGGTTGGAAGACATGCATCACACACACGCACGCTTATTACAAAATTCGCCCTCTTGACGAAGGGTCCGAATAAATAATACAACACCAACTAGCTAATCTAAGCTAATCTAATTAAGCTAGTTATTACACAACCAAAATGAATAATAAATTACAGCTAATTATTACACAACTCTAATTAATTAACAAACTAACTAAGTAAGCAATTAAACTAGCATGCAAGCTACATGAATGTGGACTGCCTCAGCTCTGCCTTGAATGATAAAGGATGCATGCATGCTCGAGTCGCCTTGTCGGGAAATCCATCGCGATGCCTGGCTTGCCTTTTTTTGCAATTGATTTTAGAAATTTGCACAAAGCTCCAGAGAGATGAAACTCTACCCCGGGAAACTGTGGGAAGGCTGTCGACCAGCCTATAGGCATGGGAGACGAACTACCGACCACCTTTTGTGGTGGAAACTGTGGGAAGGCTGCCGACCAGTCTGCGCATCCTCAGTCGGAGACATCCGCAGGTAGAGATGAGGACTCTGGCTCCAGTTTTGAGAGTGGAGGTGATGTCGGGGAGGATCCCGAGGATGGCAGCTCCGATTCGGATGATGGTGTTGGTGGGGGTGGTGCAGAGGCTGTTCAGCCGAAGAGGATGAAAAGAGCCTCTCGATGTTGAGCTTGATGGCACCGATGCAGATGTTCCTGCTTTATTTTCCTTACTAGTAGTTGTAGCACATCAGCTTAGGTAGTTTTATTTTCTTTAAAGCTTGTACCCCGCTGTAAAATGTTGTAAAAAGAAGCTATGATGGAATGAAATAGCTTTTGTTGAAAAAGTGTTGTATTTTGTATTCTTAGCATCGCATCGCATCGCATCGCATCGCATCATTTTGCACAAAATGAGATTGAATGGAAATAAAACACTGTACATTGCCAAGTCAGGTAGTGAACCGACGCAACAAACTAAACAACTTAACTTACTAAGAAACAACAAAACCTTAGCAAGTTTATAACTCGATAAACAAATCTCGACAATGTTGATAAACAAAGAGTAACAACTCGATGTACAAAACTTGACAACTCGATAAGCAAACTTAACAACTCGATAAACAAAACTCGACGACTCGATAAGCAAAACTTAACAACAACTCGATAAGCAAATGCATTTCTGACAAACCGGGCGATGGAATGCATCCGAAACAGAGGTAAACTCGGACCTTCAACACTCCCAACACATGGAAAGGCTAGGGGCTCTTCTCTAGACACTAGGAAAAGACCAAAAACCAGCTTTCCTACTTGGCCGACCACCTTGTGTGGCTGGCCGACCAGCTTTTTGCCCTGGAGACCAGTTGTGTGGTCGGTCGACCAGAAAAACTGGCTAGCCGACTAGAAAAAGTGGTCGGCCAACCAGTTGGCCCAGCGACCTTCAGATTTTTGACACGTGTCGTCCCAACAGTGCCTTATCCTCCATAAAAGTTCCAGCTTCATGGCTCTCTCATTCCATCTTAGTTTTACATCAAAATGGAGGCGTTTCTCATCGAAAATCTCACAGCTTGGATTGCTACTTTAGACGGCTCGGAAAAGTTGAACTTCCGGGGCTTCGGCATAAATGCACTATTCACTCTGAGTCGCACTCCGCTGCACTTTCCGTTTCTCCATGCCGCGGCAAGGTTTTGGAATCCGGTAACTCATGTCTTTAGCTTTGGCGGGCAAGAGGTGTGTCCTACCTTCGAAGACTTCCAAGCTTTGATGGAATCCAAGCGCAACGAAGAAATCTTGCCCCAGCTTCGCTTCGGCCACGCCCAAGCCTTAGGACGAATGTGTGGGCTCACTATGCACGGCGCTCGGTCTTTGATCCGTGATGGAGAGTTGGACATCCTCGGCTTGATTCATCATTTTTCTGATGCTGGCGACCGCGGTGATCATCATTGGCAAGGTTTTCGGCGACATGCCCTTTACTTGTGCATGTTGTCTCATTTTTTGCTTGCTCCAGGCTTCAGTGGGTCTAACGTCCATTTGATCGAAGTTGCCCAAGGCTTGAGAGAGGGCAAGAGCTGCATTGCCATGACATTGGCCAAGACATTGATGGGCTTGGATGCTTTTCATCACCGGGAAACGACCAGATTTGCGGGGAGTCCACTACTACTGCAGGGAATGTTCCCACCCTGTCTCACATATATATTGCTCACATCACTCGGCCCTCAGGCTCGGTTTTTCTCTCAAAACCCTTTCTCACTTTCCTCTCAACGTACGCCTCTTTATTCTTTAATCTCTCATTTTTCATCCCTCCCCAGGTGTGGTTGATGGATAAGTTGCAGGTTGTGGACCCATGCCCAGCATACTCAGCTCGCGGCTATTTCTTCCGACGACGTCTGGTTGATGCCCTTGATGAGGGATGGTGGTTCGACTGGATGTGCAGTTTGTCCACAAACCGTATTGCTTGGCATTGTCCTTGGCTCGATCTACCGGCAATGAGCTACGGCATGTCCCGGCAGACCGGGATTCAATTGATTAGCCTGACACACTACGTGTTCTACTTTCCTTTCCGATTCCAGCGCTAGTTCGGCCATGATCAGATTTTCCCGGCAGAGGGGATAGAGTACCCAGCTGCATTTCCGGTCCGAGGCGCACAACTAGCTCGATATGCCACGGCATGGAGGACGAGAGAGCTTCTGGCCCCCGCTCCCACTTTCAGTTACACCCTTTCTGATGAGTGCTTAGATTGGCTCAATGAAGAAGCACAGATTGGGCCCAGCTTGGTATTAGAGGCTTCGACCAGCTCTGGGAGGGGACACGGGAACACCTGACTATGCCCCTGATTTATTTGCTTTAATCAGAACTTTCAAGTGTTCTTTATGAATGTAATAAAAAGCAACTTCAATTTTGTATTCAAGAGCAAGAGAACTCTGTACTAAAATCAATGTAATTGAAGGTTGTGGGTACTGAAAATTTTCCGCTTTGGTCCAAAAATGGTCTAAGTTGTAAAAAGATTAATTTGAGCAAAATCAACTTTTATTAAAACTTTTCAAAACTATTTTCAATATGGATCAGAACTGGACACGCCTGAGATCTGTCACTGAGATGTACAACCCTGGATTCCAGCAACTGGAAAGTTGCCCCTTATAGCAACCCCGGTCTTTTCCCATTTGGTTGTTGTACCTGGACTTATGTTCCGTAGATTCAGTTGTTATTATATTGTTGTTGTTGTCCTTTAATTCCTTATTTTTGAGTTATAGGATATGTTGGGCAGGTTTTGTTACAGGTTGGTTGGGTTGGAAACCAAGTGTTGCTGTCCAGATTTTTGGACCTTCGCTCGAGCGAGGAGTTGGTCGCTCGAGCGAGCAGTTGTTTTAGTCCTTCGCTCGAGCCAGGTTTTGGTCTCGAGCGAGAGTCTGCGTCTGGGCTTAGGACCTGAGAGTTGTGTTTCTTGGCTCGAGCGAGCTTCCTTCGCTCGAGCGAGCGAGGTGTATGTTTTCGAGTTCCTCGCTCGAGCGAGCATTTCGTCGCTCGAGCGAGCTTCTAGGTTGCAGACCTGAAGCATCGAATTTTTGGCTCGAGCGAGCTTTTCTTCACTCGAGCGAGGATTTCTTGTGTCTGGTTGCTCGAGCGACCATGTCTTCGCTCGAGCGAGCCTGTCCAGTTTAAATAGGCAGCAGCGGGTTTTTGAACAGTTTTTCATCCTCTTTTTAATTCCAAACCCTAGGTCCGACTTCTCCCTCTCTTCTCTCTTAGGTTTGATCTGTTTAGGGTGTGTTTCTACCCTAGTTGCTTTATTAAAAAGTTAGAGTGGGTCGAGGGCTACGTTTTAATCTGAACAATCTTGGGTTTGGAGCACTTTGGATTTTGGGTCATCATCTCCGTCTTCTCAATTTTGGTTAATTCTTCGAGGTAGGGATTTCCTACTCCATCTTATGAGTTTTGTTCTAAGTTTTGGTACTTTAATATGGTGGGGGTATTTTGGTAATTTTGGGAAAAACCCTAGTTGTTTTAATAAATTGATTTGTACAATTAATTTGAGGAAAATTGGGAATATTAGTTGAATTCATGGAATTGGGGATTTATAAGTTTAAATGGTGTAGTTGGATTATTTAATCACTCTCCTATTTAAATGTTGAAATTATTAATGTTATATATTTTATTTCTTGTTTAGAAATAACTGTTTTGGGCTATCGGTGGAGGATAGTCATGATTGTTGTAGACATTGCATGTGGATTAGGGCAAACTAGAACTAATCACATTGGCTAAGTCATTAATTTTGACTATTGAATTAATACAGAAAAATACATGTATTGGTTGAGCATTGCATATGCATATTGTGTGGGAGGAGATAGGGGATGTACTCCACGGTTTAGGGGAAGATAGGGGATGGACCTCTAAACCGGATTTTGTTTGGGAGGAGATAGGGGATGGACTCCATTAGCATCACTTTTATGTGTGCTTATTTATATTGAAGTGTTTTATTGATACAGCACTAAAATGTGTATCAATCTGGAAGTATGAAGTGTTTTGATATGAGTTGAGTCTCATTTGTGTTGTTGATATTGGAAGTAATGTGAATATGCTATATAGTTCACAGTTGTAAGTTTGGCCAGGTTCTGAGCCATGTGATAATATGGAAATTGATAAGTGTCATAGACATTAGGGTCTTAAGACTGTTTATTGATATAATTGATTCTCATGGTTAATCATCTATTGAATGCTATTGCTTTATTCAATGCTTATAATTGGTTTAGTATATTTCTACTGGGCTGTGGCTCACCCTTTAAGGGAACATCATTTTCAGGTTCAGGTGATTCGCTACCTCCAAGGACTTAGCTTGGAAGGAACCGGATTTTGAAGCCTTGTTTTAAGTTATTTGTTTTTATTTTGACTTACATGTAAACATTCAAGCCTAGGGCTTTATTTGTATATGAGTTAGAACTCATAATTTTGTGTCCAAGTGTTGGCTTGGCAAGATGTAAGCCCGTAGGGCATTTCTTTTGATATTACATGTACTGTCTTTATTTAGTAATACTCTGATGAATGAATTAATGAATTGTTTTCTTTAAATATTGCATGTCAATGATTTATATATATATATGATGGGATTATTTTGAGGGCGTTACACCCCTAGTCTGAATAACACTGCACTGGAGATCACAACCAAGCTCTTGAATACTGAATAGACAAAGATGTCCGAGATGATCAAATGGACGAAGTTGATTAGGGAAATGTTTATGGCTGGACTTCAGGATGAAGTTGCCTATGTATCCCAAAGATGGGAATCAAGCCTTACGTAGTTCGGCTCAGGTTCACTCGTGTATTAACCCTCACCTTTTACGCTCTAAGTTTTGCCAAGGCCGCCCTTTGCGGGTTTTCAACCTTGCGAGCTCATTTTTTTTTAATTTCCAATTTTCTGTGCTCTAACTTTTGCCTAGGTCGCCCTTTCGGGTTTTTGGCCTAGCGAGCCTCTCAGGGGTAATATTTCTTCAACTTGTCCATATTGATCGGCTGTGAGAACTCTAGGCCATCTAGGTCCATCAGAACGATAGCTCCACCCGACCAGATAGACTCGATGATGTAAGGACCAGTCCAATTAGGTCTGAACTTGCCCCTAGGGTCATGGATGGGAGCTCGATTGTCTTTGAGCACCAAATCTCCTTCCTTCAAATTTCTGAACTTAACCTTCTTGTTGAAAGCCCTGGCAATTCGTCGTTGATAACCTTGAACATGGTATAGTGTTTTCAGCCTTCTCTCATCAAAGAGCATGAGTTCTTCGAATCTGCTTTGCTGCCAATCTACTTCGGCTATCTGACACTCAGCCATACTCGCAATGACGAAACCTCAATTTCGATAGGTAGAACGGCTTCCATCCCATAAACTAATGAATACGGAGTCGCCCCAGTAGAAGTTCTAATTGACGTCCGGTAGCCCCACAGAGCAAATGGCAGCTTATTTGGCCAGTCCCGGTAGGTTTCCACCATCTTCTGCAGAATGCGCTTGATGTTCTTGTTGGCGGCCTCAACTGCTCCATTGGTCTGCGGCCGATATGTGGATGACTTATGAAAAGCCACATTGTATTTCTCCAACAAGTCGATCACTTCCTTCTTGAAGTGGGAACCATTGTCTGAAATGACCTTGTTCAGGACCCCATAACGACAGATGATGGTGTTCCTGATGAACTTCGCAACATGTGAAGCCTTCAACACCGCATAAAATTGGGCCTCAACCCACTTTGTAAAATAGTCTATCGCGACCAGGATGAACTCATGCCCATTGGAACCCTTCGGAGTGACAACCCTGATCATATCTATTCCCCAAACTGAAAATGACCATGGCGAAGTCATGTTGTACAGCTTTGACGGCGGAATGTTCATGCGGTTCGTATGGATCTGACATTGGTGGCATCGCCGAACAAAGCCGATACAATCCTCCTCCATGGTGGACCAGTAGTAACCTTGTCTGAGGATTTTCTGGGCTAGCATCACCCTGTTCATGTGCGCCCCGCACTCTTCTCCATGGATGGCCTCCATTAGGCGCTTCGATTCTTCGGTATCAACACACAGCTTGTGCATCCCCAGATGACCTCTCTTATACAATTTTCCCCTGCAGACGATGAACTGAGCAGCCATTCTCCTAATTGCCCTCTTATCTTTGGCATTTGCCCCTGGTGGATACGTCTCTTTTTCCAAGAAGTTCCAAATATCGTAATACCAGGGGTTCTCATCTTGAACCTCATCTATGGCGGCAATCAGCTCGTATGCTGGCACAAATTTCTGGTCAATGATGATTGGACGCATCCGGACCCCAAAAGGGATGTCTATCATGGATGATAGAGTTATTAGTGAATCTGCAAACCTGTTGTTCTCTCTTAGTAGATGAGTGAAGTTCAGCTTCTCAAACCGAGGAATCAGCAAGTCCAAGGTCTGATGGTACATTCTCATCTTTTCTTCTTTGACTTTCCAATCTCCCTTAGCTTGGGATACAACAAGGTTCGAGTCCCCGATGACGTCCAACTGTTTTGCCCCTAGTTCTAGGGCTGCTTCTAAACCAACAATGCATGCTTCATACTCTGCTTCGTTGTTCGAGACTTTGAACCGGAGTTTAAATGCTAGAGAGATACGGGAATTGTCGGGTGCTATTAGCAACACCCCTATCCCATACCCGTATTAGTTTGACGCTCCGTCAAAGTACATAGTCCAGGTTTCGTCTTCGACATACAAAATGGCCTCGTCTGGGAATAAGTACTCAACTGCTTCATCCCCTTCAACTGGGTGATCGGCTAAGAACTCCGCTACTGCTCTCCCCTTTACTGACTTGCGAGTCACATACTTCAGATCGAATTCGGAAAGTAGAAGCAACCAACGAGCTAGCCTACCTGTAAGTACCAGTTTCTCAAAGAGATATTTGATGGGATCTAATCTTGAAACCAACATTACGGAGTGAGCTAATAGGTAGTGCCGCAGCTTCCTGGTAGCCCATACCAAGGCCAAACAGGCCTTCTCGAGTGGAGTGTAGCGGGTCTCGTAATCCAGCATCTTCTTGCTCAGGTAGTAGATAGCTCGCTCCACCTTGTCCTCAGACTCCTGTGCAAGCATGCAGCCCATTGTAGTTTTAGTCACTGAAAGGTACAAAATCAACGGTTTCCCCGGCTCAGGTGGTGACAACACAGGTGGGTTCTGTAAGTATTGCTTGATCTGTTCAAAAGCAGCTTGGCATCGGCCGTCCCATTGGAACTTCTTTCCTTTCTTCAGGAGACCAAAAAGTGGTTCACAAGTCAAGGTTAATTTTGCGATAAACCGTCTTATGAATTGCACTTTACCCAGAAAGCCTCACACCTCCTTTTTAGTCCTCGGTGGTGGCATTTCTAAGATGGCCTTGATTTTGGAAGGGTCGACTTCGATACCTCTCTGTGTAATCAAGAACCCCAGCATTTTCCCTGCTGTAACACCAAATGTACATTTCTGAGGATTCAACCGCAACCGAAATTCTCTGATCCTTTGGAAGAACTTTTGCAAGGCGGTGTAGTGGCCCTCTCTTTCTTTGGACTTGACAATCATGTCGTCCACGTACACCTCAACCTCTTTGTGGATCATGTCATGCAATATCGTGGTCGCGGCCTGTTGATATGTAGCTCCAGCATTCTTCAACCCAAACGACATCACTCTGTAACAGTAGGTCCCCCACGGGGTGGTGAAAGCAGTCTTTTCCCGGTCTTCAGGTGCCATCACAATCTAGTTGTAGCCTGAGAAGCCATCCATGAATGAGAGCAACACATGCCCCGCAGTGAAGTCCATCAATTCATCAATATGCGGCAGAGGAAAGTCGTCCTTCGGACTAGCTTTATTCAAATCCCTGAAATCCACGCATACCCAAATCCTGCCATCCTTCTTCGGCACTGGAACTATGTTGGCCAACCAAGTCGGGTATTCAGATACCAGTAGGAACCCTGCGTCGATTTGTTTGGTGACCTCTTCCTTAATCTTGAGAGCCCAGTCCGGGCGGATCCTTTTGAGTTTCTGCTTAACGGGTCGGGCCTCGAGGTCAAGAGGGATCTGGTGCTGTACAATCTCAAGATCGATTCCAGGCATGTCTTCATAGGACCACGCGAAAACATCTTTGAAATCTTTTAATAAAGCGACTAAGCACTCGCACTCCTCCGAAGACAACGTGGACCCGATCTGGACCAGCCGCGGGTCCTCCTCAGTACCCACATTAACTATAGTGATTTCATCAACCAAGGGTTTAACAAATCTCTCCTACTCTTGATCAATTAAACGTTGTAAAATCAGAGGAATTTCTTCCTCGTCGTTTTCATCAAAAATTTGAAAGTCCTGATTAATGCAATAAATCAAAGGCACAGAAAAGTACTTAAAAGCCACAGCCATTCATTCTCATTAAGCATTTCCAATTGTCCGATTCCTCTGTTACAACAGACTCAAAAGAGAAAGAAAAAGATGACTTAGACAGGACTGTGGCATCCGGGTTGTCACCCCCAGGAATACCGGACTCAGACTCAGACGAGCTGGGACCTGATTCTGACTCCACAGACTCGGTGGAATCAGATTCCGGCTCACTACCTGACCCGGTGTTGCTTGATAAAAATCCCTCCTCGTATTGCCAGATGAGAGAGGGTGCGATGGATGCATCCAAAATGTTTGACGGTGGGCACGCAGCCGTTTCATTCATGATCATGGATACGAGAGTTATCCCCCAAGCACTTCTGTTCGATCGGAGGATTTGAAAGTAGACAAGCCAATGCTACCCCCATTTCAATTCGGCGCTCTCGGAATCCACTTCCTTACACTGCTCAACCTCAGCTGATGGGTCTGTTTGCTCTTTGGCAACATCATCCCCGGATAACTGCAGGTCGAAGAAGATCTCAAATCCCGGCAAGCGCCTCTTCTCCGCATTCAGCCATGGCTCTGGGAAGCTACAAAATGGAAAGTCTTCCCCCTCCTAGACAAAGCGTCCGTTTAGGGTACCCTGGATGTGTCGATGTATTAACTCAAAAGGTTCCCTACCTGCTTTGCCCTGGCTCTCCCGGCCATCTCCTTGCCTTTCCTCACCCAGTCCTCTTTGGTGGGCAGATAACCCAAGCCAAAGGTGTACGGGTTGTGCGGCACTTCGGCCGATGTTGCGATGCCCTTCTGACCACTTCTTCCCAGTCCTATCCCAGGGATATGCTGAAGCTTGTTCATGAGATACACTGACTGTGCACTGACATACACCCCTCATCAACAGCCAAGATGTTCTGAACGACCCGGGCCTCGGCCAGGGTAAATCCTGATAAGAAGACATCCTCCGTGCCGTGCTCAATTTCCAAAACCGGTGTAGACACCTCTGGTGGTGGATGGATTGAGGAATTCCCAAAAACTATAGCCACTCCCTTCTTGTGGGGGTATTTCAACATTTGGTGGAGGGTGGAAGAGACTGCTTTTACTTGGTGCAGCCACGGCCACCCTAGGGGTAGATTGAAGGTTGTGGGAACGTCCAAGACATGGAAGTCAATCTTATGCTGTCCTGGACCAACCTTAGTCTGAATCTGCATGGTCCTCATCACTTCTCTGCTAGTGTTGTCATATGCCCTTATCACCTGGGTAGTTGGCACGAAGTCCGCGGGCTTCAACCTGATTGCATAAGCTGTCCTCGACGGGCACACGTTAATGGCGGATCCCGTGTCAACAAGAACCACCGGTATCCATTTGTCTCTACATTCCACAGAGATGTAGAGTGGTTTGTTGTGATTTGCACCCTCATGTGGCAATTCTTTGTCGGAAAAGGTCAACATCGGGAAATCTCCTCCCGGGAAGACCAGCCCTACCAACTGTTCAGGCGTGGTGTCTATTGAGAGTTTGGCTTTGTCCATTGCCGATAAGACAGCTTGTCTATGAACACGTGAAGCCATAAACAGTCCCCAGAAGGAGATGTCTACTTGTATCTTTTTTAACTGTTTCAGTACAGCCTCTTCCTCAAGTAGCTTCTCTTTTTGCTTCTCTGCCTCCTTGTCCTTCCCGGACGCCTCTAGTTGGTCTAAGTGCGGGGGCTTGAAATACCGCCCGCTCCTAGTCATATGGTCAACTTCGCCAATATACCAGGTATCATCCGGCTGGTTATTCCCCTAGTCCTCATCTGTGTGGGCAAGACATAGATCATCATCTTCCCACCACATTCCATCGGCAGCCGACAGACACCTGTTCGGCTCCGTTAGAACCATTCCTGTGCCTACAGCACCTTGCGTTCCTGTGCTCGCAGCACATTCCGTTCTTGTGCACACAACACGTTCTGTCCCCACAGGGGCTTTGGCTTTCCTGATTCTCTCAGAATCTTCAATCCTTTCCTTCTCAGACTACTCCAGTGCGGCCCACTGTTCAACATCTCCTGTATCCAAAATGCCCAAATCTTGAGCGAAATTCTTGGCACCGGCGCTCTCCGGCGATGCAAACTGATTCTCGGCCCTTCCGGCCACAAATGATGTCCTTGTCCCTGACGAGCCCTGTTCTAGTTGAGATTCTTCAACAACATCTGGCTGGTCATCAAGCCACTCTACGACCTCTGCTGACCCCTCAAAATCAAACAGTTGACTGTCATGTCTGCTGGATCTTGTTTGTTGAAAAACTGAAGGTTAGCGATGTCCTCTTCCAGATTTGCTAAGTCATCTAGCCTCTGATCAAATTGATCCCCCTGCACTACACAAATCTCTACCCCCATTGGTAATTCCACACACAGCCTAACCTGGCCTGCTGATGCAATGTAGCCACTCAGATTGTATACTCCTCAACAGAGCTCCCAAATTCCTCAGATTTTGAATCAACACTCCCATTTTCCTTCGAAGTCACCCCCGTTCTATCTACGATAGTCCCCACCATTGGTTCAGGTTGGGTTCGAGAGATGTCCAACATGCACAAGTCAGTGCTGTCAGGAATGAACACCTCCAGCTTGGCTAGGTGGGGATGAGTGATGTATATGCTAGGGTCGTATGACACAACCCCAGTTTGGATCGAGTTGATGCGTTTGGGAGGTGGAGCTTGGTTATGTGGTGGGAGAGGGTTGGTTGTAACATTGGGTTTCTCATCAAAACGGTCAATGTGTGGCATCTTAAACCGGTCCGGCAAGGTTACGGCCGCATCGGTATACCCATCCTCAATGTCCGGAATGGACTTCACACCTTGAGATTTCTTGAACAGCTTTTCAAGCTTGCTCACTTTTAATGCCGTGGGGTCCACCTCGAACTCGAAGGGAGAATCTGGTAGATTGATAGGCGTGGGTGCCTTGGATAGTTGAGGTAGAATCGGGGGCGGAGGTGGCCCCGTTGGGATGTCTGTATCCTCTTAGACATTCTGGACATTCACCGTCTCCCCAGGTATTGGGACTCTCGGTGGGGGAGGAGCTTGGTGTAAGGCAGATGCTCCGGCTTGCTGCTACAGCTTGGTAATTAACTCTGCCTGTTGGGCCATGATCACAGCCTGCTGTTTGGCAAATTCTGCTTGACGAGCAGCGTCTTCTTGCATGGTTTTCATACTCTCCTAGAGTTGGCGCATCATTTCTTCCATCCCCGCCATACTGCCCTGATCTAACTGAACTGTTGGTATATCTGTCTCTGTAGTAGACTCAGAAATCTCAGCCTGACTACTCAAAGGCCATTGCTTTGGCAACCGCGGTACCGATACACTGCGCTTCACTGACCTCCGTCTAGCAACCCGGGGTAAAGAATAGAACACCGGTTGTCCGTCTACCAGATCCTCAGATCGATGGAGTCTGCGACCTCTAGTCCAGAGTGCTTGGGGAATATATGCTTGGTTGGAAGCAATTGTGCTAAACTACTCCCCTAGCAAAAAGATAAATAAAGCATAATAAGGAACTAAACAATCAGAAAAAAAGAACAGCATAACGGCATAAATAAACACAACACACAGTCGGATATGACAACACACAGTTGGCATTTGTAAGCTGAATATACTGTTCTCAAACACTGATCATCGTCCCTAAATCACTGCCCCAAATCTGAGTCTGATACCCACAGGTAAAGCTGACTCCCAAATACTGATACTAATGCCCGCGGGCCTGATGCCCAATCTTGCAAACTGATACATGCATTCCTGTAGAGGCCAACTCTAAAGCACATAACAAACAAGTGAGAGCCAAAACACCCATAGGGAGGGGTAGGGTTTTCCTGTCCTAGTTTCGCCAAGAACTAGGCTTCACTACGCATGCAGCGGTTTCAAACAACCTACAATCGGGTGAGCAACATGTCCTAGCTTGGAATAGTCACTACGGATTCCGATATGCACTAGGTCGAATGGTCAAAAAGGGTGCCCCGGTAACAACCGGGGTTTGTGTTCCCATCGTGGCAGAGCCCGTAACCGGTTAACCTTATGGCACGCTTCTCAAAGCGGGCCTTCGGCAAACCGTTCAGGAATAGCAGATGGCAAACACGGTGTCCTAGGCGCACCAATGCAAATGCAATGCAAAGAGACGCATAAGTGTAATCAGAACAAGATATCATGAGTTCGAGTCAAGTTCTCCAAACTCCCCAGCAGAGTTGCCAGAAACTGTAGACGCGCCCGAACGTCCCGGGACAATCCCGTTTTGTTCAATGGGCTCACTATAGTTCGGACTCAAATGTCACGGTTCTGAATCTAATCTCGCAAAGTGCAACGCAAGCCTGATAAATCACCAAAGAGTCCAAATCCGGCAAATCGTTTTGAAAAATTGATTTTTAGAAAGAAGTGCCAAACATGGACTGATTTGCCAGATACAGAGTCACCACCTAAATATTTTATTTTGGGGGAATTTAGGAAACCCTGACTCGTTGCTTAAGGCCACGTGTCCGTCATCACCAAAGTTGCCTCAGCTCGGGAACTTGGGTACGATTGGGGAAGGTTATGCAATGAGCACCCCCGCTTGCCCGATCAAAGATTGGCCACTACTAAACATGGTACCGAGTTTTTGAAAACACATGCGTTCTTATTCCAGTTTATTAGCCTAGAATTACTATGTGATGCGCATAACACACAAGTATAGACTAGATCGCCTAAATTGGAACAAAACATCTCATGTTTGTTTGTTTGAAAATGGTTTGAAGGTGCTACTCGCAAGTAGGCTAAGACGTGGATTTGCCACCCTCAGATGGGCTTAGAAAACATGATTTTGCCACTCTCAAGTGGGCTTAAAAACTCGCATTTTGATGAATTGTTCCAATTCAAGTAATCTAACCTTCACCCACAGGCATTCAGACAGTTATATCACATAAGCAAATAGCCTCATGGTAAGCATGCTATCATGGCAAATCACACTAATGCAAGGATGCTAAAGCATAAACACGTATCGAGTACTTCGAGCCAAAACAAAAGCTATGTTAGAAATCAATGTATGATCCTAGCTATGTTAAGAATGCCTAATGCAACACATGCAAAATGCAACTAGAAGTAGGCTCGGCTATTCTAAGATGGCATATGAGATGCTACAGATAACACGTATTCAACTTGGAATTGAAATACAATGCAGTTAGTATGATGCGCCGAGCCCGGTGCATGCAAGACAGATGAATGGATGCAAACATGCGAGCATAAGGATGCTAATTGAAACATGCCCTAAAACTAACCATCATAAGCTGGTAAATAAAAGGGAGAAATACGTGGGGTTGGAAGACATGCATCACACACATGCACGCTTATTACAAAATTCGCCCTCTCGACGGAGGGTCCGAATAAATAACACAACACCAACTAGCTAATCTAAGCTAATCTAATTAAGCTAGTTATTACACAACCAAAATGAATAATAAATTACAGCTAATTATTACACAACTCTAATTAATTAACAAACTAACTAAGTAAGCAATTAAACTAGCATGCAAGCTACATGAATGTGGATTGCCTCAGCTCTGCCTTGAATGATAAAGGATGCATGCATGCTCGAGTCGCCTTGTCGGGAAATCCATCGCGATGCCCCGGCTTGCCTTTGTTTGCAATTGATTTCAGAAATTTGCACAAAGCTCCAGAGAGATGAAACTCCACCCCGGGAAACTGTGGGAAGGCTGCCGACCAGCCTGTAGGCATGGGAGACAAACTACCAACCACTTTTTGTGGTGGAAACCAAAGAAGGTGGTCGGCCTACCAGAAAACCTGGTCGGCTGACTAGTTTCTTCTCCTGGATTCTGTTTTTCTGCAACAAAGGGAAAGAGAGAGGCACGACAAGGTATTTGCAACACATGTGGGCATGACCACTCTCCCCGTCATTGCATAAGCTGTAGGGAGTGTAGTCTTCGACCCTCGGGCCACCAATCATGCATCTCGATGCATGATGGCCGAGGAATTGAATTGCATAACTTAATATAGAATGAATGCACATATGAACACATAAATGCCTAAAACTCCATCATGTGTAGTCAAGAGTGTCGGCGATCGAGAATCGAGGCACGTTTCGTCACTTTGAGTACGAAACGTCTCTCGTTTCCCGTGTTCGGACTAACTCCTATTCCGAACACAATGCAACAAACAATGGCATGCACAATGCGACTTTAAGTATGCAACCTAAATGCTATACAACTAAGTGATGCAAACATGCAAAGGATGACGTGCAAACATGCAACTAGCATACACAATGCTATGAACTAACAATGGCATACTCAATGCACGTGGTACTTAGCATACACAATGCACCTAAGAACTAACATACACAATGAGATGAACAAGGCATGCACAATGCAATGATCAATCATGCGACAACATGGCACTCAATGCTACGAACTACAATGGCATACTCGATGCAAAATGGACTTAAACCAAAATGGATGGGCCTCAGCCACACCCAAATCAGTGGCCAAACATTATGAAAACAAGACTCCAAAACTCATGCGAGCATGCACAATACAATGGCCCCGAGCCTAAAGCACAAAGACACAACTTTGCACATGCATTGAAAGGAGTAAACATGGCATACAATGACACATGTTCTAGCTCTGAAATGACAGACAAAATGGCTCCGAATCACGCAAACAACTCAAACAACGCATGTTAAATGGCTCAAGCATCGAAACTAGTGAAGTGCATTACACTATAGGCATGCAAAGCGATGCTCAAATGATGAAACCAACCCCAAATAGAACTTATGCAGGCCCAAAACAGTAGCAAAATGGGTTGGGATGATGGCTTGAAAGGCACAAAATTGGAGCTCATGCCATGGCTCGCAAATAGGGCATAAATGCACAACTCTAAAGAGCACTTAAAGCATGGAAAATATGGAAGTGTAGCACCCCTATATGCTCTGAAATATCATGCTCAATGATGCCAAAACATGTAAATAGCTCAAGTTAAGCATGCAAGGGACCTCCAAACTCAAAGCTAGTCAATGCTATTACACAACAAGTATGCATGGCAAGCATTTGTCGACCAAGGGACCTCAAAAAAGAGCTAAGGCAGCCCAAAATATGAACAAAATCAGTTTGGAGCATGGCCAAAATATGCTAGAATAGAGGGCCAAAACAACATGCATTGCGAGCTAGTGAACATGAGTTACACTACAAGCATATGAAGCATGTGAAGGACTACCAAACCAAACAAAAATAGAGTTATTGCATGCCAAATGATGGCCAAAAACCCACTGAAACAAGACCAATACATGCAAGAATGACATGCTCCTTTGATAGGCTATGCAAGGGATTGTTCTACACATGCAAGAGGCAAACAAAAGGTGACCAATCCAGCCATAGACAGAGCCTAGGCAGGTCCTAGAAGTCACCAAAAAGTGCCTGAACTAGGCCTCCAAATGGTATAAACATATGCTCCTTTGGTAGGCCAAAAATGCTAGCAAATAAGGCCAAAAGAGAGAAGGTCACCCCTCTCTGATTTTGGCCATCAAAACCACATGCCAACCACTGAAAATCCGCTAGATTTTAGTGGCTAAAGGGCCAAGCAAAGCTCAATATAAAGGTCTCATGGCATGGCTCAAAACAAGGCTAAATAGAGCATGCAAGAGGGTAGATGACCCCCAACACCAAAAGAGCCTTAAACAAACATGAAAATCACTTAAATATAAACCTTTTTTTAGTTGACAACAAAGCTCAAGTAAGCATGCAAATGAGGCTAAGAGAAGGATCAAAATAATGCTTAAAAGAGGGAAAAGTGATTACCCTTGAAGCTCAGCAAAACCAGCAAACTTTGGGACAAAAAACCAGCTCTTTAACCTCTGAAAACAACCTCCAAGAACCTCAAATCAATGGTGGAAGTGTATGGCTATGAGGTGTAGTGTAAAAGGGTCAAGAACCATGCACCTTCTAAGCCTAAAATATAGAGACAAAGAGAGATATATGCTATGCCTTAGAGAAATTCTTCAACCTGGTTCAAGGAGGGGGAAGGCCTCTCTTATAGACAAACAAGGCCAAAGCTTCTTCAAGAAGCTAAAAAACAAGGCTCAAGATCCTCCATACACGTGTATGGAGGATACAGTCTGTGCCTTCCAGCTGGCACAGCTGGCATGCACTCAAACAGACAAAACAGGGGGAAGCTGGCCGACCAGAAGAGGTGGTGGGTTGACCGCTTTCCCTAGTCGGCTGACCAGGGTAAGTGGTCTCCTACACAAAAAAGTTGTCGGTGGTTCCATTTGGTGGTCTCCACTTTGAAAGCAAGCTAGTGGTGTGGTGGGAGACCAGTAAATGTGGCCCAAAGACCAAGAAAACCAGTTTCCTGAGCAGAAAACCGGCTGGCGGAGAGAGAAGTGGTTTCCAAGGGAAATGCTGGTCTCCCACCCTGTACCACCTCCCAAACAAGGAAAACAAGGTTCATGCCAAAAATGAACCAACACGGATGCAAAACGAGAGTTCGGGAGGCAAAGCGCGCAGCCGGGAGCCTCGAAAACTGGCTGTTGAGCACCAAAAGTAGCGTACGACCACAAAAGTGGTCTCCCGGGCCACAGTGTCCCTCTAGACAGAGGAAACAAGGTGTGCTCCAAAAACCAGGGCAAACGGAGAATGTTAAGCGGTCCCGAGCTGAGGCGCACGACCGACGGCCTCGAAAATCGGAAACTAGTCTCCAAACGGGAACAATGGCCTACGACCATGAAAAGTAGTCTACGACCACTGAGAGATGGTCTACAAGACCTCTCCCTCCCTTCAGGAAGAGAAAACAAGACCTGGTCTACAAACCGAGTCAAAGCACAAAACGTTCCGAGGCCCGGAGGCAAGGCTCTCAGTCGAGAACTCCGAAACCTCAAGACAAGCACAACATGCACCATCACCGAGTGCTCAACCGATGACGTCTGAGTCTTAAGGTCGGTCAAAAATAGGGTGTCTACAGGCCACAACGCCAAAAAGAAATTTATCTTCCCCCCAAATCGTTTTCTCAACATTCCACCACTGAACCTCAATGGTCACCCAACACAACCATCACACCCACGGTGATGCCGCAACACTTACACAATAGTTCTATAATACAATCCATAGAAACTACCAAAGTCCCAACAACACCACAAATTACAAGGAAAATCTCACATTCATCAATTATATAACAGCACAAAATTGCTCACAAAACCATGGTTCCATCACCTAATCCAACCCAAAAGGGTTCCCATCAACTCACACAAGTTTCCCTACTTACACAGTTAAGACTTAACACTCCCAAGTCCCTCCTAAAGCACTTCACCACCTTATGACCCTTATACCCAAGTCCAAATTATTCTCAAGGTGACTATCTGTCAACTAAACTCTGATAACAACCAACTAACTAACCACTCAACAAGACTCGACACTCGACACTCAAACATCTACATGCTACCCAGCACTGTTTGCTTCGAGAAGGAGTTCCACACACAAGCCTACTCATTTCCTTGAACCCATACCGGATTCCTCAGACTAAACCGTACCACTCATGTTCCCAAACAAACCACCACCCACGTGCCTATACGGAAAACACGTCCTTACATCACACATGAGTTCGAGCTGGACTTCTAAAGGTCAAAGCAGACAATTCACACTCTCATGTCAACACACACATATTCCCGTGGCCATTAAATGTCTCGCATTATGCACAAAGACCGATAAGGTCACAACAACTCACTCCTCACACAAACCCGCTCCACACAACATTACTGTACTCTTTGGAGTTCCACACACCAAAACCTCAAAAGAAACTGTCCCACCACCAAGGATTTCTCACAAGGCCAATAAAAAACAAACACACACAACAAACGTAACTCAACACTATCAACTTTAAACCACATACCAATAAGTCAAACATGCTATCACCCAAAGCCAAGGCAACCCCTTGGGATAGTCTCATGACCAATCCCCATCTACACATCATCCACAAACACGTATTCCAAACACAGTTACACATCACACCTTACTAGTAACCCTTAAGTGGGTTATTCTGACATAAGACTCAATGTACATTCCATGAGTTATCTTACAATCCAGACCGGATGTACAATCATCAAGTATACAAGAATTTTTTTTCCCCTTCGAACGCTACAACTCCAAGCTAACTCACGAGGGTTTGCCCCACTGCAAAATCGTCGTTACCACATAGCCCCCCAACCTAATCACAGTTAAACACATCACCTCAGCCCTTCAATGACTGATAAGGTCAAACCTTGATTCAACATAATATACCAACACGCGTTACACTAGTAACTAACAAAACACCATTCCTATGGCTAACTCACCGATTTGCTAACATTTACCAAACAATAAACTAGAAATCCTCGCACCCCCTGTAGATTTAGAAAGTCATACTATCTTGACCCCAAAGAATAACGAAAAGGAGCATTTAATTCTCCCAACCCTTTAAGCCATAGCGCACCATCACTGACTATCTTCTCAACCAACCTATGACGCTTCATGAACCAAGGTCAATAGTACACCCCGAGAGGCAGTAACACCCCAAAATAAATGTTAATAAATTCTTTTCTCAATAATAAATAAATGACAAACATTCTGATTATAATGCCTTTCCATTTCATATGATTCAGATATACAAAAGATAACATATGCAATTATATATTCATAAGTTATAACCCTGAATCTATCTCATGTGTTTATAACGAGAATTATGAAGTAAAAGTTAAACAGATAATAAATGGTTTAAAGGCGTACAACTTCCTAAGACAATGCTTGGTTACAACAAAGATGGATTTAAAATCCAATACCGTTAAAAGCCCTTGGCTTGTACAAAACAAATACATCAGATAATCAAAAAGAAGCCTTCAACTCTAAATTCCTCCCAAGCTATGATCTTGGTGGAGGCATATCATCAGCACCTAAAATTGGTTTCCAATATAAGGTGAGCCAAAGCCCAGTAGAAATAATCAACACAGTATATGAATCGTAACAAAGATATAAGGTGAATGCATATGCAATGCTCGTGCCAAAACATTTTATATCTCTTTCCAAACCATGCAATGCCAGGTTAATGTCACAATTCATAAAATCATTTCCATTATAATAGAAAATAGGGCAGTGAATCACAATCTCCAAGAATGTCAAAACAAATACAACCTTTCACGAAAATTTCGTCCGTAGGAAACTGTAGACCGGCACCTATGTAAACATAGGCTATACAAGCACTACTATTGCCATTTCACAAAAAATTCGTCTACGGGATTGACGCTCATGTAAACGCACAATTTTTAGGACTTTCTCCATGGACACACAAGCCAACTTATTTCAACGAGACAACACTTACTTTCCAAATTCACCAATTTTTCTCAAAACAATGCACATTTTCAATATAGTACATATGCAACGATGCTCAATGCAAAGGATGAGAAATTAGTTTTAATTCACCTAATCCTTATGCAATTTCTACAACAATCGTAGCTATCATCCACCGATAGCCCAAAACAAATATCTCTAAACAAATAGATAATTTTCATAAAGATAAACTTTCTAAATTCCAAGATGCGAGTGGTAATACATACCCAACTCCACCATCCTCATCAATATCAACCCAATTTCACATTTTCAACATCAATTCTGATTATTCATACAAAATCAACATTTGAGATATTTACGACAAAACTCCCTTTTCTTCTACAATCAATTCCAAGTATCAAAACCAACCATTTTATCACAACTCCTCATCATTTCCAATCCCACAACCATTTTCAAGAATCCATTTGAAAACCCCTCATTTGATTTTTAAACCAAAACCCTAGGTTTGTTCAAAAATCCCCAAATCAAAATATTATTTTAGAAATAGCAAATAACTAAGTTAAAAATCATAAGAGAGTGATATACGCGTAGAACGCTCGAGCGCAAGAAGCGTCGCTCTAGCAACCATACACAATAAGTGTGACTGCTCGAGCGCACAAAGTGACTGCTCGATTAAAGAATACAAACTCCCAAAAGTTTTACAGACAGAAGACCATCGCTCGAGCTCAAGAATGACCGCTCGAGCCAATACCGCTCGAGCGCAAGAAGTACTGTTCGAGCATAGAATACCAACTCCCAGTATCATTACAAGCCTACAAAAGTACTGAGTGTTCTCAAAGACCGCTCGAGCGCAAGAAGTGTAACTCGCGCAAAGAAGCCAAAATCTAGGTAGAAACCATTTTGAAAAACTGACTCCCGATATGTTCCAAATGCAACCAAGACACTTCAATAACCAAACTCAATAAGGATTAAGGAGAAATAAGACATGAGCAATCCTATAAAACAATAAAACCCAGATCTAGAACATCAAATGGGTCGGGTTTAAACCAGAATCACTATAGAGAACATCACACCCCCAATGCCATCCCCATCTCCTACCAACATGCACAGAACTACCACAACCAACTATTCCAACCTTGGGTTATATACCCAACCAACTATTCCAAAGCATCTCCTATGTCAACCCGAAATGAGGTACACACCTCCAGCACCCGGATATAAAAATTAGGATTCTAGAAATTGAAAAAAAAAAAAAAAATTTCTCCACATTACTCCTGAAAACATAATGTAAGGTGTTCAAAAGACACCACCCACCAAACACATAACCACAAGAAATAAGATAGGGGTTCAACATCCCCCTTTCAAAGAAAAACCAAACACACATTACAAGATCTGCTATCATTTCCTACAATTAAGGTACAAGTCTACACCTAAGCTAAACAACAATTCTAGTCCCAACACGCTGATAACCCTAAGTCTCTATATACCCAGGACGAAACAAAGTTAACATAAAACTTCTAACTTAGTTACCAATAGGGATACTCCTCCTTTGGACACATCCCAACACTACGTCTTACCATTATATTAGGTTGACCCTAAATAAGCTCACCGCAACAATCCGCCGAAAAGACACCCACTACAAAACCAACCACGCAAAAAGGTTCAACTTACCACCTATTTCAAACAACCACATAAGCACATAATCACATAAAGCATACGAATTATCCTCCTAAGATGTCAATTTGCCCCATAAACATTCAAAGAATTCTAGTTAGAATAGCATTGATCAAGTGCCCTCCTAACAACACTTCTAACCAATTCATAGGCACAAATCTCATCCTACAGTTTAATCCCATATCCGCATAGTCACATAAGCACACACAAGTCATGCAGAGCAGATAAATGTTCCATTCTAGCCTAATAAGCCATTGTGGCAAACGTTACTTCTCAAAAGCCCAAGGTATTAAAACCTGGCTAGCTCTGATACTAAGTTATAACGCCCCAAAATTTATCACCTATTTTATAATTAAATCCATTCAATATTTTCCAACCATTATAATGAATACCATTGTAGACACCCCATTTTTGACCGCCCTTAAGACTTGGGCGCCACTGATTGATCGCTCGGTGATGAAAGTTGTGCTGTGCAACGGTTCGATTTCTTCGGCAAGAGGAGCTTCAAATCCCAACCTTACACCCCATTTTGGACCAAAATGATTTGACAAAAATCATTTTAGACCTTAAAACCCTCTTTTTCAAAATATTTTTCTCAAAAGTTTCTACGATGTTTCGAGGCACGCATTTCGTTAAATGTTGCGCGTTTCGGTAAACCGAGCAAGGACAAAGTGGAAATAAATGAAAGAGAGGTGAACTCTTTGAAAAATATTTCAAAACATCTTATTTAGAGGTTTGGAGTTGAAGAAAATTAGAGGAGAGAGAAGAAAAACTAGTTTGGGAGAAGTTAGGCATCAATCCGTTAGGATCAAAACTGAGCAGCCTTCACTAAAATAGACATATCTTTTTGGACACTTGGAATTTTTATGTGAGGCTGAAACCATTGGAAAGAAGACTTCCGGGGCTTCAATTTAGACTTAAGAAGGACCTGAAACGGAGTCTGGATGAAGGCAATATGCCTGTTTGAAGTAGGGGCCAGAAACCAGTTTTTGCTTGCTGGCCATTAGTGAGGTTTGACGGCCATGTGTCGGCCATTAGTGAGGTTTGACGGCCATGTGTCGGCCATTAGTGAGGTTTAACGGCCATGTGTCGGCCAGAGGTGAAGTGTGTTGGCCATGGATGAGGTTTGTTGGCCACTAGTGATGGCTGGTCGGCCACTGGTGCAAAAAAGGCAGTTTTCTGCAGATATTTTCCCTCCTGCTGTTCCACACTGCTCCAGCTATCCTATGTTGATATTTTCAACCTGAAGCCATATATTTCTATATATAGAGGACCTTCTCTATTGTTTTCAAGGTTGGAAAGATTTTGGAAGTCTCTCTCTCTACAATTCTCTCTGTCTAGATTTCTCTCTCTCTCTTGAACTTTTGTGCATACAAGTGTAGATACACTTCAAGTTTTCCTATCAACCCTTAAACAAAGTTTCTTATCTTTGGTCTGGGGTTGCTTGAGACCCTCTTTGAGCTCTAGAAGGTGGTCTTGGCTTGGTTTATTGCGTCATTTGTGTCTTTCCTTCAAGAGGTAGTTTACTTGTCTTGTTTACTTTGTTTTGCAAGCTTGTTTTACCATCTTTTCTTACTATTTTGGGGCTGGTTTTGAACTGAGAAAAACTCTATTTTTGTGGCCTAAAAGTGCTGGTTTGGGCCTCTTTTTAGTTAGGGAGTGGTTCACCCTTCTTGCTTGTTAGTTTGTAAAACTTTTGTGCCTCTATTCATCACTTTCAAATCAAATTTTTTAGGCCTTTTAACCACTGAATTTTAGAGGTTTTTAAGTGTCAAAAAAAATCATTTTGAAGTCCAAATTTGGAGGGGTTAGCCTCCCCTCCTTGTGTCTTGTTTGTATGCCTAGTTAGCTCCACATGTTAGCATGTTTTTCTAGCTTAACTTAGCTCAAGTCCAGCATATTTTAGCTTCTAAAATAACTTGTTTTATCTCTTTTTTAGGCTGATTAGTTTGTTTGAGTCTTGTTTTGCATAGTTGTAGTGTTAATTCCTTCACTAGCTTAGTGTTTTAAGGCTTTAACCATCATTGGTGTGAGTTGATTGCATGTGTTTAGTGCTTTTATCACTCAATTTCAGCACCTAAATTTCTGCAGTCTCCCTCATTTCTTGACTTTTTGGTTTTGCTTTGAAAGTGGCTTCAAACCACTTGTTTTCCTAAGTGTGAAATGGAGGTGCTACACCTAATGGTTTAATCCCTTAGGGGGTTCATTACCAATAGTGTAATGCCTCTTTCATACCCAAAACAACTTGGGGTTTAAGCCCTTTTTCCATTAGAGGACACTCACTAATGGACTTAATGGATTAAAGGATGATTTGGTAATTAAAATTAGTAAACAAAAATTGGCAAGTAAAAGAGGCAAGATAAGCATCTCTTTGTGTTGCATTGCGTGTGTTCAAATCGGACGTTAATTTGAACACAAGGAAAATGGGTCATTTCATACTCAAAAGTGATGAAATGTGTCATTCTCCTTGGTCTCCATTGCCCTTGATCATGCATGATAGGGTTATGGACATTTTGGCCTCATTTTGCATTTATTGAACTTGCACAATTGGTTTCATAAGCCATCATGCAATGAAATTGTTTGATTGATGGTTTGTGAACCAAAGCTTGTCCCTCCTTTGATTTCCCCTTGAAAAAGAGAGACAAAGTGTGCAAACAACCCTTGAGAAATACACTGTTTTACTCTGTTTTGCTCTCTGTTGCAGCAAGGAAGTTCAAACTAGCAGTGGTCGATAGCCATCACCAGTGGCTGACCGGCCACCAATGGTGGCCGACCGGCCCCCTGTTGGTCATCCATGAAATTTGCACAGTGTTTGGTAAGGTGGAGCAGAGGTGTTCTGGTAGTCGACAGCTTTGTCAGTGATCAAATGTGCAAACAGAGGCTTGCAGCAGCAAAATAGTGGCTTTTTGGGTGAAGAATCGAGCATGCATGCATCCCTCGCTTCCCAGGATTAGCTAATTAGTTTAATTAACATTAGATCAAGCACGTGTTGTAATTAATTAGTTGTAGCTAATTAAGTGTTGTAAATAATTAGTTAGTCTAACTAGTTATTCAATTTCGTTTTGTAATAGTTAACTAGAGTAGTTAATTAATTCGGTTTGTAATAATTAGTTAGCTAGTATAGCTAGTTAATTACTTTTGAGTTTCGTATTAGTTAGCTTAATTAGCGTAGCTAGTTGGTCAGCTTATCCATTCGGACCCTCCTTCGCGAGGGCGTAATGTTATAATAAGTGTGCGTGCGTTTGTGTATGTCTTCCAACCCCACATCTTTCTCCCTTTTATTTAATTGTTTTTGATGGTTAGATTAGGGTCATGTTTTAATTAGCATATCGCATACTTGCATCCATTCATTCGCATTGCATGCACCGATTCAAACTACATTGTCATTTCAATACTTCTTCGAATACGTGTTTAATCGCATGTTGTTCAAATTGCTTCATATGCCATATTAGTAGCCGAGCCTATTAATTGCATTATTGCATGTGTTGCATTAGGCATCTGGTATAGTTAGGAATCATGCATATTTTTCTAACTTTGTGTTCTTAGCTTGGACTATTAGGTGAGTTTTTACGCTTTAGCATACTTGCATGAGTGTGATTGCCATGTTGCCATGTTTCGTATGCTTGCCATGAGGCTATGTGCTTACCTGCTAAATTGCTTGAATGCCTGTGGATGAAGGCTTATTGTTTGAATTGGAACAATTCAACGAATGTGCATTTTAAGCCCACTTTGTTGAGTGGCAAATCATGTTTTAAGTCCATTATGTTTGGTGGCAAAATCCGCAAACTTTAATCCCACTTGAGGTGGCAATTCGAAACCATTTTCGCAAACAAACATGAGTTGAATTGTTTCAAATTGAGGAAACTAGTCTATACTTTCATGTGCTCATCACATAGTAAAGCTAGTTTAATAACTAGAATAAGAACACATAATGTTTATAAAAAATCATATCATGATTAGTAGAGGCCGATCTTTGATCGGGCGAGCGGGGGTGCTTAATTCATGACCTTCCCCTCTTGTGCCCAAGTTCCTGAGCCGAGGCAACTTTGGTGATGACGAACACGTGGCCTTTGGCACGAGTCATGGGTTTCCTAAATTTTTCCAAAAATAAAATATTTAGGTGGCGACTCTATATCTGGCAAAGTAGTCCAATTTTGGCACTTTTTAATTCAAAATCAATTTTCCAAAATGATTTGTCGGATTTGGACTCTTTGGTGTTTATCAATTTCACATTGCACTTGTGAGATTAGATTTAGAACCGCGGGAGTCTGAACTGTAGGGCTTCTTTCGAGCCTTCCGAAAGGGGGCTCGAAAAAGGCGAGCTACAGTTTCTGGCAACTCTGCTGGGGATTTAGAGAACTTGACTCGAACTCATGATATGATATTTTATCTACACTTATGTGTTTCTTTGCATTTGCATTTGCATTGGTGTGCCTAAGTCACCATGTTTGCCATCTGTTATTCCTGAGCAGTTTGCTGGAGGCTTGCTTGGAAAAGCTTGCCAAATGGCTAACCGGTTGCGGGTTCTGCCACGATGGGAACACAACCCTTGGATCTAGACTACCGCTATGCCGTTTGATCCTCTTTTCACTTCTCGGTGTTAGGTGTGAGAGGTATATTTAACCAATCGACCTAGTTCATATCGGAAGCCATAGAGACTGTTCCAAACTAGGACAGGTTGCTTACCCAAATTCAAGATTGTGTGAAACATTTTGTTTTGAATAGTGAACCCTAGCTCCTGACGAAACTAGGATAGGGTAACCTTATCCCCCTCATAGGGGTATTTTGGTTCTCACTTAACTAGTATGTGCTTTATAGTGAAACTGTACTCTGTACAGGGATGTGCATATCAGTTGCCAAGTGGATATCTATTTTGGGACAGAATTCAGTAGAGAGCACAGTCACTCAGCTGTGATCATATCCGTTCTAGTGAAATTGGGCAGAGGTGCTGTCTGTTTTCTCTTTGCTAGGTAGTCCTGGAACCATAGCTTCAGAAGGCTTTGATATCCCCCGAGTACTCTGGACTCGTGTTGATAGACTTTGTTAGGTCAAAGATTTAGTTCAAGGGCAACCAGCGTTTCCTTTGTCGGTGGCAGGGCAAAGAAGGGCCAGACAAGGCTCATTGGTTCAACTGATCCGACAGCCACCAGTTAGATCACCTTTGTTCAACTCAGCAGACCCGTGATGGCACAGAGTCCAGAAGAAGTTGTGGCCATGATAGCGGCATTAAACCAGGGAATCGCCATGCAGGATGAGACCAATGCTGAAATGCAACGCCTATCTGGGGCACCTACCACACATCCACTCTTGGACCCCAGCCGAACTTTGATCTACCTTCGCCAACTGAAGATTTGCAAGGTCCGGATCCCCGAGAAGGGTTGGCTCAAGCTCGAGTTTTCAGACCCTTGGTGCAGCCTAATGAGAGGCTTTATCCCCTTGATACTAATGATCTCAATCCGACCTTAGTGAAAATTGTGAACCTTGAGAAGCAATTCAAAAAGGCATAAGGCCTTAACTCCATTCCCGACATTGAGGATGGGTACACCGAGGCTGCCGTAAGGCTTCCAGACAAATTCAAAATGCCACACATTGACTGTTTCGATGGGTCTGGAGATCCTATGGTACATATCCGGCTCTTCTTGAATGTCCTGAAACCGATGGGTCTGACTAAGCCTTAGAAACTCTCTCTGTATGAAAGAACCCTATCGGGTATAGCAGCCACTTGGTACGCCAAGTTGGAGGATAAAGTGAAGCAGAACTGGGAAGAGATGGCTGAGGTGTTTGTCAATCAGTACTCTTACAATACCCAATTTGAAATAACCACTCAAGACCTTGAAGCAACCCACCAGAACCCTATAGAGTCTTTTGTGGAATTTGTTGCAAGGTGGAGAGCAAAGGCAGCACAGATGACAGATTGACCTTCTGAGAGGGACCAAGTGCGGATAGTGGTGCAGAACCTTGAGCCTGATATGCTACAAAAGTTAATATTTGTTCCACTATTCACTTTCAAAAATTTACATGAATTAGGGGTTCAGGTTGCGAGTGCATTTAACAGAGGGATTATTCCGAGAACAAGTGAACCAACAAGGAGGGTGATTTCCGGGAGTACCAATGCTGGCGGTAGCACTATTCCCAAACCCACTGAAATCATTACCGTCACTATTAATCCCAAAACTGCCAACCCTTTTGCCAATGCCAACCCATAAATAGCTGGCCTAACCCGAGCTCAAGGCAGAACTTTCAACCCCCTCTATATGAGCCTAACCAGTGCACTAAAAGTCCTGATGGAAAGAGGGTATCTCAAAGCCCTTGATCCTCAACCTCTGTCTGACCCACTCCTTGCCAGACATAACCCACCAAATACTGTGTGTACCATCAACAATGTGGTCATGGCACTGATCGTTGCTACTGCTTTCGTCATGAGGTCCAGAGTCTCATCGACAACCAGACGATAGCTCAAGACCCCAATGCCCAAGTACCTCATCCACACCTTAATCTTATCCATACACTACTTCCTACCTACAACCCCATCGTATACATCATCCCAGCTCATTTACCTAAGCTTGAGGTGTTCATCCCAGAAAGCACGGCCTAGTGCATGATGGATGCACTTGAACCCCAATCATCTCAAACCCATGTCAGAGAACAGGGGCAGATCTAGCCTTTGGGATATTGGCTCCGTCATCGACCACATCACATACTAGGAATTTCATGTCAAAAAGTTCTCCAATCTTGGGACGGGCTGCATTGGAAGAAGGCCAATCCCTTGGCAAAGTAGAGGCAAATGGCAAGAACACGGTAGGGGCAGACATTGGTCCCTATGAACATCTTCAGTGGGCTGTTGAGGCTTTGAAGGCTGAAGGACTGAACAAATAGCAAGTGCTCACAGTTGTTGCAAAAACTGTGGATGACACTTTTGCCCCTCAGGATGAAAGCATTCTGAATCAAGGGGCAAGCCAGGAAAAGGGATGTCGTACCAGAAATGCCCCTTTCAGCTCTAATCCTACACTTGGAAGAGATTATCAAACCCAGTCAGCACCTGCCAACCCCTTTACCGGTACATCCAACACAAATTCACAAACCTCAAGCCATTAGGCCCGAGGCCAGAGGGTCTTCACCCTGCTTTACATGACCTTATCCAAAGCTCTCCAAATCCTCATAAGACAAGGCCATCTCAAACCCCTTGACCCTCGGCCTCTCCCGGATCCCCTTCCAGCCAGGCATAATGCTGCCAAGTACTGCGCTTTTCATTAACAAACCGGTCATGACACTGACGGTTGTTATCATCTTCGCCATGAAATACAAGATCTGATTGAAAACGAGGTCATCACCGTACCAGGTCCTACAAAGTCTATCAGCACCAGATCATGAACTGGGGGGATAATGTGACTATGTGATTTGGGGGATGAACCATCTGCTGATGGCGCTCATTTTTACTCCAGATATGGTGGATGGCACGCACTCGTTTGAGCAATTTGCAAATGCTGTTTATTTTACTTTCTGATTTGGGTATTAGGTCAGTCTTGTTGTGTTGTATTGAGTCAATCTTGTCGTATTGAGTTAGTCTTTTTGTATGGAGTCTGTCTTGTTGTGTCGGAGGTCGGTGATTTTAGGGGTGTTAACTCGAGCATTACTTCCCTGTTTGTTTTGTTTGTCTTGCTCTTTTTTTTGAGTCTATTTCTATCATGGAGCCAGTTGAGCTAGAAGATCTGAATGAAACGATAGTAATTTTCACCTACTTTTTCTGTGCCTTTAAATCATTGCATTGACCAAAGTTTTTCAAAACTTTTCTAACACTATGAGGAAAATAAAGAGGAAGGAATTCCTCCGGATTTGCAAAAATTTGATCAACTGAGAGAAAGAGATGCATGCTAAGCCCTTAATGAATGAGATCATGCTTGTTAATGTGAGTACTGGGAAGGATCCTGGCTTGATCCAGATTGGTTCTGCATTGTCTTTAGAAGAGCACGAGCGACTAGTCGCTTTATTAAAGGATTTCAAAAAATGTTTTGCGTGGTCCTACGAAGACATGCCTGGAATTGATCTTGAGATTGTATAGCATAGGATCACTCTCGGCCTCGAGACTTGACCCTTGATGCAGAATGCTCAAGCAATCAACCACAATGAAAGGCTTGTATGGTCGGATTAGAAGCAACTCTTGAACTAGGGGCAAGAAGGTTAGACCAAGAAGGTCAGATGTCATCAAAGGAAGCTTGCAAAGCTAGATCAGAAGTAGCCCTTGAACTACGGGCCAAAAATGTCAGATGTGCTCAAAGATTCAAAAGATGGGTCATTCCGTAAGTCAATGAAGACCGAGAAGAAAGCCAAATCCCAGAATGTGAGAGAAGAGAAATTATTGCTGAAGGACAATCGAGTTCCTATCCACAACACTAGGGGTAAATTCAGACCCCAATTGGATGGGCTATTGCATCATCAAGACTATTTAGTCAGCAACAGCAACCATTCTCATGGATTCATATGGCTTAGAGATCCTACGACCATTCAACATGGACAAGTTAAACTTTTCTATCCTTGAGAGGCTCATAGGGCCGAAATCCCGGAAGGGCGACCCAAGAAAAGTTAGAGCTGAGAAAAAGAAAAAAAAAGACCCAAAAATAAAAAAATGGAAACAAAGAAAAAAGGAAAGAAAAAAAAGAAAGAAGAAAAGAAAAGAAAATGAAAAGAAAAGAAAAAGAGTGCTTGCAAGGTTGAAAACCTGAAATGGCGGCCTTGGCAAAAGTTAGAGCGTAAAAGGAGAGTGTCAACACCTGAGTGAACCTCAACCCCAGAAATACGTACGACATGATTCCCATCTTTGGGATACGTAGGCAACTTCATCCTGAAGTTCGGCCCCAATCATTTTTAACCTGCTGGTCTCATCCATGTTGATTGGCTTATCCTTGTTCAAATCAGCTATCCTATTCATGTCCAACTGGCTCATCTTCCTTCAAAATTGGTTTTCCTATTCCGTTACAAGATTCAGCTGCAAGACAAATCAAATTCCGATCTAAGGTTATGCATCTCAAGAGTTAATTCTTCATTGGTCAAGTAGTGGCCGTTTGCAAAAATAGTTTTTGAGGATTTTTAATGAAGTTGACTAATTCTCTCGAAAATTATTCCATTTGTTTCAAAACTGGACCATTTCTTGGACCCAAAGAAGGGAAAATTTTTAGTGCTCACAACCTGACTTGCATGATTTCAAATCAGAAAGTCGAATAAGCATGTTAATCTAACTCTCATGTTGGTCAAAATTTTAGTAGAAAGCTAAAGAAAAAAAAAAGGTCAAAATGATGAACTAGGGGCACAGTTGAGTCAAGTTTTATGTCTGTTCCCCATTATCAATGTATTTGCTAGAAAGGGCACAATTGAAGCCAACAGCAGAAGGCCAAAAGCTCTCTCATCCTCTAAGTAGTGAGGTATCAAGCCAAGTGCGAAGCACGAACTAGGAATGGAGCTGGATATTCGATCCCCATATCTAGAAGGGTTTGATCACACCTAAATTGGCATCTGACCTAGAATCGGAGCGTAGAAAATGCAGTGTGTGTGAGACCAATCAATTGTATACCTGGCCAGTGGGATATGTTGTAGCTCATCTCAGTCAAGTTAAGCCATGGGCATCATCAACCGATGATAGTTGTAGATCTGCCGCACATCCAGTCGTAGCGCAACCCCTCTGTGGGAAAGCTCACTAGTTGTGAGCCAAAGAAAGAGCATCTAGTAGAATATTAGGGGCAAGAGCCCACAACTTTCAACTTATCCATCAACCACTCAGGGAAGGGATAAAAAATAAGAGAGATTAAAGAATAGAGAGATGTGCGCTGAGAGAAAAAGTGAGAAAAGGGCTTTTTAGAGAAAAAGAGATTGAGTGCCAAAGTGATGTGAGAATCACAAATAAGAAATGGTGGGAAACAATACCTGGAGGAGTAGGCTCCCCATGAACCGAGAGGCCTCTCGTCGTTGGAACATATCCGAGTGCTGTGTTTGTTGTTTTTGTTTGTTTCGATTCTTGTTTGAGTTGTTTTGAGTATCAATAGATGTGTTGTTTTACTTTGTTTTCCCTTTGTTGAGTCGTTTTGACTATGGTCAGTCGTAGGCTCAATACCTAGTCAAGAACTCTTTCAATATTTCAATTTCAAAAAAATAAATCGTTTTATGCTCAGAGTGTCGTGTCATTCTCAACATATGTGCAAAACAAGATTCTTTATTTCATAAAGTGCAAGGTCGACCCCCGATCAAGAGATAACAATCAAACCAGGACCTATCTGAAGCTATATGGATTCCAGACTATAAAGAAAAAGAAAAGAGGGAAAATTGGAGCATTTGAGTGTGTTTTAACTTCAGCAAATTCCAAGTCTGCATTCCAGATGCACCTTTCTTAGGCCTTATTATTTCTCTGGAGTATGAGTGTACCTCGACCCCGAGTTCAAGCCTGCTTCAAGTCAGAATGGTGATCAAAGCGGCATGCAGATTACCCTTTGCCAATATGAACATGACGTATGCTTTTTGAACATGTTGCAAAGCCCTCCGAGAGGTGAATCGGAGGCATCAAAGTACATATTTGATTCTCTTCTATTGCATAGAATGTGCATTTTCACATAAACTGATGTTGCACACATGCCTTGCATTGTTTATGATTCATGCGTAGAATATGCTTTCAATTTTGCATAGAATATGCTTTTGTTTCTTGCATAGAACATGCTTTCGATTTTGCATAGAATATGCTCGTTTATTTTGCATAGAACATGCCTCGCACTATTTTGTGCATCTTACTTGCACTTGTTTGTGCATTTCATCACACTATTTTGTGCATTCAATCGCACTATTTTGTGCACTTACACTCGCACTATTTTGTGCATCTTACTTGCATTATTTGGTGCACTTTCGCTTACACTATTTTGTGCATCTTCCTTGCATTATTTGGTGCACTTTCACTCGCACTATCTTGGCACCTACATCGCACTATCTTGTGCATTTCACTTTACAGAGCACTGTCTTGTGCATTTCATTGCACTATTTTGTGCATTCACTCGCATTATTTTGTGCACTTACACTCGCACTATCTTGTGCACCTACACTCGCACTATCTTGTGCATTTCACTTTACATAGCACTGTCTTGTGCATTTCATCGCACTATTTTGTGCATTGCATTTTGTATAGCACTATTTTGTGTATTCATTCACCCTCACTCGTACTGCCTTGTGCACCGTGTATTTTTGTGTCACTCGCACTCTCTTGTGCATTGCACTCCGCTGGTCTAGGAAACCTTAGATCATGTATCTTGACTCGCACTTTCTTGTGCAATTTATACTCGCGCTTTCTTGCGCATCGAACTTTCTTGTGCAATTTACACTCGTGCTTTCTTGCGCATTTATTCACTCTTTCTCCACTCGCGTGAGGCGCGTTTGGACATATTCACACTTTTTTGTGCATTACACTTGTGCTTTCTTGCGCATCACACTTTCTTGTGCAATTTACACTCGCACTTTCTTGCGCATCGTACTCTCTTGTGCACTCCTCTGGTCTACAAGACCTTAAATCCTCTAAAGGTGCAAATGCTTTGGTGTTTGTCGTGCCCGAACAACTTCAGGCGGTCTGGTATAGCCACCTGCTTGTGTTTGTGATGAGCTCCTAAGAGATCAACTGAGACGGTAGAAACTAGAGTTCGAATGGCCAAGGCCTAGAATGCAAAGGTTTGGAATTTCCGAGACTAAAGTCTGCTTTAAATACCTAGGGGTGTATCCTCGGCTTGATATCTGTATGGCTGCCCCATAGGTTGAGGTAGCTTATACGCGCCTCAATTCTAGATACTGAACCAACCTAGTTTGTCACCCTGTTGGAGAATAGGGAAAGCTGCGACCATAGCTAGGGAGAAAAGTAGTACCTGTAGATGAACCAAGAAGAAGAGGAAGACCCACATCAGCATAAGGTGAGTTATCCCCAATTGCCTCTGTAAGGTACTTTCACTTCCTAGCTGCTACATCGTATTTATTATCTATTACATCACATCTATCACTTCTATTGCATATAGAATTTATTGCATGCATCTACTACATTATCTATCTAATCCAGTACATCATCATCCATTACATCTTGTGTCATTTCCATGTTAAGCTTGGTTTGGCATTTGCCCATACCTTTTCACGTTAAAACATAGCTCTGCATGTGTACACGCCTATTCTGCAAGAATTGTGGTCTGAGGGTTTCGACACCTTTTCTATGTTAGACGTTGTTTGTTTTGTGTCCATACATTTTCTAGGTAAAATGTGGTTCATCTTACGCCTTATTCACTGCATCCATTGCATCCATTGCATCGTATTTTGTCTTGTCGCATTCAGCATTTATGATCATTATCTTTCCCTAGCAGATCATTCCTCACTTAGATCATACCATCCAATTACTTGTACTCTTTCTCTTTCTACGAAAAACATAGTTCTGCATGTGCATGCGCCTATTCCGCAAGAATTGTGGTTAAAGTGCTCTGACACCTTTTCTATATAAAACGTAGTTTAACTTGCATCGCCAATCATTTACGATATTTGTGTGTTTTGCACTACTTGTGGTTTGATGATTTTGTCACATTGTACATCATTTGCATGATTTCATTACAATGGGGTATCATTTTTCATTCTACCCCTGAACTACGCTAGTTTGATTCCTTGTAAAGGGATACGTAAGTAACCCTCGGATTCAACCAATTGCATCTGCATTTTATTTGTTTGCCCAAGTCTTATGGCCTTGTCAAAATGGGTCGTCTTCGGGCTTTGACATTCACTCACGTCACTTCATAACTTTGAGCTTTGTCAAAGAAGGGCAACTATAGACATCCCATTTTTGATCGCCCTTAAGACTTGGGCACCGCCGATCGATCACTCGGTGATGAAAGTTGTGCTGTGCAAAGGTTTGATTTCTTCAGCAAGAGGAGCTTCAAATCCCAACCTTACACCCCATTTTGGACCAAAACGATTTTGACCAAAATCATTTTAGACCTTAAAACTCTCTTTTTCAAAATATTTTTCCCAAAAGTTTCTACGATGTTTCGAGGCTCGCATATTGTTAAATGTTGCACTTTTCGGTAAACCGAGCAAAGACAAAGTGGAAATAAATGAAAGAGAGGTGAACTCTTTGAAAAATCTTTCAAAAAATCTTTTTTAGAGGTTTGTAGGTGAAGAAAATTAGAGAAGAAAGAAGAAAAACTAGTTTGGGAGAAGTTAGGCATTAATCAGTTAGGACCAAAACTGAGCAGCCTTCACTAAAATAGGCATATCTTTTTACACACTTGGAATTTTGATGTGAGGCATCCACCATTGGAAAGAATACTTCTGGGGCTTCAATTTAGACTCAAGAATGACCTGAAACGAAGTCCGGACATAGGAGATATGCCTATTTGAAGTCGGGGCCAGAAACCAATTTTTTGCTTGCTGGCCATTAGTGAGGTTTGACGGCCATGTGTCGGCCAGAGGTGAAGTGTGGCGGCCATGGATGAGGTTTGTCGGCCACTGGTGCAAAAAAGGCAGTTTTCTGCAGATATTTTCCCTCCAGCTATTCCACATTGCTCCAGCTATCCTATGTTGATATTTTCAACCTGAAGCCATATATTTCTATATATATAGGACCTTCTTTATTGTTTTCAAGGTTGGAAAATTTTTGGGAGTCTCTCTCTCTACAATTCTCTCTCTTAAACGTTTGTGCATACAAGTGTAGATACACTTCAAGTTTGCCTATCAACCCTTAACCAAAGTTGCTTATCTTTGGGTTTAGGTTGCTTGAAACCCTCTTTGAGCTCTAGAAGGTGGTCTTGGATTGGTTTATTGCCTCATTTGTGTCTTCCCTTCAAGAGGTAGTTTACTTGTCTTGTTTACTTTGTTTTGCAAGCTTGTTTTACCATCTTTTCTTACTATTTTGGGGCTGGTTTTGAACTAAGAAAAACTCTGTTTTTGTGGCCTAAAAGTGCTGGTTTGGGCCTCTTTTAAGTTAGGGAGTGGTTCACCCTTCTTGCTCATTAGTTTGTAAAACTTTTGTGCCTCTATTCATCACTTTCAAATCAAATTTTTTGGGCCTTTTAACCACTGAATTTCAGAGGTTTTTCAGTGGCAAAAAACTCATTTTGAAGTCCAAATTTGGAGGGGTTAGCCTCCCCTCCTTGTGTCTTGTTTGCATGCCTAGTTAGCTCCACATGTTAGCATGTTTTTCTAGCTTAACTTAGCTGAAGTCTAGCATGTTTTAGCTTCTGAAATAAAGTGTTTTAGCTCTGTTTTGGGCTAGTTAGTTTGTTTGAGTCTTGTTTTGCATAGTTGTAGTGTTAATTCCTTCACTAGCTTAGTGTTTTAAGACTTTAATCATCATTGGTGTGAGTTGATTGCATGTTTTAGTGCTTTTATCACTCAATTTCAGCAACTAAATTTCTGCAATCTCCCTCATTTCTTCACTTTTTGGTTTTTCTTTGAAAGTGGTTTCAAACCACTTGTTTGCCTAAGTGTTAAATGGAGGTGCTAAACCTAATGGTTTAATCCCTTAGGGGGTTCATTACCAACAGTGTAATGCCTCTTTCATGTACAAAACAACTTGGGGTTTGAGCCCTCTTTCCATTAGAGGACACTCACCAATGGACTTAATGTATTAAAGGATGATTTGGTAATTAAAATTAGTAAACAAAAATTGGCAAGTAAAAGAGGCAAGATAAGCATCTCTTTATGTTGCATTGCGTGTGTTCAAATCGGACGCTAATTTGAACACAAGGAAAATGGGTCATTTCATACTCAAAAGTGCTGAAATGTGTCATTCTCCTTGGTCTCCATTGCCCTTGATCATGCATGATAGGGTGATGGACAGTTTGGTCTCATTTTGCATTTATTGAACTTGCACAATTGGTTTCACAAGCCATCATGCAATGAAATTTCTTGATTGATGGTTTGTGAACCAAAGCTTGTCCCTCATTTGATTTCCACATGAAAAGGAGAGACAAAGTGTGCAAACAACCCTTGAGAAATACATTGTTTTGCTCTGTTTTGCTCTCTTTTGCAGCAAGGAAGTTCAAACCAGCAGTGGCCGACAGCCATCACCAGTGGCCGACCGGCCACCAATGGTAACCGACCGACCTCTTGTTGGCCATCTATGAAATTTGCATAGTGTTTTGGTAAGGTGGAGCAGAGGTGTTTTGGAAGTAGACAGCTTTGTCAGTGATCAAATGTGCAAACAGAGGTTTGCAGCAGCAAAACAGTGGCTTTTCAGGTGAAGAATCGAGCATGCATGCATCCCTCACTTCTCGTGATTAGCTAATTAGTTTAATTAGCATTAGATCAAGCACGTGTTGTAATTAATTAGTTGTAGCTAATTAAGTGTTGTAAATAATTAGTTAGTCTAACTAGTTATTCAATTTCGTTTTGTAATAGTTAACTAGAGTAGTTAATTAATTCAGTTTGTAATAATTAGTTAGCTAGTATAGCTAGTTAATTAGTTTCGAGTTTTGTATTAGTTAGCTTAATTAGCGTAGCTAGTTGGTTAGCTTATCCATTCGAACCTTCCTTCACGAGGGCATAATGTTGTAATAAGTGTGCGTGCGTGTGTGTATGTCTTCCAACCCCACGTCTTTCTCCCTTTTATTTAATCGCTTTTGATGATTAGATTAGGATCATGTTTTAATTAGCATAGTTGTAGGCACCCCATTTTTGACCGTCCTCAAGACTTGGATGTCATCGTTTGAACACTCGAGGGTTTTGTATGCTTGTGTTCGTTTTGAGTGCCTGAAGTTCTCGGCCGAGTGCTTTGCCTTTGAGCCTCTAAACCTACATGTTTTGTGCTTGGTTATGGACCAACAGCTTTTTGTTTCAAGTCTGGAGGAGAGGGTGGCCTGTCGGCCAGCCCCATAGCCTATCGGCCATGGCTTGTGCCTACCGGCCATCAGTGGTGGCCAGTCGACCACTAGTGATGGCCAACGGCTATTTTTCTCATTTTTCAGATATTTGTTTGCCAGCTGTGTCAGCTGTTGTTCACTTAAGTGCATCTCCGTACAAGTGTATGGTAGGATGATTTCAAGCTTCAATCTTGTTTTTCTATATATAGGGGGTGCTCTCCCCCCATTGAAGGGGGTTAGAAAATTTGGATCAAATTTCTCTCTCTCTCTAGAATTCTCTCTCTTCTTGTTTTGTGCCTTAAAGCCTTGTCTCTCTACACCTTTGTATCTCAAACCTTAACCAAACACTCTCACCTTTGAGCTAAGGTACTTTGGGGTCTAATTTGAGCTTTGAAAGGAGGTTTGAGACTGAAATTGTGGCTGTTTATTGCTATGCTTCAAGAGGTATAAGACTCACCTTTTAAACTTGTTTTGTATAACTTGTTTCACCATCTTTTTGTACTATTTTTGGTCTGGTTTTCATTTTTCAGTCCTAAAAATGGTGATTTGAGCTTTTGTGAGTTAGGGGGTTGTCCCTCCACCCCCCCTCCCCCCCATTTTGGCTCTTTGGCTTGTGAAGCTTTTTGTGCAATCTTTCATCACCTTTAAATCAAACTTTTTGGGCCTTTTAACCACTGAAAATCAGAGTTATTTCAGTGGTAAAAACCTTATTTTGAAGTCCAAAATTAGAGGGGTTAGCCTCCCCTCCTTGTGTCTTGTTTGCATGCCTAGATAGCTTAACATGTAAGCAAGTTTTTCTAGCTTAACTTAGCTTAATCTCAGCATGTTTTTGCCTCTGATTTGGGCTATTTTAGCTTTGTTTTGGGCTGTTTGTGTTGTATGAGTAGTCTTTTGCATAGTTGTAGTGTAAAGGGCTTCACTAGCTTAGTGTTTTAGGCCTTTAAACATGAATTGTTTGAGTTAATAGCATGTTTTAGTGTTGTTTTGCACTCCATTCCAACACTTAACATCTCTGCAATCTCCCTCTATTCTTCACTCTTTCATTTATCTTGAAAGGGGCTTTGAACCACTTGTCGGCTTAAGTGTGAAATGGAGACACTTGTGCTTAATGGTTTTAATCCTCTTTCAAGGGTTTCTACTAACAAACGGCACGAGGTCTCTTTCATGCTCAAGGCACTTGTGGTTTAAGCCATTTTTCCATTAGAGGACACTCACTTTTTGGACTAATCAATTAAAGAATGGATTGGTAAGCTAAAATGAGTAAATAAAAGTGAGCAAGTAAAAGAGGCAAGATAAGCATCTTTTGTGTTGCATTGCATGTGTTCGAATCGGACGTTAATTTGAACACAAGGAAAATGGGACGTTTCATACTCAAAGTGATGAAACGTGCCACTTTTCTTGGTCACCATCACCCTTGATCATACATGATAGGGTTATGATTTTGTTGAGTCTTGTTTTGCACTCATTAAGCTTGTACAAGCTTGGTTCCTTAGCCATCATGCATGAAAATTGCTTGGTTGATGGTTTGAGGGCCAAGAGCTACACTCCTTTGAGCTTGTGTGATGATAAGGAGGGTAGCAATACATACACTCCTTGAGAATACACTGCTTTGCCACTGTTTGCTCTCTGTTGTAGCAAAAAGGAGAAGTTTAGGGAAAGGGTGGCCGACTGGCCAAAAATGAAATTTTGCACAAGTGTGTTCCTGAGTTGGGGCAGAAGTGTTCTGGAAGTTGGCAGCACTGTTGGTGTTCAAGCAAGTGCAAACAGAGGTATCCGATGGCAAGGCGGTGGATTTTCGGGAGGAAACCAATCAAGCATGCATGCGTCCCTCGCCCTCGAGGCCATTTACTTGCTTTGTTTAATTAGTTAGTTGTAGCTAATTCATTCATGCAAGTGTTGTAATTATTTAGTTAATTAATTTGTTTTGTAATTAATTAGTTTAATTCGGTTTGTAATAATTAGTTAACTAGAATAGTTAATTAACTCTGTTTTGTAATAGTTAGCTTAATTAGCGCAGCTAGTTAGCTTATTTCATTCGGACCCTCCTTCGTGAGGGCACAATGTTGTAATACGTGTGCGTGTGTGCGTGCGTGCGTGTCTTCTAAACCCACGTCTTTCTTCCTTTTATTTATTCGCTTTTGATGGCTAGATTAGGGACATTTTGAATTAGCATGCCTTATGCTCGCATGTTTGCATCCATTCATTTGTCTTGCATGCACCGAGGCTCGGCGCATCATTCAAACTACATCGCAATTTCAAATACTTCTTTGAATATATGTTTATCGCATGTTGTTCAAATCGATCCATATGCCATATTAGTAGCTGAGCCTATTAATGTCATATTGCATGCATTGCATTAGGTATCTTGTATAGTTAGGATCATGCATCTTTCTAACTAGTTTTTTTTTTTTTTTGGCTTGGAGTACTCGGTAAGTCTTTATGCTTTAGCATACTTGCATGAGTGTGATTGCCATATTGCCATGTTTTGCATGCTTGCCATGAGGCTATGTGCTTACTTTCTAAACTGCATGAATGCCTGTGGATGAAGACTTGTTGTTTGAATTGGACATCTCAACGAATGTATGTTTTAAGCCCACTTTGCGAAGTGGCAAAATCCTGTTTTAAGCCCACAATGTTTGGTGGCAAATCCGCATGTTTTAAGCCCACTTGAGGGTGGAAAATTCAAACCATTTTTGAAAACAAACATGACTTGAAATGTTCAAATTCTTGCAATTTAGTCTATACTTGTATGCGTGCGTATCACATAGTAAAGATAGCTAATAACCAGAACAAGAACATATAAGGTTTATAAAAGAACATATCATGTTTAGTAGAGGCCGATCTTTGATCGGGCGAGTGGGGGTGCTCATTTCATGACCTTCCCCCTTCGTACTTAAGTTCTCGAACCGAGGCAGCTTTGGTGATGACGGACACGTGGCCTTTGGCACGAGTCAGGGTTTCCTAAATTTTCCCAAAAAATAAAATATTTAGGTGGCGACTCTGTAATCTGGCTAAGCAGTCCAGTTTTGGCATTATTTGATCTAAAATCAATTTTCCAAAGTGATTTGCCGGATTAGACTCTTTGGTGTTTATCAGTTTCACATTGCACTTGTGAGACTAGATTCAGAACCATAGGTAGAGTCCGAACTGTGAGGCCTTCTTTTCAAACCCTTTTCCGAAAGGCGGGGGCGCGGAAAAAAGTGAGCCCACAGTTTCTGGCGACTCTGCTGGGGATTTAGAGAACTTGACTCGAACTCATGATATGTTGTTTTATTTACACTTATGTGCTTTTTTACATTTGCATTTGCATTGGTGCGCTTAAGTCACTGTGTTTGCCATCTGCTATTTCTGAGCGGTTTGCCGAAGACTTGCTTGGAAAAGCTTGCCAAAGGTTGACTGGTTGCGGGCTCTACCACGATGGGAACACAAACCTTGGATCTGGACTACTGCTATACCTCAGCAGGACTACCTAATATACCGCTGTACCGGTGTGAGAGGTATATTAGGTAGTCTTGTTGAGGTACCCTTTTTGACCAATCGACCTAGTTGCATATCGGAAGCCATAGAGACTGTTCCAAACTAGGACAGGTTGCTTACCTGAATGCAAGATTGTTTGAAGCCATTTGTTGTGCATAGTGAAACCCTAGCTCCTGATGAAACTAGGACAGGGTAACCTTACTCCCTCATAGGGGTGTTGTGGCTCTCAATTAACTGGTATGTGCTTTACAGTGAAACTGTATAGGAATGGGCATATCAGTTGTGAGTTTGGTATCAGTTTTTGGGAGGAATTCAGTAAAGAGCACAGTCATTCAGCTATGCTCATATCTGTTCTAGTGAAATCAGGCTGAGGTGATGTCTGTTTTCTCTTTTGCGAGGTAGTCCTGGAATTATAGCTTCAGAAGGCTCCGATATCCCCCGGGTACATTGGACTTGTGTTGATAGGCTTTGTCAGGTCAGAGATTTAGTTCAAAAGAGCAACTAGTGTTTCCTTCGTCTGTGGCAGGGTAAAAAAAGGCCAAACAGGGCTCACTGGTTCAACTAATCCGACGATCACCAGTTAGATCACCTTTGTTCAACTCAGCAGACCCGCGATGGCACAGAGTCCGAAAGAAGTTGTGGTCATGATAGCGGCGTTAAACCAGGGAATCACCATGCATGATGAGACCAATGCTGAAATGCAACACCCATCTGGGGCATCTGGCACACATCCAGTCTCGGGACCCTAACCGAACTTGGACCCACTTCCCCTAGCTGAAGATTCGCATGGTCCAGATCCCCAAGAAGGGTTGGCTCAAGCTCGAGTTTTCAGATCCCTGGTGCAGCCTAATGAGGGGCTTTTTCCCCTTGATACTAATGATCTCGATCCGACCTCGGTGAAAATTGCAAGCCTTGAGAAGCAATTCAAAAGGGCATATGGCCTTAACTCCATTCCTGACATTGAGGATGGGTACACCGAGGCAGCCGTACGGCTTCCAGACAGATTCAAAATGCCACACATTGACCGTTTCGGCGAGTCTGGAGATCCTATGGTACATATCCGGCTTTTCTTGGATGTCCTGAAACCGATGGGTCTAACTAAGCCTCAGAAACTCTCTCTGTATGGAAGAACCCTGTTGGGTATAGCAGCCACTTGGTACGCCAAGTTGGAGGATACAGTGAAACAAAACTGGGAAGAGTTGGCTGAGGCCTTTCTCAATCAGTACTCTTACAATACCCAAGTTGAAATGACCACTGAAGAGCTTGAAGCAACCCACCAGAACCCAATAGAGCCTTTTTGTCGAATTTGTTGCAAGGTGGAGAACGAAGGCATCACAGATGACAGATCGACCTTCTGAGAGGGACCAAGTGCGGATAGTGGTGCAGAACCTTGAGCCTAATATGTTGCAAAAGTTAATAGGGCTCCACTGTTCACTTTCAAAAGTTTGCATGAATTGGGGGTTCAGATCGAGAGTGTGTTCAATAGAGGGATTATTCCCAGAACAAGTGAACCAATAAGGAGGGTTTTTGCTGAGAGTACCCATGCTGGTAGTAGTACTATTCCCAAACCCATTGAAATCAACATCGCCGCCACTCCAAAAACTGCCGACCCTTTTGCCAATGCCAACCCACTAACAGCTGGCCCAACCCGAGCTCAAGGCAGAACTTTCACCCTCTCTATATGAGCCTAACTAGTGCACTAAAAGTCCTGATGGAAAGAGGGTATCTCAAACCCCTTGATCCTCAAACTTTGCCTGACCCACTCCCTGTCAGACATAACCCCACCAAATACTGTGTGTATCATCAGCAGCGCGGTCATGGCACCGATCGTTGCTACCGTCTTCGTCATGAGGTCTAGAATCTCATCGACAACCAGACGACAGCTCCACCTCAAGACCCCAATGACCAAGTACCTAATCCACACCTCAATCTAATCCATATACCGCCATCTACCTACAACCCTAGCATATACATCACCCTGGCCCATTTGCCCAAGCCTGAGGTGTTCATCCCAGAAAGCATGGACTTATGCATGATGGATGCACTTGAACCCCAATCATCTCAAACCCATGAACCCACTATTTCTGAGCTAATAAGCATGATTGAAGATCTTCAGAGAATTATGGAAGATTTAGCCTTTGGAATTTTCGCTCCATCATTAACCACACCACATGCCAGAAATTTCACACCAAAAGGCTCCCTAATCTTGGGGCAAGCTACAATTGAAAATGGCCAACCTAAAGCAATCTCACAATAACTGGGCTCTGCTCTGATATAGCGACCCAATCCCTTGGCAGAGTGGAGGCAAATGGCAAGAACAAGGTAGGGGCAGGCATTGGTCCCTATGAACATCTTCAGTGGGCTGTTGAGGCTTTGAAGGCTAAAGGACTGAACAAACAGCAAGTGCTCGCAGTTGTTGCAAAGACTGTGGATGACACTTTTGCCACTCGAGATGAGAGCATTCTGAATCAAGGGGCAAGCCGGAAGAAGGGATGGCGTACCAGAAACACCCCTTTCAGCTCCAATCCTGCACTCGAAAGAGATCATCAAACCCAATCAACACCTGCCAACCCCTTTGCCGGTACATCCAACATAACTCCACAAACCTCGAAGCATCAACCCCGAGGCCAGAGGGTCTTCACCCCGCTGTGCATGACCTTATTCAAGGCTCTCCAAATCCTTGTAGGAAAGGGCCATCTCAAACCCCTTGAGCCTCGGCCTCTCCCGGATCTCCTTCCGGCCAAGCATAATGCTGCCAAGTACTGTGCCTTCCATCAACAAATTGGTCATGACACTAACGTTTGTTTTCATCTTCGCCATGAAATACAAGATTTGATTGACAACGAGGTCATCGTCGCACCAGGTCCTACAAAGTCTATCGGCACCAGATCATGAACTGAGGGGATAATGTGATCATGTGATTGAGGGATGAACCACCTGCTGATGGCGCTCATTTTATCCCAGATATGGTGGATGGCACGGACTGTTTTGAGCAATTTGAAAATGCTGTGTATTGTACTTTTTGACTTGGGTATTAAGTCAGTTTTGTTGTCTTGTATTGAGTCTGTCTTGTTGTATCGAGTCAGTCCTGTTGTGTTAGAGTCGGGTGATTTCGGCGGTGTTACCTTGGACATCACTATCTTGTTTTGTGTTTGTCTTTACACCCTTTCTTTTGTGTCTGTTTCTGCCATTGAGCTAGTTGTGCCAAAAGATCTGAATGAAATAGCAGTGATTTTCACCTACTTTTCTGTGCCTTAAAATCATTGCATTGACCTAAGTTTTTTTAAAAAACTTTTCTAACATTGTGTTGAAAACAAAGAGGAAGGAATTCCTCGGGATTTGCAAAAATTTGATCAAGTGAGAGAAAGAGAGGCATGCTAAGCCCTTAATGAATGAAATCATGTTTGTTAATGTGAGTATTGAGAAGGATCCTGGCTTAGTCCAGATTGGTTCTGCATTATCTTCAGAGGAGCCTGAGCGACTAGTCGCTTTCTTAAAAAATTTCAAAAACTATTTTGCGTGGTCCTACGAAGACACGCATGGAATCGCTCTCGGGATTGTACAGCATAGGATCACTCTCGGCCTCAAAGACTTGACCCCTTTGCTTTCAAACCTTGAACCTTGACTTAGAATGTTCAAACGATCAATCACAATATAAGGCTTATATGGCCAGATCAGAAGCAGCCCTTGAACTTGGGGCAAGAAGGTCAGATCAAGAAGGTCAGATGTCGTCAAAAGGAAGCTTGCAAAGCTAGATCAGAAGTAGCCCTTGAACTAGGGGCAAAAATGTCAGATGTGCTCAAAGATTCAAAAGATGAGTCATTTCGCGAACCAATGAAGACTGGCAAGAAAGCCAAATCCCAGAATGGAGAAAATAAAAGTTTTGCTAAAGGACAATCGAGTTCCTCTCCACAACACTAGGGGCAAATTTAGACCCGATTGGATGGGCTCCTACATCATCAACAAACAGCAGCCATTCACATGGATTCAGATGGCTAGAGATCCTATGACCAATCAACATGGACAAAGTTAAACTTTTTTATCCTTGAGAGGCTCGCTAGGCCGAAAACCCGGAAGGGCAACCCAGGTAAAAGTTAGAGCAAGGAAAAAAAAGAAAAGAAGAAGAACAAAATTGAAAAAAGAAAAAAAAAGAAAAAAACGAACAAAAATGAAAAGAAAAAGAAAAGAAGAAAAAGAAATGAAAAGAAAAGAAAAACAGAGCTCGCAAGGTTGAAAACCCAGAAAGGCAACTTTGGCAAAAGTTAGAGCGCAAAAGGAGAGTGTCAACACTTGAGCGAACCTTTTACCCGGCACTACGTACGGCCTGATTCCCATCTTTGGGATACGTAGGCAACTTCATCCTGAAGTTCGGACCCAATCATTTTCAGCCTGCTTGGCTCATCCATGTTGATTGGTTTATCCTTTTTCAAACTCGGTTATCTTATCCATGTGTAAATTGGCTTGTCTTCGTTCAAATTCGGGTGTCCTATTCCGTTACAAGATTCAGCTGCAAGACAAATCAAATTCAGATCTAAGATTGTGCATCTCGAGAGTTAATTGTATGTTGGTCGGGTAGTGGCCATTTGCAAAAACAATTTTGAAGATTTTTAGTGAGGACGACTAGTTTTCTCGAAAATTATTCCATTTTTCCAAAATTGGATCATTTCTTGGACCCAAAAATGGAAAATTTTCAGTGCTCACAACCTGATTTACATGATTTCAAATCAGAAAATCGAACAAGTATGTTAATCTAACTCTCATGTTGGTCAAAATTGTTTTAACAGAAAGCAAAACAAAAAATTGGTCAAAATGATGAACTAGGGGCACAGTTGAGTCAGGTTTTCTGTTTTTTTCCCGTTGTCAACATACTTGCAAGAAAGGGCACTATATTCGCCAAAATGGGCACAATTGAAGCTAACAGCAGAAGGCCAAAAGCTCTAATATCCTCCAAGCAGCGAGGTATCAAGCCAAGTGCGAAGCACGAATTGAAAATGGAGCTGAATATTCGGTTCCCTCATTTGGATGATCACACCCAAATTGGCATCTGACCTGGAATGGGGACGTAGAAAACGTAATGTGTGAGACCAATCAATTGTAAGCTTGGCCGGTAGGACATGCTGTAATTCATCTCGGTCAAGCTAAGCCAAGGGCATCGTCAACCGATGTCAGTTGCAGTGCTGCGCATCCGGTCGTGCCACAACCCCTCTGTGAGAGAAGCTCACTAGTTGTGAGTGAAAGAAAGAAAATCTAGTAGAATACTAGGGGCAAGAGCCCATGAATTCCTGCTTATCCATCAACAACCTAGGGGAGGGATAAAAAATAAGAGTGATTGAAGAATAGAGAGATGTGCGCTGAGGAAAAAGTGAGGAAATGGCTTTTCAAAAAAAACAAAAACAAAAAAAAAAAAAAAAAAAAGAAGAAGAAGAAGAAGAAGAAGATTGAGTGTCAGAGTGCTGTGAGAATCACAAATGAGAAAAAGTGGGAAACAATACCCAGAGAAATAGGCTCCTCGTGAATCGAGAGGTCTCCCACCGATGGATAGCAGAATGTCTAGTGTTATGTTTGTCGTTTTGTTTGTTTTGATTCTTGTTTTGAGTCGTTTCGAGTGACAATAGATGTGTTTAGGTTGTTTTACCTTCGTTTTCTCTTTGTTGAGTCGTGGTGTATTGTGGTCCGTCGTAGGCTCAATACCCGGTCAAAAACTCATTCTCAATTTCAATTTCAAAAATAAATCATTTTGTGCTCGGAGTGCTGTGTCATTCCCAACATGGTGAGCAAAATAGGATTCTTTCTTTCGTAAACTGCAGGGTTCAACCCAGGTCATGTGAGAACAATATAACAAGGACCTAACTGAAGCTATATAGGTTCCGGATTGCAAAGCAAAAGAAAAGAGGGAAAATTTGGAGCATCTTAGTGTGCTTTAACTCCGACAAATGCCGAGACTACATTCCAGGTGCATCTTCTCAGGCCTCGCCTTTCTCTGGAGTATGAGTGTACCTCGACCCTGAGTTTAAGCTTGCTTCAAGTCAAAATGGCAATTAAAGCAGCATGCAGATGTTTCCTCTCGCCAATGTAAATAGGATGTATCTTTTTTGAGTTAAGCATGTTGCAAAGTCCTTCAAGAGGTAAATCGAAGGCACCAAAGTACATATTTGATGCCCTTCTATTGCATAGAATGTGCACTTTCAGATACACTTCTGTTGCATGCGTGCGGCATATCGTTTATGAATCATGCATAGAATATGCTTTTGATTTCGCATAGAATATGCTTTCAATTTTGCATAGAATATGCTTTCAATCATGCATAGAAAATGCTCCTGATTCATGTTTAGAATATGCTTTCAGTGTTGCATAGAATATGCTCTTGTCTCTTGCATAGAACATGCTTTCAGTTAACATCGTAGCATCATGGAACATGCGTTGTCCCTGTATTGATTTATAATTCATTTGCCCATTTTGTGCATCTATCGCACAATCAATCATTCTGTGCATCATCGCACAAATCACTGCATGCATACCGCATAATTTCAAACTCATTCGTACTGTTTAGTGCATTTCAAACTCAATCGCACTGTCTTGTGCATTTCAATTTACACTCGCGCTTTCTTGCGCATCGCACCTTTTTGTGCAATTTACACTCGCGCTTTCTTGTGTATCGCACTATCTTGTGCATTTCATTACATGCTCCCATTCTTGCATAGAAAATGCTCATATCTTTTTCGTAGAAAATGCTCTCATTTTGCATAGAAAATGCTCGTATCTCTTGCATAGAACATGCATTTCATCGCGCTATTTTGTGCACCTTACTTGCACTTGTTAGTGCATTGCATTGCGCTATTTTGCACACCTTACCTACACTCGTTAGTGCATTGCTCACGCTATTTTGCGCACCTTACCTGCACTCGTTAGTGCATTGCTCGCACTATTTTGCGCACCTTACCTACACTCATTTGTGCATTGCTCGCGCAATTTTGCGCACCTTACTTGCACTCGTTTGTGCATTGCATCGCGCTATTTTGCGCACCTTACTTGCACTTGTTTGTGCATTGTATAGCATTGTTTTGTGCATTCCTTTTGTATCACACTATTTTGTGCATTGCTCGCACTGTCTTGTGCATTTCACCCTTATTCGCACTATTTTGTGCATTTCACATTACATCGCACTGTCTTGTGCACACTTGTATCGCATTGTCTTGTGCACCTGTGTGGCACTGTTTTGTGCATTCACTTGCATCGCACTGTTTTGTGCACCTTGTATCGCACTATCTTGTGCACTTTGTATCGCACTATCTTGTGCACTTTGTATCACACTATCTTGTGCGCCTGCATCGTGTTATTCTGCGCATTCGCCATGTATCACACTGTCTTGTGCACCTTGGATCGCACTGTCTTGTGCACACTTGCATCGCACTGTATTGTGAACCCTGCAGCGCACTGTTTTGTGCACCCTGTGTCGCACTATCTTGTGCACCCCTCATCGCACTATTTTGTGCACCTTGCATCGCACTATCTTGTGCATTTCACCATATATCACACTATTTTGTGCAAACTTGTCTCGCACTGTCTTGTGCATTTCATCGCACTGTTTTGTGCACCCTATGTCGCACTATCTTGTGCACCCCGCATCGCACTTTTTGTGCACCCTACATCACACTATCTTGTGCATTTCACCATATATCGCACAGTTTTGTGCAAACCTGTCTCGCATTGTCTTTTGCATTTCATTGTACTATTTTGTGCATTCATTCACCCTGTATCGCACTGTCTTGTGCACACCTGCATCGCACTGTCCTGTGCATTCACTTTTATTCGCACTGTCTTGTGCACTTTCACTCGCACTGTCTTGGGCACTTATATAGCACTGTTTTGTGCATTCATGCTGCCTCGCACTGTCTTATGCACTCTCTGGTCTAGAAGACCTTAAATCCTCTAAAGGTGCAATTCCTTTGGTGTTTGTCGTGCTTGAACAACTTTCGGTGGCCTGGTATAGCCACCTGACTGTGTTTACGATGAGTTCCTAGGAGATCAACTGAAACGGTGGAAACTAGAGTTCGAATGGCCGATGCCTAGAACGTAAAGGTTCAGAATTTTTGAGACTAAAGTCTGGTTTAAATACCCAGGGGTGTATCCTCGGCTTGAAATCTGTATGGTAGCCCCATAGGTTGAGGTAACGTGTATGCGCCTCAATTCTGGATACTGAACCAACCTAGTCTGTCACCCTATTGAAGAATAGGGAAAGTTGCGAACATAGCCAGGGAGAAAAGTAGTACTTGTAGATGAACCAGATGCAGAAGCGAAAGATCCCCAACAGCATGAGGTGAGTCATCACCAATTGCCTCTGTAAGGTACTTCCACTTTCTAGCTGCTACATCATATTAGTATCTTCTATTGCATTGTATGTAGCATCTATCATATGCATCTATTGCATTGTCCATTACATCATGCATCATTTCCATGTTAAGCTTAGTCTAGCATGTGCTCATACTTTTCTCGTTAAAGCATAGCTCTGCATGTGTACGCGCCTATTCCACTAAGAGAATTGTGGTCTAAGGGTTTTGGCACCTTTTCTATGTTAGACGTGGTCTATTTTGTGTCCATGCCTTTTCTAGGAAAAATGTGGTTTAGCCTGTGCCTTATTCACTACATCCATTGCATCCATTGCACTGTACTTTGTTTTGTTGCATTCATCATTTAGGATCATTATCTTTCCTCAGCAGATCATTCCTCACTTATATCATACCACCCAACTACTTGTACTTTGTATTCTTTCTGCGAAACACATAGTTCTGTATGTGCACACGCCTATTCCACTAAGAGAATTGTGGTTTGAGGGTTCCGGCACCTTTTCTGTGTTAAACGTAGTTTGATGTTGCATTTCCATCCCTTTATGGTATTTGTGTGGTTTTGCATTGCTTGTGGTTTGATTATTTCATTGCACTGTATTTCATTTACATTGTTTTGTTACATTGTGTATCATCTTGCATCCTACCCCTAAACTATGCTGGTTTGATTCCTTGCAAAGGGATACGTAGGCAACCTTCGGGTTCAACCAACTGCATCTGCATTTTGTTTGTTTGTCCAAGTCTTCGGCCTTGTGAAAAATAGGTCGTCTCTGGGCTTTGACATTTACTCCCGTCATTTCATGACTTCCGAGTTCTGTCAAAGAGGGACAACTGTAGACACCCCATTTTTGACCGTCCTCAAGACTTGGATGTCATCGTTTGAACACTCGATGGTTTTGTATGCTTGTGTTCATTTTGAGTGCCCGAAGTTCTCGGCCGAGTGCCTTGCCTTTGAGCCTCTAAACCTATCTGTTTTGTGCTTGGTTGTGGATCAAGAGCTTGTTGTTTCAAGTCTGGAGGAGAGGGTGGCCTGTCGGCTAGCCCCACAGCCTATCGGCCATGGCTTGTGCCTTCCGGCCATCAGTGGTGGCCGGTCGGCCACATTGATGGCCAGTCGGCCACTAGTGATGGCCGATGGCCATTTTTCTCATTTTTCAGATATTTGTTTGCTAGCTGTGCCAGTTGTTATTCACTGAAGTACATCTCCATACACGTGTATGGTAGGATGATTTCAAGCTTCAATCTTGTTTTTCTATATATAGGGGGTGCTCTCCCCCATTTAAGGGGGTCAAAAAATTTGGGTCAAATTTCTCTCTCTCTAGAAGTCTCTCTCTATCTTCTTGTTTTGTGCCTTAAAGCCTTGTCTCTCTACACCTTTGTATCTCAAGCCTTAACCAAACACTCTCACCTTTGAGCTGAGGTACTTTGGGGTCTAATTTGAGCTTTGGGAGGAGGTTTGAGTTTGAAATTGTGGCCGTTTAGTGTTGTGCTTCAAGAGATATAAGACTTACCTTTTAAACTTGTTTTGCATAACTTGTTTCACCATCTTTTTGTACTATTTTTGGTCTGGTTTTCAACTACAAAAACCTCTATTTTTCAATCCTAAAAATGGTGGTTTGAGCCTTTGTGAGTTAGGGGGTTGTCCCCCCCCCCCCCTTTGGCTCTTTGGCTTGTGAAGCTTTTTGTACCATCTTTCATCACCTTTAAATCAAACTTTTTGGGCCTTTTAACCACTGAAAATCAGAGTTATTTCAGTGGTAAAAACCTTGTTTTGAAGTCCAAAATTCGAGGGTTTAGCCACCTGTAGACACCCCATTTTTGACCGACCTTAAGACTCAGACGTCACCGATGGAGCACTCGGTGATGTTGCATGTCGCGCTCGTTCAGAAGTCTCAGAGTCGCGGCCGTGAGCCCTGCCTCCGGACTCCCGAACCCTCTTCTGTGCCTTGCCTCGGTTTGCGAACCAGACTCGGTTTTCTCTGTTTTTGTTCCTGAGGGGAGGGAGAGGTCCCGTAGACCATCTCTCGGTGGCTGTGGGCTACATTTCGTGGCCGTAGGTCATTTTGCCCATTTCGGAGCCCGGTTCCCGGTTTTCGGAACCATCAGGCCGTGTGCCTCGGTTCGGGACCGCCTAACCATCTCTGATTGCTCTGATTTTTGGCATGCATCTTATTTGCTCCCTTTTGAGGGTCACTGGGGTCCGAGGGACCGACTTCGTGGTCGAATACCACTCCCGGTGCCCAACAGTCAGTTTTCGGGGTCCCGAACTGCGCGTTTCGGCCCCCGAACCTTCATTTCGCATCGGTTTGGGCTCATTTTTGGTGGAGGCCTTACTTTCATGGTTAGGAAGCTTGTAGGAGGGTGGGAGGCCAGCAATTGTTCTGACAACCAACTTTTTGTTTGGTCAAAAGTGGTTCAGCATGAATCCGGGAAGGAGAAAAGTCTGCGCGGCTTCACCGAAACGGGCATAACTCTTTGCACAAGAGGAATTAAAATATGAGGCCACCACCATTGGAAAGCTTACTTCCGGGGCTTCATTTTTCACTCAAGAATCTCCTAAGTCTGGATCCGGGGGGAGGAGATATGGTTGGTTGAAGTCTGGTTAGACCGAATCTGCGCGGCTTTACGGAAACTGGCATAACTTTTTCTACAGGAGGAATTTTGATGCAAGGTTTATGGCATTGGAAAGCTAACTTCAAGGGCTACATGGCCGGCCAGTTTTATGGCTTGAACCTTTTGACCCTAGCCGGCCGGCCATAGGGAGTAGCCGGCCGGCCATGGGGGTGGCCGGCCGGCCACCTGCAACTAAAGTACCTAGCCAGCCTGCTTCCTCAGTGGTGGTGTATTACAGTTGTATATCTGCTTTTCCTCAAAAATATCTGTACCCGGGGGACCCTCTTGGAGGGAAATAAAGGCTCATTTCCCTCCACTTTTGCAAGGACTCCTCTCTCCCTCTCTTGTCTAGATTAGTGTCCTCCCAACTCAAGAGAAGAGGTTCCAAGAGTTGACTTGAGCATATACATACACACAACTCCATTTCCTTCAAGTTTTGGTGCCATTTCTTCATCATCTTCAAGCTCTACCCTCACCACTCCATTCCAGCAGCAAAGGAAGGGATTCCAGCAGCTTAGAGTCATCAAATCTGGTCCAAGAAGCAACAAAAGTATTGGTCTTTAAGGGTAAGTAGATTTCCCCTCTTTCGCAGCACTTTCTTGCCTCTTTTCTTAAGCCTACTTGCTTATTGTTTTGGGCTCCGACCTTAACTTAAACTAGGTCTATTTTGAGCCATTCTCCATGTTTGATCAAGGGCTCAACCCTGTTTGAGCCCTCTATGGCACACTTGCTTCAATATCATCTTGTATGTCAATATTTTGCATGCTTTTTCTAACCTATGTGTGATATTTTTTCGAGCATGATGTAAACTGTGAGTAGGCCTATTTTGAGCCCCTCTTCAACATTGAAGAAGGGCTCAACCCTGTTTGGCCTCTCTATCATGCACTTTCTTCACAATTCCTCCAATTTACCGTAAATTTGCATGATTTATTTGACCTACATGTAGTCTGTTTTGGAGCATTTCATGAACTGTGAGTAAGCTTATTTTTTGTCCGTCTACAACATTGTAGAAGGGATCAACCTTGTTGGGGGTCTCCATGTTATACTTGTCATTATACCCCTCTTTGACCCCCATTTTTGCATGCTTTTTTAAGCTTATTTAGCTTCTGTTTTCGGCCATCATCAGAACTGGAAAGAGTCATATTTTGATCTTCTTGATATATTTCGTTAAGGGTCTTTTCTGGTTTGATGGATGTTTGGGGTACCTCATGTTATAGCCTTATGTATCCTAGTTCTTGCATGACATTTTTAGCATGTTTTCATACTGAGTTGGGGGATTTCATCTACTGTAATTGTTCATATTTTTGGTCCCTCATCAGTGTTGTAGAAGGGTACTTTTCCATTTGGGCATCGCATGTATCACTTGCTTCAATACCCCTCTTTTGGCCCGTATTTTTGCATGCTATTGTTGCCCTATCTATGCTTGCTATTTAGCCCTTTTTATGACTGAAAAATGCTTGTCTTGGGGCTTCCTTTCTACTGTATTTTCATTCCATGTCCATATTGTGCATGCATTGCGTGGCTATAGGCCATTTCGGGCGCCTAATATTGCATTTCGGGATCATTCCATGCTTCGTGTGCACTTTGGCCATCTTTCGGGACTGTTTTCCCCCATATTTCAATGCTGAAATTCCATTGGCATGTTTGCATATCATATTTCATGTCATTTCATGCCTTACGGCCACGCCTCGGTTTGCGCGCCCGTGTGCACGCATTTCGAGGCGCTTCATTTTCATCCGACGGCCTCTTATGTGAGTGTGGCTGAGGCTCACTCATGTTGGTGTAAGCCCATATTGCATCGCGCATCTCTTTTTAATCCTGTTGCATTCCGTATGCCATTTGCTCGGTTTGCGTGCCCGTGGGCATGCATTTCGAGACATCTTATTTTAGTCTCATTGCATATCATTTCCATGTCATTTCATGCCTTATGGCCATCGCCTCGGTTTGCGCGCCCGTGTGCACGTATTTCGAGGCGCTTCATTTTCATCCGTCGGCCTCTTATGTGAGTGTGGCCGAGGTCCACTCGTGTTAGTGTAAGTCCAATTGGCATTGCGTATACCATTTCATACCTTAGGATCATCGTCTCGGTTTGCGTGCCCAGGTGCACGCATTTCGAGGCATCTCATTTTCATAGCATTATGCATGTTAGGGTTGCATATTAGCTACATTTCATGCATATCATGCATATTGCATCATGGTCGGGATAGGAGTTAGCCCGGGCACAGGAAACGAGGCACGTTTCGTATTCCGAGCAACGGAACGGGTCCCAATTCCCAAGTCACCGACACTCCGGATTACCCATGATGGAGTTAGGTTTTGTTGTAGCATTCATCTGCATTCATCCTATATTGAGTTGTGCAATCCGATTCCTTGGCCATCATGCATCGAGATGCGTGATTGGTGGCACGAGGATCGAGGCATGCATATATCTGTGAAATACATTGCTATGCCCCTTTCCTGCTCTCTGTTGCAGCATATCAAGAATCAGCAACTTTTCAGAGTCTAGCACGCATTGTGAGAAATATTACAAACAGAGGCTAAATTGGGCATCCTAGTGGATTTCCAAAAAGGCAGCCCAGCATACATCATTCAGCGGAAGTGAGGCAGCCCCTGGCTTGCATGCCAATTTACAGTTTTTTCTTCTTTAATTTGTTAATTAATTAGGAATTTGTATATTATTCGGACTGTATACTTCGGACTGTAATATTCTATTATTCGGACTGTATTATTATTTATTCGGACCCTCTGCGCGAGGGCATAACTGTAATAAGTGTGGGTGAGTGTGATGTATGTCTTCCAACCCCACGTCTTTCTCCCTTTTATTTACCCGCTTATGATGTTTAGATTAGGGCATATTTCGATTAGCATACAGTATGATAGCATGTTTGCATCATTCATCTGTTTTGCACGCACCGGGCTCGGCGCATCATACAAACTGCATTTGTATTTCAATTCCAAATTGAATACGTGTTAGTTGTAGCATTCCATATGCCATGTTTAGAATAGTCGAGCCTGCTATAAGTTGCATTATTGCATGTGTTGCATTAGGCATTTCTGTACAAATAGGATCATGCATTGATTTCTAATCGGTTTTTCTGTTTTGGCTTGGAGTACTCGGTGAGTTTTATGCTTTAGCATCCTTGCATGCGTGTGAGTGACTGCCATGATAGCATGCTTGCCATGAGGCTATGTGCTTACGTGATATAACTGCCTTGAATGCCTGTGGGTGGAGGTTGAGTTACTTGAATTTGGACAATTCATCAAATGTTTGTTTTAAGCCCACTAGATAGTGGCAAAACCATTGTTTTCTAAGCCCACCCGAGGGTGGCAAATCCACGTCTTAGCCTACCTGCGGGTAGCACCATCAAACCATTTTCAAACAAACAAACATGAAATGTTTTGTTCCAATTCAGGCGACTCAGTCTATACTTGTTTGCTGCGAGCATCACATAGTAACCTAGGCTAATAACCGGAATAAGAACTCGCAATGTTTTCAAAATAAGATATCATGGTTAGTAGAGGCCGGTCTTTGACCGGGCGAGCGGGGGTGCTCACGAAGTGACCTTCCCCAATCGTACCCAAGTTCCCGAGCCGAGGCAACTTTGGTGATGACGGACACGTGGCCTTTGGCACCGAGTCAGGGTTTCCTAAATTTCCCAAATAAAATATTTAGGTGGCGACTTTGTATCTGGCAAAGCAGTCCATGTTTGGCACTTCTTTCAAAAATCTATTTTCCAAAACGATTTGCCGGATTTGGACTCTTTGGTTCAAGATTAAGAACCGTGACACAAATCGAGTCCGAGCTGTAGCGAGGTCCCCCGCGGGCTTGTTACACCACCCCTCCTTATGTCTTGTTTGCATGCCTAGATAGTTTAACACGTGAGTAAGTTTTTCTAGCTTAACTTAGCTTAATCTCAGCATGTTTTTGCCTCTGATTTGGGCTATTTTAGCTTTGTTTTGGGCTGTTTGTGTTGTATGAGTAGTCTTTTGCATAGTTGTAGTGTAAAGGGCTTCACTAGCTTAGTGTTTTAGGCCTTTAAACATGAATTGTTTGAGTTAATAGCATGTTTTAGTGTTGTTTTGCACTCCATTCCAGCACTTAACATCTCTGCAATCTCCCTCTATTCTTCACTCTTTCATTTATCTTGAAAGGGGCTTTGAACCCCTTGTCGGCTTAAGTGTGAAATGGAAACACTTGTGCTTAATGGTTTTAATCCTCTTTCGAGGGTTTCTACTAACAAACAGCACGAGGTCTCTTTCATGCTCAAGGCACTTGTGGTTTAAGCCATTTTTCATTAGAGGACACTCACATTTTGGACTAATCAATTAAAGAATGGATTGGTAAGCTAAAATGAGTAAATAAAAGTGAGCAAGTAAAAGAGGCAAGATAAGCATCTTTTGTGTTGCATTGCATGTGTTCAAATCGGATTTTAATTCAAACACAAGGAAAATGGGACGTTTCATACTCAAAGTGATGAAACGTGCCACTTTTCTTGGTCACCATCACCCTTGATCATACATGATAGGGTTATGATTTTGTTGAGTCTTGTTTTGCACTCATTAAGCTTGTACAAGCTTTGTTCCTTAGCCATCATGCATGAAAGTTGCTTGGTTGATGGTTTGAGGGCCAAGAGCTACACTCTTTTGAGCTTGTGTGATGATAAGGAGGGTAGCAATACATACACTCCTTGAGAATACACTGCTTTGCCACTGTTTGCTCTCTGTTGTAGCAAAAATGAGAAGTTCTGGGAAAGGGTGGCCGACCAGTCACCAGTAGTGGCTGACCGGCCACCAGCAGTAGCCGATTGGCCACCAATGGTAGCCGCCAACCACCATTGGTAGCCGACCGGCCAGAAATGAAATTTTGCACAAGTGTGTTCCTAAGTTGGGGTAGAAGTGTTCTGGAAGTTGGAAGCACCGTTGGTGTTCAAGCAAGTGCAAACAGAGGTGTTCGATGGCAAGGCGGTGGATTTTCAGGAGGAAACCAACCAAGCATGCATGCTGTAGCTCGGCTTTTCGCGCCCCCTTTCGGAAGAATGAAATAGCCCTTACAGTTCGGACTCCACTTGTGTTGGTTCTGAATCTGATTTCACAAGTGCAATGTGAAACAGTGGAAACACAAAAAGAGTCCAAATCCAGCAATTGTTTTTGAAAAATCGATGTTTGAATCAAATGCCAAAAATGGACTGCTTTGGCAGATTTCAAAGTCGCCACCTAAATATTTATGGGAAATTTAGGAAACCCGTGACTCGTGCCAAAGGCCATTAGTCCGTCGTTACCAAAGTGTCTTGGTTCGGGAACTTAGGTATGAGAGGGGAAGGTCAATAATGAGCACCCCACTCACCCGATCAAAGATCGGCCTCTACTAATTATGATGTGATTCTTATGTACAATATATGTTATTATTCTGATTATTTAATAAATCCTAAAATTTATTATGTGAAGCATACAAGGTATAGACTAGTTTGCTCAAATTGGAACAATTCAATTTCATATTTGTTTCTCGAAAAGGGTTTGAATTTGCCACCCTTAGGTGGGCTTAGGTTTGTGAATCTTAAAACGTACATTCGTTGAATCATTCCAATTTAAGCAACAAGCCTTCATCCACAGGCATTCAAACAGTTTATCATTTAAGCAATTAGCCTCCTGGTAGGATGCTAAACATAATAAGAAAATTATGTACAAGCGGGATGCTAAAGCATAACAACTCACATATTTACCAACGTCCCGCGAACAACTACAAAACAAAGTTAGAAAATATGCATAATTCCTAACTATACAACACATGTGATATGCAATTACTAGACTCGGCTACTAATATGGCATATGAAATGAATTGATCGCATGCGGTCTAAGCATGTATTCAAAGAAGTATTGAAACGACAATGCGAATTGGATGATGAACCGAGCCTTGGTGCATGCAATACAAGTGGATGCAAACATGAGTATGCTAAATTAAACATGATGCCTCTAAACTAACCATCATAAGCTGATAAATAAAAGGGAGAAAGACGTGGGGTTGGAAGACATGCACACACACACGCACACTTATTACAAGTTTGTTTGCCCTCGCGCAGGAGGGTCTGAATGAACTAATGCGCCCTCACGCAGGAGGGTCCGAATGAACTAGCTAGCTAACTATAACTAAGTATTACAAAACTTGAATAAATAAGCTAGTTATCTAAGCTAATTAATTATTACAACAAGTAAATAATTAATTATGCTAAGCTAGTGAATTAAGTAATTATGATAATGAACTAATTTAAATAACTAGTTTAAGCTGATTAAATAAGTACAATACAAAGCTAATAGCTAACTACATTAATTAATTAATTACAGAATAACTAATTTAAACCAGGTAACTAATTAATTACAATATGAATTCTTAAATAGCTAATCAAATTAAATAACTTATCTAATGGAATAACTAATTAAATAATTACTCTAATTAAATCGTCTAATTAAAATAATTAAAATAACTAACTAATTAATAATTAAAATAATTAATTATTCTAGCTAATTATTACAAAGTGGAACTAACTAATGAATTAATTATAAAATTATAATGAACACTAATTAATTAATTATAAAATTCTAATTAAGTAATTAATTAATTTATACAATTCTAATTTATAAAATTCAAATTAACTAGTTAATTAATTACACTAATTAATTGATACATTTATAAAACTCAAATTAACTAATTAAATGAATTACACTAATTAATTAATTTATACAATTCTAATTAACTAATTAATTACTTAATTAATATATAAAATTCTAATGAAATTAATTAATTAAAATTCTAATTAACTAATTACTTAAACTAATTTTTACAAAACAAATCAATTAACTTAACTACAACATCACACTTAATTAATTTATAAAATTAAAATGAAATTAATTAATTGAATGACTTAACTAATTAACTACACTAATTAAGTAATTCTACAGTTCTAATTAATTAATCGATTATAAAATTCTAATGAGTTACCTAATTAACTACACGAATTAATTGATTCTAAAATCCTACGGAATTAAGTAATTAACTACAATTAATTAAATGATTTAACTAATTGACTACACTAATTAAGTAATTCTACAGTTCTAATTAATTAATCGATTATAAAATTCTAATGAGTTACCTGATTAACTACACGAATTAATTGATTCTAAAATCCTACGGAATTAAGTAATTAACTACAATTAATTAAATGACTTAACTAATTAACTACACTAATTAAGTAATTCTACAGTTCTAATTAATTCATTAAATTCTAAGTAACTAAACTAATTAATTACACTAATAACTTAATTACACAATTCATTAATTCTAAATTTCTAATGACTTAATTAATTCACAACACTAATTAAATAATTAATTAAATTCTAAGTACTTCATTACAAAAACTACACTAATGAATTAACACCGATTAATTAATTAAATTCTAATTAACTAAACTAATTAGTTCTAATTAACTTATCTACCTAATTACACTAATAAATTAATTATACAATTCTGATTAATTACTTATAAAATTCCAATTAACTAATTTACACTAACTAATTAATTACAGAGAGAGACCACGGTTTGGTGTGTTGGGTTCGGCCTGAGAAGATGGTGGAGGGAACATGAAGTAGCCGAGGTGAGTGAGGCTGTAGGGGATGGTGGCTCGGTCATGGAGTTGCAGCGGTGACGGCCCGACTCCTCAAAATCTGCGTGAAGCTTTGCATCTACGGTGGTCTGAGCTATAATTCTAGCACTGTGTTTTGATCGCCCTGAATTGCCTGAAGACTGGCTAGGTACTGAAGATGACATATTCACTCAACCTGAAAAGAGAAACACACGAGAGAGAGAGAGAGAGAGAGAGAGAGAGAGAGAGATGTGTACTGTGTGTGTGTTGAAGCAGCCCCGTGTCTGTGTGTATGATGTCTTGTCTCTGGGTGTGTGTTGTGAAAGGTGAGTCTGTGTGTATGCTCCCGTGTGTATAGCTGGGTGTGTTTTGGAGAGAGAAGAGAGAGAGCTGGGTTTGGTGTGTGTGTGTATGTGTGGATCTGTGTGGGTTTGCCAAGTGAGAGGGTGAAGTTGGCAGTGTTCTGTGTGTGTGTTGCCGTGAGTTCCTCTGCATGGGTTGTGTGTGAAGATCCAGCCCCTCCCCTGTCAATGGTGTGTGTATGTATATCATGTGTGTGATGTGTCTAGAAGGAGAGAGAGAGAGAGAGAGATAGTAGAGAGAGTGTGGATGTGGGTGTGTGTCATGTGCATGTGTGTGCATGGGTGAGTGGCGTGTGTGAGAGTCGTGGGTGAGAGAGAGGTGTGTGTGTGTGTGTATCAGCCGTGAGTGTGAGAGAGGTGTGTGTGTGTGTGTATCAGCCGTGAGTGTGAGAGAGGTGTGTATGTAGTGGTGCTGCTGGGTGTGTGCCCGTGTGTGCATGTGTAGTGTGGGTGATGGCTGCGGTGGTGTGGTGTGTGAGTATGAGCGGTGTGAATCATGTGTGTTAAGCGGTGAATGGGCTGTCGTGTGTGTATGTGTAGTGTGGGTGATGAGTGTGTGTGTGTTGTGTGAATGAGTGTGTGTGTCTTGATGCCGTGGTGGTGGTGTGGTGTGTGTATGGAGTGTGTGCATGGGTGTATGCCCGTCTGTGCATGTGTGTGTTGGGTGTGCATGGATGGTGTGTATAGTGTTGAGTGTGTGGGCTACTGCTGCCGTTGGTGTGTACATGTGTGTTGAGTGTGTGTGCTGCTGCTGCCGTGGGTGTGTACATGTGTGTTGAGTGTGTGTGCTGCTGCTGCCGTGGGTGTGTACATGTGTGTTGAGTGTGTGTGTATTGGGTGTGCTGCTGCTGTCACACCCCAAACCTGCCCCTAAAAGTTTGGGCATGACCTCATCAAAGACGGACATTTAACCTGATAATATAATAGGTGGGGCCTGAACGGAAGCATTAGCAATTTAAAATAACTTAAATATAACATCCATTGAGCTACTACTATGATGCCAGGACCGCAATCATTACATAAAATATATAATACATAGGAAGCATATATCCGGGCTTAGTTACAGTGATTCCCATTTACACAAAAGTACAAAAGAGGAAAAGGATCTTTTATATCCAATTAGAGATAACTCATCAAAGCATAAACCAAAACCTAGTTAAAGCTTTACTAGATGCGTAGGCTCCATCCTAAGTGCCTGGACACATTGAGGTTGACAAGAGGAGACAAGTCCCATAGGCTAGGACTGGCTTTCCAGTTGATTACCTACAGAAATAGACAAAACAGAGTGAGTGAAACTCGGTGAATAATAGTACATAAATAATGTAAGGTTTAGCTTAAATAATAAAACAGGAAACTGTAGAGACACAAGATTAATTACATCCTGCAGTTATTTCCAAACAGTCATAGGTCCAATTTTCGTAACAGTGTGACTTTAAGCCCAATGTATACCGAATGGCCATAGGCCCGGAAATAACAGAATTCCCAATTATACCAGAACGGCCTTAGGCCCAAGTATAACAGAAATATACAAAAATGTGTATGGACTCAAGAGGTGGCTCATATGGATTCTAGAGGTTCCATACAGCACTTTGTTCCATACCAGAAATTATCAGATTAGATTAACTTCAGAACCATAGAAAAGGTACATACATTCTTTTCATTATTCACATGAACTAACGTAGTTGATATAAGCTTAACAGAATGTTAATATTCATTATCATTCATAAACAAAGTATATTGCTCAAGAATAATGCCCTCGGCCTCTTATCTTCATAGTTCACAAGCTGGCTTTCAGCCTCATAGATTCACATTTCATAATTTCACAAGTCGGCCCTTGGCCTCATGGTTTCATATTTCACAAAATGGCCCTCGGCCACATAAGTTCACATTTCACAAAAATGGAAATTCATACTTCACAAATGGGCACTTGGCCTGATGGGTTCACATATTCACAAAAATAGCCCTTGGCTTTTTAGTTTCACAACTTAGATGCACAATTTCACAATTTTGCCCTCGGCCTCATAGATTCGTTGATTCACAAAAGGCCCTCGGCCTCATAGATTCGTTGATTCACAAAAGGCTCTCGGCCTCATAAAGTCATAGTTCACAAAAGGCCTTTGGCCTCAGATGTTCATAGTTCACAAATTCATATCTCACACATCGGCCTTGGCCTCATAACATATTAGTTTACAAATTCATATTTCTTTGTTGCGTTCCATAATTCACAAGGTTTCACACATAGCGTACATAACTTCATAGCCTCTTTCATTGTTTCCATAATTTCATAATGTTTCTCATATAGCATATACAACTTCATGCCAACATAATACTTACAATAAGAATGATAACGTCAATACATAACTTCATGTCAATATAATACTTACAATACGGATCATCACGTCAATAATAATAATTATTAACGGTAGAGGTACATTGAAGTACTATTACTCACAGTGCATTGGTGGAGCATTTATTCCTCCCGAAGCGTGTCCTACACACATATGAAGTCACACATTAATTCTTTAAATCATTTCCCTTAATTTCCTTTCTCAATTTAACATGATTTACAACACCCATAACAAAGGTTCATTCGTAAATTTTTAACAATATTTCAAAACATCTCAGAAATCCAATTAAACTTGTACACGTATAACTCAACCCACCAATTCCATGATTCTATTTCCAATTTGAGCAAAATCATTCTTTATCATCACAATTTCATCTAGGGTTTCAATATAATTTCCTCTATATGCTCAAAATGATATTTATACATTTATACAACGAAAATACCTCAAATCTAACCATGGATGTAAGTATTGAAGAGAAATAGAACCCCTACCTCAATAATCAAGCAAAAGAGTGAGCTTGAAAAGCAGCCTTCGCAAATCCAAGTTCCAATCGGGTAAAAACATTGATCCTCCCTTGTTCTTCATCCTTGATGCCAAAAACTATGGTGGATCGTGATCAAAGTAAAGGAATTCAAGGGTTTGGGGGCTAGGGTTTCGGACATGGAAGAGAGAAAGGAAGAGGAAAGAAGAAAAACATCTAAAATGATCCAAAATCCCGTTTTTAAAGCTGCTGGTCCGAAAAACCCGCTCGAGCGCACATCTTCACGCTCGAGCGTACATGCATTCAGCACAGATGTCAAAACTTCAAACATGTATAACTCTCCCATTCGGACTCCGTTTTAGGTCGTTCTTGTGTCCAAATTGAAGCCCCGGAAATAAGCTTTCCAATGGCTCTAACCTCACATTCAAATTTGAAGTGTGGAAAAAGAAAAGGGCAAATGAATGACGGCTGATCGTAGAATAACTCTCCGGATTATATCCTTTGGTCCAATCTTACTTTACCATCATACCACTACCTCAATCAATACTCCCAAATAAGGTAAAAACATTCCAAATACACTAATAAGAGTGTCAAAAATGAGCCCACGTGCCTCAGAAGTTCAAACTTAACCAGGTGGCCCGCTCGAGCGTCCAACCTTGCGCTCGAGCGCGGAGGCCAACAAAGTCGTCCGCTCGAGCGACCACTTATACGCTCGAGCGCAAAATCACTACTCCCAGAATTTTAGTCCGCCTGCAAAAGTACTGGAAACCCCAAAATTCCGCTCGAGCGCCAACTCCCCCGCTCGAGCGGAAGGAAAAATTTCAGATTGTTACAGTAAAGGTCGTCAATTCCAATAGGTATAATTAATTTAAACCACGTTAACCCCATTATTAAATAAGGATGACTTCCTCTACGCATTTTGGCACGTTAACCCCATTATTAAATAAGGATGACTTCCTCTACGCATTTTGGGGTCATTACAGCTGCTGCCGTGGGTGTGTACATGTGTGTTGAATGTGTGTGTATTGTGTGTGCTGAGTGTGTATGAATGTGTATCAATGGTGTGGGTGTGTGTGCTGGGTTTGTGTGAGTGTGTAGTCTGCCGAGAGGGAGAGAGAGGTGTGTGTGTGCATTGGGTGTGCTGCTGCTGCCGTGGGTGTGTACATGTGTGTTGAGTGTGTGTGTATTGGGTGTGCTGCTGCTGCCGTGGGTGTGTACATGTGTGTTGAATGTGTGTGTATTGTGTGTGCTGAGTGTGTATGAATGTGTATCAATGGTGTGGGTGTGTGTGCTGGGTTTGTGTGAGTGTGTGGTCTGCCGAGAAGGAGAGAGAGGTGGGTTGTGTGGCTGTGTAATTCTCTCTCTCCCTCAACCTACCCGTGTGTATTCATTTTTTGAGAGAGAGGGAGAGCCCCCTCAGTGTCCCTGTCTCTTCTCTCCTTGATTCTTTTTTATTGATCTCCTCTCTCCACCAAAAAGAGAACCCATCCTGGAGAGAGAGAGAGAGAATCCATCCTCGAGAGAGAGCACATGCCTCTCAGTGTTCTTTTTTTCTCCTCTCCTTTTTTAGTGGGCTTCCTCTTTCTCTCATTATTTTTTTTTTATTCACCCACGAGACCACTCACAGCAACAACCAACAAGCATAATCATTTTATTCTTAACATCTTTTGTTTAGCATCTTTTCTTTTTCTTTTTCTTTTTTCTTCACCTAAACACTCACCGACTCTTTTTTATATTATTTTATATTTTTATATTTTTTTGTTTTATTACTTTTCTATTTTTTTTTATAAAATATTTATCAATTTATATAAAACACACCTAAAATAAATGTACATACACATAAATTTATATAAAAATGTAAAATTATAACAATACTACAAATTAATAAAATAGTAGTGATGGCCAAAATGGGTGAGATTTGGAATTAAAGCTTCAATTTGATTTTTCGGCTGAGAAATTCATAAAATAGCACATTTCAATTTTCATCAGCGGGTGGTCAAAAGAAGGTGTCCAAGTCTTAAGGGTGGTCAAAAATGGGGTGTCTACACATGCGTCCCTCGCCCTCGAGGCCATTTACTTGCTTTGTTTAATTAGTTAGTTGTATCTAATTCATTCATGCAAGTGTTGTAATTATTTAGTTAATTAATTCGTTTTGTAATTAATTAGCTTAATTCGATTTGTAATAATTATTTAACTAGAGTAGTTAATGAATTCCATTTTGTAATAGTTAGCTTAATTAGCGTAGCTAGTTAGCTTATTTCAGTCGGACCCTCCTTCGTGAGGGCACAATGTTGTAATAAATGTGCGTGCGTGTGTGCATGTCTTCCAACCCTACGTCTTTCTCCCTTTTATTTATTCGCTTTTGATGGTTAGATTAGGGACATTTTCAATTAGCATGCCTTATGCTCGCATGTTTGCATCCATTCATTTGTCTTGCATGCACCGAGGCTCGACGCATCATTCAAACTGCATCGCAATTTCAAATACTTCTTTGAATACGTGTTTATCGCATGTTGTTCAAATCGATCCATATGCCATATTAGTAGCCGAGCCTATTAATGTCATATTGCATGCGTTGCATTAGGCATCTTGTATAGTTAGGATCATGCATCTTTCTAGCTAGTTTTTTTTGTTTTGGCTTGGAGTACTCGGTAAGTCTTTATGCTTTATCATACTTGTATGAGTGTGATTGCCATATTTCCATGTTTCGAATGCTTGCCATGAGGTTGTGTGCTTACTTGCTAAACTGCATGAATGCCTGTGGATGAAGGCTTGTTGTTTGAATTGGACAATTCAATGAATGTATGTTTTAAGCCCACTTTGCAAAGTGGCAAAATCCTGTTTTAAGCCCACTATGTTTGGTGGCAAATCCGCATGTTTTAAGCCCACTTGAGGGTGGCAAATTCAAACCATTTTCGAAAACAAACATGACTTGAAATGTTCCAATTCTTGCGATTTAGTCTATACTTGTATGCGTGCGCATCACATAGTAAAGATAGCTAATAACCGGAATAAGAACATATAAGGTTTATAAAAGAACATATCATGTTTAGTAAAGGCCGATCTTTGATCGGGTGAGCCGGGGTGCTCATTTCATGACCTTCCCCCTTCGTACCTAAGTTCCTGAGCCGATGCAGCTTTGGTGATGACGGACACGTGGCCTTTGGCACGAGTCAGGGTTTCCTAAATTTCCTCAAAAAATAAAATATTTAGGTGGCGACTCTATAATCTGGCAAAACAGTCCTGTTTTGGCATTATTTGATCTAAAATCAATTTTCCAAAATGATTTGCCAGATTGGACTCTTTGGTGTTTATCAGTTTCACATTGCACTTGTGAGACTAGATTCATAGCCACAGGTAGAGTCCGAACTCTGGATCAACACACTCATTTGTAACATGTGCATTTGCATCTAGACTGAATAGACCTTTAGAATTACTGCCATATCTGCTATGTGTGTCTGCTCCATCTGGGGAATCTGTATTGTGTGAATCTATATACTGGTTTTGTGATATGCGTGTTGAGGATGCTATCCTATATGTAGATTTGTTACCCTTGAACTTTAGTCATTTCGATGTAATTTTGGACATGGATTGGTTGACCAAATATTGTGCCACCATTGATTGTGTGACAAAACGGGTTGTGTTTAAACCACCAGAACATAAGGAAATTGTGTTTGTGGGTAATAGGGTGGTGCCTCCACCTTATTTGATATCTGCAATGAAAGCATGTAAACTGAACAGGAAAGGGTGCGAGGGTTATTTGTGCTATGTGTTGTCTGAACAATCTGTGAATGTTGAATTGAATGATATCCCTATTGTTAGAGAATTTCCAGATGTGTTTCCAAATGAATTACCAGGGGAATTGGTAGATAGGGAGATAGAGTTTACTATTGAAACTGTGCCAGGCACCCAGCCCATTTCTAAAACTCCCTACAGAATGGCTACCGCCAAAATGAAAGAATTGAAAGAACAGTTGCAAGATCTGCTTGACAAGGGGTTTATTCGACCTAGCACTTCACCTTGGGGTGCACCAGTATTATTTGTGAAAAAGAAGGATGGAACCCTACGCCTGTGTATCGATTATCGGGAATTGAACAAGGTAACAATAAAGAACAAATATCCCCTACCCGGTATTGATGACTTATTTGACCAGTTGCAGGGATCACGGGTGTTTTCTAAGATTGATTTGAGGTCCGGGTATCATCAGTTGAAAGTTAAGGCAGAAGATATTGAGAAAACCGCATTCAGAACGAGGTATGGACATTTTGAGTTTCTTGTTATGCCATTTGGAGTGACTAATGCTCCGGCAGCATTTATGGACTTAATGAACCGAATTTTTAAAACCTACCTTGACGAATTCGTTGTGGTTTTTATTGATGACATTTTGATATATTCTAAAGATAGACTTGAACATGAACATCATTTGAGAACTGTCCTACAAATACTTCGGGAAAGGAAATTATTTGCTAAGCTAAAGAAATGTGAGTTTTGGTTGGATGAAGTTGTTTTCTTAGGGCATGTTATCAACAAAGAAGGGATTTCAGTGGACCCACAGAAAATAGAAACAATTGTGAATTGGCCCACACCGACGAATGTAACAGAGGTCCGCGGTTTCATGGGCTTGGCCGAGTACTACAGGAGGTTTGTGAAGGACTTTTTGAAATTAGCTGTGCCTCTTACCCAATTGACACGAAAAGGGCAACCGTTTGAATGGAACGACGAAAGAGAAGCTGCCTTTCATGAACTGAAAACAAGATTGACCACTGCACCAATTTTGACACTACCTTCAGGTACAGAGAATTTTGTAATTTTCAATGATGTGTCTTATAAAGGTTTGGGTTGTGTGTTAATGCAGAATGGAAAGGTTATTGCTTACGCCTCCCGACAGTTGAGGCCACACGAGAAGAATTATCCAACACATGACCTAGAATTGGTCGCAGTTGTTTTTGCTTTGAAAATCTGACGGCATTATCTGTATGGAGCAAAGTGTGAAGTCTACACAGATCACAAAAGTCTGAAATACTTCTTCACGCAGCTGGCTGGAACTGATAAAGGATTATGATTTAGAGATTCAGTATCACCCCGGGAAAGCTAATACAGTTGCTGATGCCTTGAGCAGAAAATCAACGGGAATATGGCTTGTTTGCTTACTGAACAGAAAGAGATCTTGCAAGATTTTGAGAAGTTTGAAATTGAAGTGGTAATGTGTGAACAGGGCGGATTGATAGCCGCTATTACAGCCGAGCCGGCAATCATTGATGAAATCAAACAGAAATAGAAAGAGGATGAATTCCTCAAGAAGGTGATAGATGAGTTTGAGACAAGTCCGAAAGCAGAGTTTGGCATTGTAAATGAAGTGTTGAGATTTCAAAACCGAATGTGTGTCCCAGACATTCCAGAACTAAAGGAGAGGGTTTTAGATAAAGCCCACAAATCAGCGTTTGATATGCATCCGGGTAACAATAAAATGTATCGGGATTTGAAACAGACCTATTGGTGGCCTAAGATGAAGAAAGAGATTGCAGAATATGTGTCCAAATGTCTTCAGTGTCAGCAAGTTAAAGCTGAACATCAGAAACCAGGCGGTCTACTGCAACCTCTCCCTATTCCTGAATGGAAGTAGGAGCATGTGACTATGGATTTTGTTGTTGGCCTACCTCGGACTTCTCGAGGTATGGATTCTATTTGGGTTGTAGTTGATAGACTGACTAAATCTGCACATTTTCTGCCTATCAAAACTACATTTAATGCTTATAGATTGGCTACTATTTATGTTGATGAGATCGTCCGTTTACACGGAGTTCCGGTATCTATTGTGTCGGATAGAGATCCGAAATTTGTATCTAGATTGTGGAAGAGTTTGCAGGAAGCTATGGGGACGGAACTAAGGTTCAGTACTGCATTCCACCCACAGACAGATGGGCAATCAGAACGAACAATACAGACTTTGGAAGATATGCTTCGGATGTGTGCTTTGGATTTTCAGGGGAGTTGGGAAGACTATTTGCCACTTGCGGAATTTGCTTATAATAACAGCTTCCACTCCAGCATCGGTATGGCACCATACGAGGCTTTGTATGGTAGAAGGTGTAGATCACCAAATTGTTGGACAGAGGTCGGGGATAGAGCTTTACTTGGGCCTGAAATTGTGCAAGATACTTCTGAGAAAATCAAAACTATTCGGCAAAGGCTCAAAACAGCTCAGGACCGACAAAAGAACTATGCAGACGTTCGAAGAAGACCTCTTGAGTATGAGGTCGGTGACCACGTGTTTATTCGTGTGTCCCCAATGAAAGGCCAAGTCAGGTTTGGAAAAAAGGGCAAGTTGTCGCCTCGTTACATTGGGCTATTTCAGATTCTGGAAAGGCTTGGTCCAGTTGCTTATAGAGTTGCTTTGCCACCAGGATTCGAACAAATCTATAATGTGTTTCACGTGTCGATGTTGAGGGGTTACCTCCGAGACCCGTTTCATGTGATTGATTATCACCGGGTAGCTATTGATGAAAATATGGAATACGCCGAATGGCCGGAACGAATCGTTGACTGACAAGTGAAACAACTGAGAAGCAAGTCCATCCCAATGGTGAAAGTGGAATGGAAAGAACACTATGGGACGGATGTCACGTAGGGAAAGGAGGATGAAATACGATTATGCTATCCACATTTGTTTCCCGATGAAGGAAAATTAAGTTTGGAGGACCAAACTTCCTAAAGGGGGGAAGACTGTAATATCCTTGTTCTGTAGTATGCTAATTGGTCCTTAACATGAATATGATTATGTGTTTGATATGATTTTGTGTGCCATTATGTGAAAATATGTGGTTTTGAATTTCTATCTGTTCACCGTAGGAATATCTGTTTGATTGTTTGTTTTGGAAATTAAATTGAAGGCCCTATCGGCCACCGAAACCGAAATTGGTCGCGCCATTGTGATTGACATAATTTTTAGAGCCTACGGTGAAGTTTAATTGAAAAATTGATTCGGACCAGATTAAATTGATTAAATTGATTAATTAGTGCCCAATTATTTATTATTATTAAATTGGAATTAGTGGGGCTTTATATAAAGGGCCATATGCACTCTCATGGTTTCTTTTTGAGCTCAAAATTTGAGATATACATTTGAGAGGGTGAGAAGGCCGGCTATAGAGAGAGAGGGGAGAATTGTGCAATTTTGGCCTTGAAGCTTGATAACTTTGAAGCTATACTCAAGAATTTGCTATTGATTGGAGAAATTGAGCCTCTAGGTAGGTAATTGATCTTGAATTCAAGTTTGAATAATGGTCAAGAACAAGGATTAAATTCATTATAAGGAAATTGAGTTGATTTTGTTGTATTTGAAGTCATGGAATGCATGCATGTGCATAATTGCCGTGAATTTGTATAGTTGAGCATGAAAAATATGATCCATGTAGAATTGTGGCTGGAATCCATGCTTGTGACCACCATTTGTACAATTTGAGTTGAAATGGAAGTTATATCTCACATGCATGTACCATTCATAAGAAGTATGAGCTTGAATGCATGAAATTGTTATGTTGAAAGTGAATTTGGTGTAGATTGGGACATGCATGTGATTAATTTGTGAAATTGAGCTCCATTGTGTTGTAATTTGGTGTTGGTACCATGTTAGTATATGATTATGTGAAGTTTGAGCCAAAAGCATGCATCTAGAACCATTGAATGTTGAATTGGAGCTCAAGAACATGTTCTGGAAAACCCAGAAAATTTGATGTCCGCTCGAGCGGGGAAACCGCCGCTCGAGCGTGAATTTCGTGCTCCCAGTATTTTTGCAGACTTGGATGTCCGCTCGAGCGGGGAAGTTCACGCTCGAGCGGGGAGCTATGTAGACAGACCTTCAGCTCGAGCGCCAGACTTCACGCTCGAGCGTAATTTTGATGCATCCAGCACTTTTGCAGACCTCATGGGTCCGCTCGAGCAGGGAAGTCCACGCTCGAGCGGGGACCCTGTTTTCTGAAATTTTGAAAAGGCATTCTGAGTTTCGTTTTCCGTCCTCTTTCACTTCTAAGTACTCTTAGGCATGCATTGAGCATTGTAATTGAGTTAAAGAGATAAGAATGAAGCCTAAAGAGGAAAATGTGAATTTAGAACAGATTGAATTATTTGTGACCCGTTTGTGTTCATGGAATGTGTAGGGTCGAGCTCCTTGGCAAACCAACCAACCGATCACTGTGAGTAATATCTTAACAAAGATATCTGAAATATGTTGTTATCCAAATTACTTACTTCTATGTAAGTTTTATAAGTTCGTTGATTCGATTGGTGGACAACGTTGCTATGCCAAATGAATGGGCAGAGGCCAGTTTGATCTGAATGATAGAGTGAATGGGCCAGAGGCCGTTTTGACAAGAATGAATGGATGGGCCAGAGGCCGTTTTGACATGAATGAATGGGCCAGAGGCCATTTTGACATGAATGAATAGGCCAGAGGCCGTTTTGACACGAATGAATGAATGGGCCAGAGGCTGTTTCGATATGAATAAATGAATGGGCCAAAGGCCAGTTTGATACGAATAAATGAATGGGCCAAAGGCCAGTTTGACATAAATGAAAATATGAATTGGGCCCAAGGCCGTTTGAAGCATGTTGTTCTACATACCGTTTGTATAACTCCTTTATTTGATATTATTTACTGGGCTTTCGCTCACGCTCATTCATGTGTTTGTAGGTAAGCCAAGAGAAGTCCAAACCCAGCCCCAGTGAAGTCTGTGAGGAACAATAAAGGTTTTGAAGAGTCAGCCCTTGCGTCTCACGCACAAGACCCGTCTTCGCCTTTTTGTTATTCTGTTTTATTTTGTCATGTGGGCGAAGTCTTTGAGTATGTTGTATATAGTTTTCTTGGATTGACTTAGACTTATATGATCCAGTATGTACAGAACCTTAGGTAGTACATATTTTGTTGTGAGTTATTAATATGCATATGTATGGTTTGTTATGATGTGCCATGTAAGCACAACTCTATGGACAAAGTTTTAAACTGCTTCCGTTTGGCCCCCATTAACTCTGTTAACATACATTTGGTTTGGTTTGAGGCCGTAGGTAATCTCATGATTACTGGCCGGTTATGTCCTCAACCCACGGGGGCGGGTTCGGGTCATGATAGTCCTTGACTACACAAAAATGGACATTCAGTCCCAAACCACAAAACAGCTTCAAAGCTTCAACAAGTAACATCCAGTGAGCCTTCGTGCTCTAGTCAAAACACATCCATTGCCAAGTCACTTTGGCGAAATCACCCCATTATTTCTTGAAATGTTGTTAGTTGGGGTGAGCTAATGCCTATTAGGAATACATTTAACAGAGTACATAAATAATCGAAATGTATATGATCATGCCATGCACTTGTTACAAAACCTATATTTTCTCTTTTAAAATAGAAAATGCTTAATGCATGATTTCCATTCAAAGTCTCATTTACAACCGTAGGGTGGTAAATACGCTATGACGTCCCAAGTAAGAGCCACCAAAACCATACTTACATACATGGATCTATATGCAAAAAAATACCCCACATTTGCCAACTATTAATATGGTAGGGAATGGACACCCAAAATCTTTCATTTTTTCACTTTGACCGACTATAATACTACAGGATCAGTGGATACCCAAGAACATTTTCCCACATTCGTCCGACAATACACTCAAGATAGGGCAATTGGGCACCTTAACTCCCTGTGCGGGTACCAACACAACACACAATCATTTCCTAAAATCCAACTCAACTACCTGGACACCTACGCTATTTACCCCCTTTCAACATTTTCCAAATATCCATAAGATTGTAAGATCGCAAGAGAAAATCATAATCCACATGATGCATGAGTTTGCAAATCCCATTTTCCTAAGGTTCATTCAATTTATAAGCAAGATTTAATAATAATAAGAAACAAAGAATTTTCTCCAATTTCTTATTTGCGTTACTCCAACATTCATCTATCTCAACACACATTTCCAAGATGAATCAAACTTACATGTTTCAATACATTTGTTACAATCATTCACCCAATTTCAAGGTTTAATAGTCAATTGAGCCAAAACCCATTATTAAATCGTATTTAGAAACTACGATTTTTGAGAAAATTGGGGTTTTTCTCTCTTTTACAATTACAATTCAATACCCATCATCAATAATAATAATAAACAAGAAACATTTATAATATTTCCCAAAAACAATAGGTATAAGCCCCTTTTTGGTTATCAATCTCATTTTATACAACAAAATCATCTCATACATTTATATAAGTAAGAATATACCATATATACCTTAAATCATATATATATTAATTCAAAAGTACCCCTACCTCAAAGATGAGAACTAACAAGAAAGACCCAAGCAAGAACTTTGACGAAAATGCAATCCAATCGACAAATATGGCGATCTACACTTCTCCTTCATTATTCTTGCAAGATCTATGGGGGATCCTTACTACCAAGGGGGTGAAATCTAAGATTTTAGGGCTAGGGTTTCGAATATGAAGGTGTGAGAGAGAAAAGGAAGAGAAAAGTGAGAGAAAATAAGCAAAAGCTGGGTTTTATACTAGCTGAACCCAAATAGACCGCTCGAGCGATTTTCTCATTGCTCAAGCAGTGAGCCTAAACTCCCAGCATTTTAGGCCTACAAAACCAAATATTGGATACACCCTCCTCACCTCTCGAGCGGTGAACGAACTGCTCGAGTGGTCACCCAGGACACATCACGTCACATAGCTCAACTTCTAAGGCACTCCTAGCAAATCAACCTTATTTCCATATGTAACCATTTAAGTAAATGTTTTCATTTAGCCTCTTACATTTATATTTCATTTAATTATGGTTACAATGTAAATCAAGAAATACCGCCATTCAGATTAAAAAATATATATAAAAAAATCAAAATCCAATTAAATCAAAAAGTGGTTACCCCAATTTTAATATAAAAATAATTTTTCGACTAAAATTTATAAGTTTGATGTTGAAGTAAAGGGGTTAATACTTTGTAGAAAAATTTCATAAAATCAAATTAGACTATTTAAAATATAAGGAACAATTACCGCAAAAAAATTATTTTCAAAATCGTAAGTTTTGAAAAAATCAATTTTCACGCTTAGTAAATTTTGAAGTTAAGTCTAATTTTCGACATAAAAGCTTTTTCTAATATAACATCTTTATACAAAAAGGAATAAGGGTTGGGTCTTGACATGAGCCGTTACGTTTACATACACAATTAGGGCCCTAATCACCCCTTATTCCATTACATTCCCACTAAATCCAAAGAGTATTCAATTCATTTGAAACCAAGGGCATTTTGGACCTTTCACCACTTTGTTTCCTATAAATATACCACATCTCTCAACATTTTTTGAATCAAACACACACACACACACACATTCAGCCGAGGAGTGAAAGAGAGGGAAGAAGGTGTGAGCTTGTAAGAGAAAAGAAGAAAAAGAGAGCACACTTGCACAACATTATTCCTAAGCAAACAAGTAAGCCACAACATTTATTTTCTCATTCAAATACCTGATATTAGAGGATTAAAGTATTATTTTTTAGATTTCTATATATGATGTTCATGTGTTTAAATAGGAGAAGTTGAGCCTTGATTACCACTTTGCATGTATTCTCTCTTAAAATGGAACAAAATTATCTATTTCTACTCATTTTTTACATTATTTCCAAAGGCAAACCTTCAATCTGAAAAATATGAGTTATTAAATATTACTTCATATGGTTTTATCATAAGAGAAGTGAAAAATTACCCACGGTTGCCTCCTTTTTTTGTTACTATTTCTATTTCAAATTTTGTGCAAATAAGATTGGTATTTTCAGCCTACTTTTAAAAATTCTAGAAAAATTAAAAAAAAAAATCCCATTGACCTCATTTTTATATTCAAAACCTCCTTAAAAAGTTATTTTTCAATAAAAAAATGATTTTATTGAAAAAGAGTGAGTGGTTTGAGAGAAAATTTGATTTTTGTAATAGTCAACGAATCTAGATAGCGCTAGAGTATTTCTTAAATAACTAAAAATCTAGGAAAGCTACCCCACTTTTGAAAAATGATCTGGAAACTAGATAAAATTCTCTATGAACCAAAGAAGGCCGAGTTTGGAAAAGAAAAAAAAAATTCTGAAAAGGCCTCTTTGATTGTGATCTTTAAACTAAACTGAATCTGGAAATTTATTTATTTAATAGTTCCATGTTTTTAGTTATTTGAATATTCTCCTTATCGTTTGTTTAAATCTTAGAATGTCATCTATATATGATTGTGGCTTTATTCCTTTAAATTTTGCTATAGGATGTTCATACTTGTGTAGAATTTATTATTGCTATTGCTTATGCTAACCTTGATTAAAGCACCTAAATTAACGGGAAACTTAATAAGGGTGGTAATGAGTTTTCGATCGCTTGAATAATTTTATGAGATAATGATTGTATGTATTGGTTAGCGGGACGTGTTTTGTATTGAAACTAAAGTTTTGGTCAAGTGGTTATTTCGGAACCCTTGAATGGTTCGGTTGTATTCGGACCCTAGGTGGTTTCGGTGTGATAATGTTAGAGGGGGTTAGGGCAAGGCCCTTGTTTTCTATCTCTTTTGAGGTTCTTGGTTGATGCTACACAGTATGTAATTGTTGTAGACGTCTTGGGTAAGGTCCACAAAACAGCAAAAGAGGGAATGTACCGAATCATCTGAGTCCAATTCTTGCGATTGTGAGGATGAAATCTCTTTGAGAAATTTATAGATTACTAACATCTAACTTTGTAACTCTGCCGGGGTTGCTTAACAACTCTGCCAGTCCCAAGCCTGGGTAAAGGAGGAGGGTTGTGTGTTAGGTAGCTGACAACCAACACGTAAAAAAGCTGCTCGGATCATTTATGACATGAAGCCTAATACTTTGAATCGATTAAATGCTAGGCCGTTCCCCTTAAGTGACGCATTGCGCCTACCTCCGGGTATTTCAAAAAGTGAGCAAGGGGTGCCACATCAATGCCTGGGTGCAGTGAAAAATGAGCAAAGGTTTCCGTTTTTTTCTAGACGAGTGCGGATAAAAAAGCTAGTCCAAGATTATAGGTTCAGGGTAGCCACTGGAATATAGGAACTTTAACTAGTAAAACTATGGAATTGGTAGATGTCATGATTAGGAGGAGAGTTAGTATAACTTGCGTAGAAGAAACTAAGTAGACGAGTGAGAAAGCTTGGGAAATAGAGGATACCAATTTTAAGCTATATTATAGTGGCAAGGATAGACACAGCAATGTGGTAGAAATAATAGTTGCCAAGGGTCTTGTAGAAAATGTAGTTACGGTCATTAGAAAATGTGATAGGATTATGTTAGTTAAATTGGAGAGAATATAATGAACGTTATAGTGCATACGCCCCCCAAGTAGGATTAGATGATCAGACTAAGAGAGTTTGTTGGGACCAAATGGATGGGGTATTACAAGAGATACCCATAGGAGAGAACCTAGTTATAGATAGTGATTTCAATAGCCATGTAGAAGTAGACAAACTAGGTTATGAGAGGGTGCATGGTGGGTATGGTTTTGTTAATAGAAATGAGGTTGGAGAAAGTATTTTAGATTTTGCATTGGCTTCTGACCTAGTGGTGGCTAATACTATGTATAAGAAGAGAGAGGAACAATTGATAACCTTCAAGAGTTGGTCAATTAGGAGCCAAATAAGTTACTTTCTAGTAAGAAAAGGGGACCGTTTAAAATGCAACGATTGTAAGGAGATTCTTGGAGAGAGCTTGACGTCTCAACATAGGATTTTGGTACTAGATTTATGCTTTAAAAGGATTACCAAGCTCAGGAAAGATAGTGGGCGTCGTAAGACTAGATAGTGGGACCTAAAAGGGAATAAACTAGACATATTTAAGAATATAATGGATAAAGAAGGTACTTGGGACATGGAAGATGATGCTAACACTATGTGGAACTTGATGGCCAATTATATGAGAAGAATCTCAAGGGAAGTTCTTAGAGAGTTAAAATGAAAGGGACCCAATTTTAGGGAAACTTGGTGGTGGAGGGAGGAGGTTCAAGTAATAATAAAGACGAAAATAAGAGCTTTAAAAAGTGGCAAAATGATAGAACTGAGGAAAACTTTAAGCGCTACAGATTAGCCAATAAGGGGGTCAAAAAAGTAGTAAAGAGAGACTAAGCCTCGTTTGGGAACAGGTTAATTTAGTACTTTTTGGCTATTTGGCTAAAATATGAACTAAAAAAAACTAGTATGTTTGGGATGACTTTTTGACTTTTTACGAAAAGATGTGCAAAAAGTAGAGAGAAAAGAGAATCTTTGACTTTTTGGTGTGGGTTGTTGGCTTTTTGGCTAATTTAGTAACTTTTTGACTTTTTGGCTAAAAAGGAGGGTTCCCAAACGAGGCCTAAGTTGAAAGCCTATGATGACCTATACACTAGACTAGATAATAAAGAGGGAGAGAAGATGATATACAAACTTGCTAAGATAAGAGAGAGGAAAACAAGAGATTTTAATAAGATTAAGTGCATTAAGGGTGAGGACTCTAAGTTGTTGGTGAAGGATGAAGAGATTAAGGTGAGGTGGAAGAACTATTTTGAGAAGTTGTTAAATGAGAAATATGGAGGTAGGTCAAAAGGGAAGGAAGTAAGAAGTAATAAGGAAAACCATGACTATAGGTTCTATAATAGGAATAGGGACTTTGAAGTGGAGTTTGCACTTAAGAATAAGAAATTGAATAAGGCTTTAGAACCCGATGATATACCTATTGAAGGGTGTAAATGTTTGGGTAAGAAGGAGATTGTTTGGTTGACTAGGTTATTTAGCAAGATTTTGTTGACTAAGAAAATGCCAGAGGAGTGGAGGAAGAGTATTTTATTGCCAATATATAAGAATAAAAGAGATGTCCAGAATTGCAACAACTATAAAAGAATCAAGTTAATGTGTCACACAATGAAAGTGTCAGAGAGAGTAATGGAACGTCGATTGCGAGAGACAACAAAGGTATTAGAGAATTATTTGGGTTTATGCCTAGTAGATCAACAATAGAAGCAATCTATCTTTTGAGGAGAGTAATAGCAAAGTATAGAGAAAATAAAAGAGACATTCATATTATTTTTATCGATCTTGAGAAAGTATATGATAGAGTGCCTCGGGATATAATCTGGTGGGTGTTAGAGAAGAAATGGATGACAAAAGGTTACATTAACGTGATTAGGGATATGTATGAAGATGTGGTGACCATTATTAGATCGCCTGCTAGAGAGAAGAGTGAATTTTCAATTACTGTAAGGTTACACTAAGGATCAACCTTAAGTCCTTATCTTTTCGCTTTAGTTATAGATGAGTTGAAGCGCAATATTCAGGATGATGTGCCATGGTGTATGCGTCTTGTAGATGATATCGTGTTAGTGTATGAGACTAGAGATGGAGTTAACACTAAGTTAGAGATTTGAAGAAAAGCACTTGAATCTAAAAAATTTAGGATAAGTAGAACTGAGAGAGAGAGTATATGGAGTGTAATTTTAGTAACAGTTACAATGGAAGTAGAGGAGAAGTGAAGATTGAGAACCAAGAACTACCTAAGATTGAACATTTTCGTGATTTAGGATTGATTATCTCAATGACTGGGGAGATTGGAGCGGATATGGTCCACAGAATTAAGGCGGGATGGCTTAAGTGGAGAAGTGTGTTTAGAGTACTATGTGATAAATGAGTACCCATTAGACTAAATACAAATTGGTTAAATCCATGACCAATCACCTCACTTGTCTTTTTAAAAATATTATTTTGATTAGGGTTGACAGATATTTTGAAAACTCGGCTTAATTTTGATAAGCTAATGCAGAGACTCTTTTAGAAGTTCACGGGCACTATTGCACTAGGACAATAATATTTTCATCATTGGAGAACACTTGAGGGTGTCACAGTTTCAAGATTGATCAAAATGGAGTGTCAACAATTTGTTGTGTGGTGAGAGGAGGAACTGAGAATGGTGATGGGAGCAATGGGGGTGGTAGAGACGATAGCGGTGACGGTAGGTAGTGGTGAGGTGAAAAAAGTGGGGAGTAACGGGGAAGATGGGAGTGGCGATGGTGGTAGCCTAAAAGCGTTGAGGAGGAGATGAAGGTGGTAGGGAAGGATTTCACCATGGTAGATGACTGGGGGTGACTAGTGTCAAAAGAGGAAAATAGAAAGCGAGAAAGGAAGAAAATGTGTTTTATTTAAAAGGGACATTTATGCCTTTTTAATATGAGATTCATGGGATTGAAATTGAAATTACTTTTGAACTTTCCATGCATATAGAAAATTGTAAAACATATCCTTTAAAATGATATCATCTATCCTACTCTTGCCTAGGGACAGAGCTACCCTTTGGCCAAGGGTAGCCATGGCCCTCTGTGTTTTCTACAAGGAAATTTAGCCAAAACTCTTTCATTAAATCCTTGTTTGGTAAAATAGACAGTCTAATTTATTTTGTTTCATAAACCCCCTAAAGAGGAAGCGCATAATTGAGTAAAATAAAATAAAATATCCTCTCTTTTTTTTCCTTAGATGATATTACCAGAATAATATGTTATTGTGAACCAAAGTAACATGTTACTATGAAACAGAATAACATATTATTATTTATATCAATTTCGACGGTAATAATCTTTTTATTTAAGAATTTCATAGTCAATGTAAATCTTATTTGATAGATCTTGATGATAGGGTTATAAAAATACTAATTTTATTAACAATCGACATCTAAATCAAAAGTTATATTATTTTAAAGCTTAATATTTTGGTACTAGTGGTATGTTTTGGACTTTTTAAGAAATTTTTTTTTGTATTTATCCTAAATACATTAAAGTTTTATTATAAGGAGTTTTTGACCAAATCCTCCTTTTCTATAACCTTTATATATATATATATATATATATATTCAGGGATAGGTATTCTGTCAGCCCCTATTCAATTTTCAAGATAACTTTTCAGTACCAATGTATTGTTTGTAGAGCTATTCTACCTACTCAAATGTCACTTTTCATAGTAAATTTAATAAAATATTATTTACTTGGACTAAATAAACATAAAATAAGTGATAAAAATAGAAGACAATTAAAAAATTCTTTAAGTATCTTTGCTTTATTTAACTATTGATATATTTTGATATATTACAACTTACAAATTAGAATAAATATATATAAATATAATTAGAGTTGAATATACATAATATTTGGTTCCTAATCTTAAAATCCTAGCTCAGTCCCCCTACCCTGCATATTACTTTTATGAAATTTCCACTAATTTATGCATATATATATATATATATATATATTTTATGTTTTTAGTGCACCAAGATCATGTTTGTTTGGGTGAACATGAGTTTAGAATTGGACTAATAGTCCAATAAAATTATTAATCTGATACTTGGTTAAATAATTGAAATACGGACTAACAATCCATCCAGATATGGTATCCTACATTTGATGGATTATTCAATCCTTCAGAAAGGGGTGTGATATAAATTGGAGGATTAAGCCAAAACCTGTACTATTAGTCTTCCCTTATAATCCTAACTCAATTCAAACATAAGATAAGATACATAATTTAAAGGATTCGTAATCGTAAGATTATTAGTTATGAAAATACTAATCCAACCTAATTTAGTCCGTTCAAATAAACATGGCCCAAATGTCACTATTTGATAATAATGAATTGCACTTCACATGTGATGGGGGAATAAAAATATAAATTATGATTTAAGTAGTAGTAATTAATTTATGATGGCTGGAGGTCAAACTTGGTGTTCATTGCTTACGTTCAAAATCCATTCTGACTGCGCCCAACGACACAAAAAGAAGGAGAAGAAGATGGGTTTGAATGAACTTGGTGAAGGCGGTTTTTCATCATTTTCCATTTTCAAGTCTCTTGCCGTTCAATCCACGTTGTCTTACGTCTCTGCTTACCTTTCATCTTCTTCTACAAAAGACATTTTCACTCCAATTTATTACAGCCATGCCATCTCAAAGTTGACTAATAAAATGCAAAATGGAAATACAATTCCACACACACACAAAAATAAATAAATAAATAAATAAATTAATTAATTAAAATAAAAATACTAATAAAGTCACCAAAACACAATCATTGCACGACTATTTAATGATTGGAGACATTTTTCATCCAGTCTAATTTTGTAATTTTGGGATTTGTGGGTTCATTTTGTCCTTTTATTATTATTATTATTATTATTATTTATGATGGAGGCCATCTAAAGTGTGCTAGAGATTTTAAAAATTTTAATAAATTTTTTATTAAATATCTTACATAAATGTAAAATTTACATAAGACTCACATGACGCGAGTTTTACACATTTGATAAAAAATTTGATATAACTTTTAAGATATCTAATATTTTTTAAGTTTAATATCGTTTTAGTAGATCATTCATTTAAAAAATTAAGTTAATTGAATAATAATAACTACCTACTTGAAACATATTTGTTTTACAAAAATTGATAATCAATTCTTGATTTTATACTTATCATCTATCTTTTTTTAAAAAAATAAATATAATTCAAATATAAAATTATTAATATTTGATTAATTTTATTTTTTACATAAATAATTTATTCAAAAGATATTAAACTTTAAAATGAACCAAAATGAGCTCACAAATTCCCAATCTACACTCACCAAACCAAAATGTACTCAAGGTAAGCTGCCTCTTTAATAATTACGTTTTGCTCGTCCTTGTAAATGATTTTGTTTTGATCTATAAAACTAGACATTAAAAAATTAGAAAAATACTTTGTCAATTAAAATAGAGGTATGCTTGAATGAGGTGATTAGATGATTGGTTGGACGATTGACATCATTTTTATTAATCGGTGTGTCAACTAGTATTACTCAGATAACTGGCATTCTTTCAAATGACTGATTAGATGAGCGACATGCACAAATTAAATCAATTCAAATGAAATAAAATTGGGTAAAAATAGTATTGTTGGCAAGACTATTATAAATTAAAATTATTATGACAAATATTAACGAGTGCCTTTTAAGCATTATTTAATATTAGAAAATGTATAAAAAATGTTTTAAAAATATTAAAAATATATATTAATTTTAATAAAATTACATTAAATTTAGTAACAAAGATCTTATATTTTTTATTTTTTATTTTTTACTTGTGCCACCTGTTAGAAAGACTGATAAATGTTGTATGTGTTGTTATTTTTATGGACAATGGTTGGTAGTCCGAATATGAGGTTGGCTCGAATGATTCGAAACCCACCTTGTCAGTCATCTGGTGGACGTCTGGCCGGTCGTCCGATGAGGAGGCTGATAGCTGTGGTTGACAAAGGTGACAACCGTGGTAGATAATTTTTCACCCGATCATCCAAGCGGACGACCGGCCAACACCCATTTGGACCATTCGAACCCCCTTCAATTTGAGCTACCAGTTTTTTCCTATTTTTATTTATTTCGAGGCAACAGAAAGAAAAAAGATAAAAGATAAAAGATAAAAAAATTTAAAATCAAGTCAACAACGTCAATGTAATAATTGAAGGGGAGTTGAGGGGCAAAGTATTAGAGCAATGTCCATAAAAATGGGAAGAGCGAACTAGTCTTTTAAAAAGACGCAGATATTTTCGACTGCACAAGGTCGATAACAACCCCCCTCCTCCATTACCATTTCTCTTGTGTTAACTCTCTCTAACACACACAAAGAAAGGAGGTTAACACACACAAAGAAAGAAGGCCTCGGAGGTGGCAATGGCGTTGTCCGACAACTCTCGCCAATCTCTCCTCCCCAATTTCCTTTACTCCTCTTCCTCCTCCTTCGCATCATCATCATCGTCATCATCATCATCATCATCAACATCAACGTTGTTGTCGAAAACAGTCACCAATTATTCAGAGAAGAAGAAGAGCTTGATGATTCAGTCTCCGAGCGAGCCCCTTGGTAAGATAGAGATATACTCGCCCCAATTCTACGCGGCATGTACGGTGGGTGGAGCCCTTGCCACTGGCCCCACTCACATGGCCGTCACCCCTCTCGATGTTGTCAAATGCAACATGCAGGTCTCTCCTCTCTCTCTTTCTCTCTGCCAACTGCCACTTGCTTGATTTTCATTTTTTGATTGAATTTTGTTTTTCTCTAATGACATGATTCAAGTTTCAATTTTATGTTTGTATTTTCATGCTAAAATTGGGAATATAGTTTTTTTAGCGATGTTTTTCGAGTTTTTTACGAGATAAAAAAGATATAATGTTTTTGGAATTATTTTTGTTATTGAATAGATAATTGTGAGAAAAAAAAAAATAATGACGGTTTGATATGCATGATAATGTGATTTTTTAATAGTAAGGTTGAATTTTTTGATTTTTGGCCTTTTGTAACATTTTGGCTTTTCTAGCCAAAAACCCTTTTGCTAAAGCCAGAGTTTTCCCATGACTAGCAATGTTAGACACTCTAAATTCAGCCATAGTGGGTGTTTGAGAAGTTATTATTTTAGTAAGTTATTTTAGTTTTTAACTATTTTAGGAGGTTAAAATTTTTATATTTGGAAAGATAATTTGATTTTTTGTAGTTGGATGTGATGTTTGTAAGAGAAAAAGTGAAATGATTATGAATTTGATGTGACATTTTGTCTTATTAGCTATTTTTGTCTATTTGTCTTTTAATGCTATTTTAGCAAAAAAAATAAAAAAACTACTTCCCAAACACCCCCTATTGTGGTAAGAGCATCTTCAATGACTCTTTAAAAAAAGGCATGTCGACTATTATAGCTAGTCTTGTCTTATTTTACCTCCTGCAACTGACTAGCTACTACATTAGTTATTTTAACAAAAAAAAATTCCAAGCTAGCTACATTTGAAAAGTTTTTGGAGGTTTTTTAAAGCATCTCTAATACTAGTAGGCATTTTATCAATCTAAATATTTATTTTGCCTCGACTTTTTCATATTTCTAGATTCTACCCAACTTTAGAGAACAAATGGAGAAAGTGTCTCTCACTTAGACACATGTTAAACAAATTACAAATTTAAGTAAATAATTGTGAATCAAATGATAAAGAGAAAAATAACATAAACCTCTTTCTTTAAAATTTAAAAATTATTATTTTTAAATTAAATATTCATATATACATGATATATAATTTACATGTATCCCTCATTTGTCTTGTCTTGTCTTCTTCTTTTTTTTTTTTTTTTGAAAATATTCCGTGTTAACCTGTTCATATTATATCACGTGCCTATATCTGTGCTTCTTAATATTACACAATTTCTGCCATAATAAACATAGCAGTAATATCTAGTCGCATTGACATTGTCCAATTTTCAGATTGATCCTGCAAAATACAAGAGCGTGAGTTCTGGATTTGGAGTTGTGCTCAAGGAACAGGGAGTCAAAGGTTTGTTCAGGGGTTGGGCACCAACCTTGCTTGGTTACAGTGCCCAAGGTGCTGGCAAGTATGGATTCTATGAATTTTTCAAGAAGTATTACTCTGACATTGCTGGTCCAGAGTATGCAGCAAAATACAAAACTTTGATTTACCTTGCTGGCTCTGCATCTGCTGAAGTAATTGCTGATGTTGCCCTCTGCCCCTTCGAAGCTGTGAAAGTTCGTGTCCAAACTCAGCCTGGCTTTGCCAGAGGTTTGTCCGATGGTCTTCCAAAATTCGTCAAGTCTGAAGGAGCTCTTGGGTATGAATATGATTCTCATTCAAAACGTGGCTTTCAATTAAGCAGTACTGTTGTGTTTATTTATTGGTTTTTTGTTAGAGGTTGTTGATTTGTGTTTTTGTCTTATTTTTGCAGGCTTTACAAAGGGATGGTTCCTCTTTGGGGACGACAGATTCCATGTATGTTGAGTAGCTGACATAATTGTTAATTTATGCTCGTTGCCTTTTCCTAATCATTATGCTTTGAATTAAACATTTTATTTGCTTGTTATGATACGTTAGCACATACTAGAGTTCAATGCCCCAACGTCCGTGTTTTGGGGAAAATTATAGGGTTCCATGCACCTTATACGAGGATTAAAACCTTTTAAATTTTCACTGGTGGTTGTTATTTCACATCTCTGAGGCATGGATTTTTAGTTTGATATTTTTTTATCCAATACGAAAATTTTAACATTTGAGTCTGTTCAATTTCCTTCAAACAAACAGTGATTCAAAATTCATACCAAAACTGAAATTCCAAATTTTGTGCTATTATCAGTCATTGGCAAGTGATTCATCTTTAGTTTGCCAATCTATGTTCAAAATTTGCAGCACACCAGACTTCATTGACCTCATATATAAAAATTGATTGCATTAAGAGGTATTTAAGAGGAAAATAGGTTGCAGTAATTGAATTTAACTTAGTTATTCCATGTTAAATTACAATAGTTTGTTCTACCAGAGCGTCTACAGTGTATACCGAGTTATAATTTATGAAGAGTTTAAATTTAAGTACTGTTGATTGCATTAAGAGGTATTTAAGAGGAAAAATAGGTTTCAATAATTGAATTTAACTTACTTATTCCCATTTAAATTACAATAGTTTGTTCTACCAGAGCGTCTACATACAGTGTATATAGAGTCGTAATTTATCAAGAGTTAAATTCGAGTATTGGTTTTTTAACTTACTTGTGATTTCTGTGTTCTTGATGATGTGTTACCGTCGTTAAATTTTGATGGATAAGAGAGACAAATTATGATAAGGATTCAAGCATGTACAATGTTACTGTTTCTTTTTCAACTATTTACTTTTATGTCAATGAAGACTTGCATTTCATCTCATAAACTGCCATTGCTAGTAGGCCTGATGACAAACAAATTTGGTATTTTGCAGATACAATGATGAAATTTACATCTTTTGAGACTATTGTGGAGAACATGTACAAGTATGTGATCCCAACCCCGAAGGACCAGTGCAGCAATACTTTGCAGCTTGGAGTGAGCTTTGCTGGTGGCTACGCTGCCGGTATATTTTGTGCTCTTATATCACATCCAGCTGATAACCTCGTCTCTTTTCTCAACAATGCGAAGGGCGCAACAGTCGGTGATGTAAGTCCAAAATACCTATATGCACAGATCTATATCTTAATTTCACTTTTATTTTCTTTTAAACTTGTTTGGTTGTGTTATTTTGATGTCATTTACATGTTGCAGGCTGTGAAGAACCTAGGCTTGTGGGGTTTGTTTACCCGTGGCCTTCCAGTCCGTATATTTATGATCGGAACCCTTACTGCTGCCCAATGGTCTATCTACGATGCTTTCAAAGTTTTTGTTGGACTGTAAGTCTCAACTTCCTATATTTGCTGGGTTGTTCTTTGCAAATATAAACATCTAATTTCATTTTTCTACTTTTTTAAGTTGAGTAATTCTGTTCAAAACAAAGAACTAATTTCGAAAACGTTACTGATTAACGCATCATTTTGGTGGCATATTCTGCATTAATTTCTATATGAATAGCTTTTTCCTTTTAAGTTTGATTGGTAACGGAATTCTTGTTTTATCTAGTTTCTTTCTTTTCCGTTTTCTTGAAATGACACCGGGACTTTTAACTCTTATTAGGCCAACTACTGGTGGTGTGACTCCTGCCCCGGCCACTCTGCCTGCAAAGATGTGAAGTTAGAGTCGATAATGGACAAATATGAAAGCAGTTCTGTTGGAAAAGATATTTAGGAGGTTGCTCTATTGTTCAGCAGATTAATAATTTTTAGGATTGGCGATATGCCTCTTTAGATGGAATTTGATGCGGTGGGAATTGTATTCTTAAGTAAACATGGTAACATCTTTTTGCATTGCTTTTTTATTTTAGCACTTGTATCTCAAATTTTTTTAGAGGATTTTATTGATTTCATCGTCTCCAATGTGAAATTGTAATTTGAAATATAATAAATTAATGATATTGCAATTAAGGTTGCACTTGGTCTCACACTCTAGTGGTTTAGGCTGCATTTCTCAAAAAAAAAAAAAAAAAAAAAAAAAAAGCTATTGGACATGACCAAGGATTCTTTAGGATCCATTTGGTATAATTTTCAGTTTTCTTATTCTTTTTTTATTCATAAATTTTTTTTTTTTTCAGAAACAAAAATAATGGGAAGTTTGAAAATATGATTGTTTTAATACTATATGTAATCTTTTAATAGATTTTTTTTTTTTTTCAGAATTCAAAATGTATTTTTCAACAGTTTTTCAAAATGTATTTTTCAATTGTTTTTTTTTTTTTTTTTTTTTTTTTTTTTTTGGGATAGAAAATAGTTAAATGACACTAAAATGGGCCTCAAGCATTTAAACATTTCATGATGATTGGGAGACACTAGCACCCAGCATAGCTCAATCTTTAAAATAAGCTTAAACAATTGGGTCCAGAAAAGACTAGTAGTAGTAGTGGTGTGTTTGTTATGGGCTTTGATCACAAAAGCCCATTATGATTTCCTAAAAGCTAAAGCTGAATTCATATGTGCTTGGGAAGCCCGCTAGACAAATTGTTGGCACTTTTTCAATAAGGCTAAGATTGTTAACAGATGGTTGAGATTGAAGCAAATCAATAAAAGACGATTCAATTAGAAGGTTGTTAATATATTGTTAGCACAAGATAAGATTGAAGTAAATTCAAAAATTAAATATGACAATTTTTAATTGAGGGGTTAAAGTGATAATGGTCAATAGTTAAGTAGGGTAGTGAAGGCTTACTACAACAGAAATCACTTTTCGCGACTAAAATTGAAGTTTTCGTCGCTGAAAGTAGGCCAATTGGCGACTAAAACGGAATTAGTCGCCAAAATTGAGAACTTTTGCCGACTAAAATAGTTTAGTCGCCAAATATAAGCTTTTTAGCGACCAAAAGGCAGTTTAGTCGCCAATTGTAGGGTTTTTAGCGACTGAATGTTGTTTAGTAGCCAAAAGTCACAGTTTTTGGCGACTAAAATAATTTTAGTCGCCGATTATATCTGTTTTGCCGACTACACACATTTTAGTCGCTGAATGTGCAGGTTTTTGGCTACAAAAAAAAAAATTTAGTAGCTAAAAACTGTCAATTGCCGACTAAAACAGATTTAGTAGCCAAAAGGGGACGTTTTTGGCGACTAAAACCAGATTTAGTCGCCAAAACTGATTTATTTTTAGACGGAACTTTATTTTTTTGCGACAAAAAATAATTAGTAGCCGAAATTTATACCATTGGCGACTAAAAATTAATTTTAGTCGCCAAAAGTGGGCCAAAATTTTTTTTAATAAATCATTTATTTTTTACATAAATTATATTTAATAAAAATAATTTTATTTATAAATATTGTTTTGTATTAATACCGGACAATATATTATATAAATAATATATATTTCATAGATATTCATGTGATGTGTGGTGGCATAGTGGAGGGAGTGTGTGGCTAAAGGTGTGAAATGTTGGAGGGCTGCGGTTCGAAACTCAGAAACAGCAAAAAAAAGTGGGAAATTTTTTTTTTTTTGACGAAACACCTTTGGCGACTAAAAGTTTAGTCGCCAAAAGTTCTTATTTTGGCGACTAAACGGTTTAGTCGGCGTTTGGTTGAGTATTCGCGACTAAACTATTAGTCGGTGAATGTGTGATTTTGAAAAGTGTAAAACACTATTGGCGACTAAATTATTTGTCGCCGAAGACGTCCTTTTTGGCGACTAAAATAGGTTTAGTCGCCAATACCTCCCGCGACCATTTATTGGCGACAAAAGCAGCGACTAAAATTTTTTGTCGGGGAAACCAAAAACTGGACTTTTAGCGACTAAAAGTGGACCTTTGGTGACTAAAAATTTAGTCGCCAAAGATGATTTTTCTTGTAGTGGTTGAGATCGAACAAATCAATAAAAGACGATGGAATTATAAGGTTGTTAATATATTGTTAACACAAGGTTAAGATTGAAGCAAATTCAAAAATTAACATGGTAAAATTTAACAATTTTTATTTGAGGGGTTAAAGTGATAATGGTCAATAGTTAAGTATGGTAAAATGTAATTAATCTGAAAAAATAGATACAATGATTCAAACAAACTATCTTGTTCACATATCATATTATTGTTGTAGAATTTCACATCTCACCAATGCGAACAAAAATTTACCATATCTATGAGAGAGAGAGAGAGAGAGATTGAACCTCATATTTAAGAGTAGTTGAACCTTTGCTCAATCTTGTGACCCATCATATTTTTTTTCTCTTATCCTTTAGGTTCCATTTGTTTAGAAAGAAATGGATTATAAAAAATAAAAATGGTAGAAAGTGAAGTGAAAGAAAAGATTTTTTTTTTTTGCATGCATTTGAATAGATGAAAAATTTTGTAAGAAAATGATGAGAAAAATATAATCACTGCATAACAGGGAGTTGTGGAGAAAAATATGAGTAAAAAGAAAAACAAAATAAATCTTGTTAAGATTTGTGAGAAAAATTAAATTTTCCTATATATTTTGCAATGAAGTATTAGCCTAACTAACAAGTTTATTTGAGTTGTATGAAAACCTTTAGTTTTCATTACTTTTTACGATTCTCTATCTAAATAAACAAGTACTTTTTTTTTTCCTTTCAATTTCTTGTATTATCTATCTAACCAAACTAAACCTTATATTTTTATTTTTGCTTCGTCACAATCTCACCAAAACGTATAACATGTCTATTTATAATAGTTTTCCCATAAAAATCTTAATTCTATAAACCAAATTCTACACATATTTAGGAATGGTTTGAGAATTGATTTTTTTAGTGATTTTTTCATTTTTTACTAGAACACTTACAAAAAATAGAGGGAATGAGTTAACTTTTTAGTAATTTTTTTTAACTATTTCCTTAACTTAACTTTTTAGTGATTTTTTTGACTATTTCCTTAACTTATCCAACTACTTCTTAGTTTCTCAAAAAATTTTAAATTTTATTAACCTAATTCGAATACATATGATCCAAATGATATACGACCCACATCTGTAGTAATCCCAACATGAAGTTGTTTGAATGAATTGTCCTTTCAGGGGAAATTTCTCAGTATAAAAGCTGCATACAGCTAAAACAATTAAATGGTGACCCCCATTGTATATTTTACGTTGATGTCTCTCTCTCTCTCTCTCTCTCACACGTTGAGCACGAAATATTTGTCATTTTCAAAAACAACTTATGATAAAACTCCTCTCTCTCTCTCTCTCTCTCTCTCTCTCCATATATGTGTGTGTGTGTTGAGAGTATTTTTCAGCCAAAAAGATGAAAGTGAGTTTAATTTATTACCACCAACTTGAAAATTGATTTTCATGTGACTACAAATCATGGGTACTACAAAATTGATCCATCGAACCAAAAAAACTTCAAATTTTCTGTCTAAATTAAGATAAGGTCGCAGTATGAAGAACAATTTGTTCAAGTTGTTGTGTTTTGGACATCTTCACAGGAAATTTCCTTTTACTAGGTAGTTCTTAAGCAACCAAAACCAAACAAGAAAGTAAATTACACTGACCGTCCTAACGTTTGCAAAAACACAAATGACTCCATAGTTTTGACATAATTATACGGATTTCCTTTTTATTTATTGAAATTAATACAAATAGTGTGAAGACATAAGGAGAAATAAGAAATAATATACATTTTAGTATAGAAAAAGATGTCAACATTAGTTTTGCAACTATATGATTAATAAATTATTGACAAATAGAGGGTTAATTATTATGTGAATTAAAATATTAAGGAAATTCAATATAATTACGTTTAAATTGTGAAATTAATTGTAGTTTTTTTTTTTTTTCTAAAACTCATTGGAGGTTAGTGTAATTTATTTAAAAATAAAAAATCAGTATGATATTGCTAGGGTCCAAAGTTGTACAATTGTTTGAGATATACGCGTAAATGAAGATTTATATTTATATGGAAACTATTTGAAACCCTCATAAAATTTTCACAATTTAACTCACAATGATATGATTTGATAAGTATCAATTTTTAATTGGTTAAACACTCAATGATATGAGACTTACCACCCTTGCTACATCATTATGGATACATTTATAAATGTAAAATATGAATCTCTAATATTGTTACATTTATATATTGTTAGGATTAATCTTTTCATTTGATATATATGGGATCCATACAATTATTAGTTTGATTTATAAATGTAATTTCGTTAGAATAGTAGGGTTTGGCTATAACAAAATCTAGAGAGGTTGAAATTTGAGAGTGGACTATTATTAATAGGGGAAATTTTAATATGCACATTTTAAAAAATGGTGTATCATATGTATCTTTAATTATGTCATTTCTCATTTAATTATAATCATTTTTTTTAAAAAAAATTATGATACTAGTTTAGTCATAACTCATGAGATCTTTAATTATATCTTATGTTGTATTTAGTTATGACATTTTATTTATTATTTATTTATGACTCAGAAAATAAGAAGTTATGTCATTTTCTTCTTTAATTATAAGGTGCATGTGATATACAAATTTTGAGAGGTGTGTATCATAATATTTCTCAATAAATAGTTATGGGGCTATAGATAGTGGTAAAAAAGATGTGAGCAAAGATAGAGATGTAAGAGTGAAACAAAAAATATGAGGTGAACAATGGTGTAAGTGTCCTTGAGCATAGAGTTTAATTAGATTGAATTTGATTGGAGAATTTGATGAGAGAAATGGAAAGGGAAAAAATAATACAATTCCCTTTTTTTGTTTAGCTATAATGAAAAATACAGAGAGAAAGAAAATGGGAGGGAAATGCAATCTCACTTTTTGTCTTTGAGGTTCGCTTATGTTCTTTTCTTTCTCTATTTCCCAATTCAATCAAACATAACTTGGAATTCAAATCCTATCAATTCTTTCTCATTTTCTTGCTATTTTCGTTTTCCTTTTTCATTTTCCTCATCAAATTTTCCAACCAAACACCGCCTTAGTGGTGACATGCATTCTATATTTTATTTATCGAAAAAAGCTAAGGTCTCAAAATTTGGGACCCAAAATTTATCTAGAAATGAAAATGTGGTGGAAATTGAATTGATGAAATGTGGGGTTCATATATAAAATGAATTTGACTCATTAAAGTGAAATTCTAAATAATTTTTGAATTTTTATATCTGAACCCTTCGCATTACTGTTTATTTATATGTAATAGTATATATTTCTTCAATATAGACAAAGTTAAGTGAAATCACATAAAAATTCTCTGTATAATTTGCACTTTATTGTGTACTCGTGGTGTCCTTCCATTTACATTCGGAAATGCGGTATAAATTCCATCCTATTTAACATAATGTCGTTTTGGTTAATGTTGGTGTTGTGTAATGCTATTAAGGTAATTTTATGTTACATACTCTTATGTAAGTTATGGCATTTGTGCTATTACTTGTCACAAGTATAATAATTCAATCATATGATAGTCATAACTAAAAAAAAATAAAAAATTATAACTAAACACCGCATAATATATAATTAAAGAGTTATCAGATTATAATTAAAATAATGTCATAATCAATATCATAATGAATCATAACAAATACTAAAATGTGTATAACCACTACAACATATAAGAGTTTTAGAGACCAAATGTTTTGGTCTTTAAAAGTGAAAATTTTGTTACAAAAAACATATAGGGATCAATTTTTATCGTCATGAGGATAGTCGCTAAAAGGTCGTCCCAAAAAGTAAAAAATAAGACTTTTAGTGACAAAATTTTAAAATGTTACTAATAAATACACTTTTAGTGATAAAATAATTTGGTCTCAAAATAGTTTTTTTTTTTACACAAAAAATTTTGTCTCAAAAGGATAATAATTCATCACTAATGCCTAATTTTTATAACTAAAAATATAATAACAACATTTTTCGCAACAAAAATATTTGGTCTCTAAAAAAAAATTTTATCTCTAAATTTTGATCTTTAAAATCTTAATTTTTTTGTAGTGAACCAAGTCATAACTAACACCCTAATAAGTCATAACTAAATATAACAAAAATTTGTAAAAAAAAAGAACATATAATACACACCAAAGGGATGCAACCATAGAATTTTCCCGCCATTAATTTAATTGGATGCATATTCACCTTCTTTGTCTTGTTCTCTCTGTCTATATGAATAGGAGAGTTAGGGCAGTTTGGAAATTGATTATTTTAATTAATTTTTTTAAATTTGTACAAAAATATGTATGAAAAGATAAAAATAACAATTTGTAACAATTGTTTAACTTTTTAACTATCTTATCCAATTTGTAACAACATTTTAACTTTTTAATTATCTTATCCGATTGCCAAGCATTAATTTTGAAGTATTCAAGGTCAAATTCTCATTCATAAGTAGCTATACAAAAGTAAGTTGTCATTCTTGTTTCTCTAAAATTGATATTGGAGGTTTCACATGGGAGGCTATAATTTCAGACTTATTATGCCCATGCTCTCACATGCAACGTCCTTTTCTGAAATTTTGTAGTCATTTTCATCGTTACCTAAGTCATACAGCGTTAATTACCACTATTGGGTTTTGATGAATTTAGGTTAAATTTATTTCACGTCCTCGTGATTTGGATTTGGAGTATTTTAGGTCTTTATAGTTTAAATATAAACAGAAAACATTTATGTGATTTTGAACTAAAATGTCGTTAGTTTTTTCATCCAAATTAACAGAAAGCATGTATCTCTCTCTCACACACACACACACCATTTTTTAGAGTAAATTTGATGTGCCATAGTTTATACTTTTTGCAGATGATATCGTGTTAGTAAATAAAACTAAAGAAGGAGTTAACACTAAGTTAGAGATTTGGAGAAAAACACTTGAATCTAAAGGATTTAAGATAAGTAGAACTAAGACATAATATATGGAGCATAATTTTAGTAACAGTCATAATAGAAGAAGAGGAGAAGTGGAAATTGATAACCAAGAATAACCTAAAAGTGAACATTTTCGTTATTTATGATTAATTATCACAACGACTGGGGAGATTGGAGCGGATGTGATCCACAGAATTAAGGCGGGTGACATAAGTGGAGGAGTACGTCTGGAGTATTGTGCGATAAATGAGTACCCATTAGACTAAATGAGAAATTCTATAGAACGACAATTAGACCAGCGATGTTGTATGAGACGGAATGATGGGCAACTAAGAGACAACATATAGAGAAGATAAGTGCTGTTGAGATCAGGATACTAAGGTGAATATGTGACAATACTAGAAAAGATAAGATAGGAATAAATATATTTGAAAATGGGTAGGAGTAATACCGATAAAAGATAAGTTGAGAGAGAATAGATTGAGACGGTTTGGTCATATACAATGGAGACTAACAGAGGTAATAGTGAAGAGATGAGATACAGTGGCGGTAAAGAGTAGTGGTAAGGGAAGGAGTAGACCTAGATTGACGTGGATTAGTGTAATACATAGAGATATAAATATCCTTAATTTGATTAACGACATGGCCATGGATATAATTGAGTAGAGAAGAATGATTCATGTAGCCAATCCGATTTGATGGGACTTGTAACAACCCCGACCTATGATTAACCGTTAAAGTATGATTAAGAATGCCTAATAAGTAATTAAGGTAACAATTTTGCATTAATTGCATGTGGTATGTGCTATATCAGTTTCTATTTGTTTTGCATAGGAATATCTATTTGTGTTTCTGTTATGTTTTGTGAATTGAAAGCCTTATCAGCATTCGATCATAAAATTGACATGGTTATGTGTTAATTGGAATTTTTAGAATTTTATGGTAGGTTCAATTTAATTTTTCTTCGGAACCGGATAATTAGAATAAATAATGTCAATTGATTAACCATTAATTAAGCCTTTCTATTTGAGCCTATATAAGGCATAAATGGGCTCTAGAGTGCATTTTTTACAATCTCATTTCATCTCCTTAAGAGCAAAAACGTAGGAGTGAGAGAGGGAAGCCTAGAGAGAGTTTGAACTCAAGAGTTAGTAGAAGAATTGTGGAGAATTGAAGGTTTGGATTTAGAAACTCAAGCAATTGAACCTCTAGAACACCATTAAGCACCTAAGGTAAGAAATCCAACCCTTAGTTGTATAATTGAGTTAGTTCATGTAAGAATTCAAGTGAAACAAGTGGAATGGCATAAGAATTAAGCTAGAATTATGGAATTGTAACTCAAACAATGTATGCATGCATAGTTCATGGCATTGAGAAATTGATTTCAAAGAATTTTCCTTTTGCATGTCCATATTTTGGTATTGTTCTAAGAATTCAACATGCCCTTGAGTTAAACACCTCATTTGATCATGTTTTGTAAGCTTTGAAGTCAAGAAAGTACTTGCATGTTAAGTTCATGTATTGTTTTCATATTTCAAGTTTGAATTTGAAAGAATTGGCATGTTTTGGGCCTTGATTTTGCGTACTGATTTTTGAATTCATCATGTTTTACAAGTTTACACTAGTTTCCTTTAGTTTTGGCCCAAAAGACCATGATTTACAGCTTTGAAATCAAGTTTTGAGTTTGAGAGCAAATTTGGAAATTTTAGAATTCTGCCTCTCCGCTCGAGCGACGAAACCTGCGCTCGAGCGACCACTCTGTATGTTGCACTTCCACTCGAGCGACCAAAAGTTGGCTTGAGCGTAAAATGCAAGCTCCTAAAAGTTTACAAATTTTGTAAACCGCTCGAGCAACAAGAGTTGTGCTCGAGTGAAGACCTCAATCTCACACTCGAGCGACCGTCGAGCGTGCGTCGAGTGGAAAAATCACACAACCAGTACTTTTGCAGAGTTTACAGATTGCTCGAGCGAAGAAAGTTTCACTTGAAAGACCATTCACATTTTTGACCCTCTGCTCGAGCAAAGAAAGTTGCGTTCGAGCGAGGACCCTGTTTTCAGCAAATCTAGCTAAGTGTTGAACAACATGTTTTGGCATCCTCATTGCATCCTAGGCATTCCTAGGCCATGATTAAGACATGATAATGAGGCTAAGACTTAGAAACACATTAAGAATAAGTACTATCCGAGCGTGTGATTCAATATGTGTATCTGTTATATTTGTGTAGGTCACATGCCGTGAGCTGTTGATCCATTGGTTGGCTATCGAAGCTATTTGTGAAATTATCTATAAGTAATAACTTAGTAAAGTTATGTTCAATGTGAAGTACCTTCTGAACATTATATGATATGAACTGTTTCCAAATGATACAAAAGGTTATTTTGTGATTATATGAATGATGATCCAATTCTTTGAAATGTCTATGTGGTATCCTCAGCAAAGGCTCTCTCCCAGGGGAAATAATACTGTGGCTTATGGTCATAAGGCCCTCGCTTGGGGGAAACCATACCATGGTCTAGGCCCTCGCTCGAGGAAGACAATACCATGGCCTATGTACGAGATATGTTACCCGGTACAAGAGGTTCCATTATGGAACTCGATATGTTTGACCAAAGAGATATGTTAATGCTAATGGATGTACCACGCATCACATGAATACGATTATGACTTTGTTTCTGATACGGATATGCTTATGCTTATGTTTCTGTTTCGAAAAGAGAATTAAAATCTATATCTGTTATGGATATCATTCAATTAAAACCTTTACTTTGTTATTATTCACTGGGCTCTAACTCACTGTATTATATATGTATGTAGGTGACCAGGCTCAGAGTTGATGACTTGGAGTCTTAGTCGTGTTAGCCAACTGTTGTGCCTCCCGAGGAGGTTCCCTTGGTGGCACACACGTTTGAGACTTTGTTTTCTTTTGGAATATGAACAAGTTTTCTTTTTACGTGTATTTTGGGCTAAGTCTCCTTTTGGCTATATCTGTAATGAATGTGACGTAAGACTACTGTATTTATGACGTCACATATATGTATATAACGTTTTTGAAATTTTTGGACCATATATATCTATACAGCTCAATGGACTATGTATGTTTCTATATTTTCTTCCGCTAGCCCCTTATATTTTATTATTCAAGATAGAGGCCTTCGGTAATTCGAGGATTACTGGCCGGTTGTGATGCTGAACCTGTAGGATCGGGTTTGGGTCGTGACAGGACTAAAGGCTTGATTTGTTTGGTTTGGTTTGGTTCTAAAATAAATAATAATTAAGAATTAATCTAAAATATAATTAAATTAAAATTAGATTAACATTTTAGGAATTACAATAAATAATTTAGAATTTAAGATTAATTGTGATCTAAAATATAATGAAATTAAAATTAGATTAAAAAAATTAGGAATTATAATAAATAATTATATATAAGAATTAATTGTAATATAAAATAGTGCTCTCAGGTGATAAATCCAAATTTGGATTTATTTATTTATATCCAAAGGTCCAAGCTCTAAAATATTATGTTCATATGGACAAGCTTATGCAAACTGACCAAACTACCCATATATATATATATACACCTATTTGATTTCAAACCTGTAGACACCCCATTTTTGACCGTTCTTAAGACTTGGACGTCACCGCTTGAACACTCGGTGATCATCCATATTTGTGTTCGTCTTGAGTTCCCGGAGGTCTCGGCTACGCGCTTTGCCTCAGGATCTCTCGGCTCGACTGTTTTGTGTCTGGTTTTACACCAAACACTTGTGTTTTGCCTTTGAGGGGCAGGGAATGGCTTGTTGGCCATCCCCACACATCACCGGCCATGGCTTGAGGCCATCGGCCGCTGGTTTGTTGCCACCGGCCAAATGTTTGGCCGATCGGCACCTTTTGTAGTCGACCGGCCATCTATTTTGGTCAAATTGCATTTTTGGCCGGCCGACCACTGTGCTTCTGCTTTTGCAGATATTTTTATGCCAGCTGTGCTAGCTGGCATACACCTTTGCTCCCCTCCATACACGTGTATGGAGGGATTTCCCTCTTGACTAGCTTACTTGAGAAGCTTTGCAAGAGGGAGCTCTATAAGAGGGAGCCTCTTCTCCCTCCATTAGGATTAGACAAAAAAAAATACAGAGGGAGCTCTGAATTAGGGTTTACATAGTTGTAGCTATTCTATCTCTATATCTCTCTCTCTTTTGCTCTAAGTGTGTTTTAGTCTTACTATTGCACACAAACACCTAGTGTTACACCTTCCCTTGGTTTCTGAGGTGCTGAGGAGCTATTCTTGGTGTTCTTGAGTGGATTCAAGCTTGAAGAACCAGCTGGAGTGCTGTTCTTGAAGAGGGTCATCAAGGGTAAGAACTTCACGTTTTATTCCCCATTTTTGCATAGCTTTTTGACCTATCTTTTAACTATTTTTAGACTTTGTATATAACTAATAAAAGTCTTGTTTTTGAGTGCTTTAAATAGTTGTTTAAGGTGCCTTTGAGCTTTGGGGTTGTTTGACCCCTCATAGGCCTTGTTTGGCCCTATTTTGTGCTATTTTTGGTGAGCTCCGGGACCACCTTCTTTGGGCCTCCTCACCACTAAAATGAAATCTTGAGGGATTTCAGTAGTGAGGATGGTGTCTTAAGGTCCTAAGAAGGAGAGGGCCACCCCCTCCCCTTGTTGTCCTTGAAAATGGCCATTTTTGCCTCATGAGTGAGTATCTAATTTAGGTTCATGTTGGCCATGTCCTAGCTGTCATTTGTGCTTATTATGTCATAACATAGCTCTGTTTTTGCTTGGTTTAGACACACTTTGCATGTCTTGCATACTTGTCTTGTAATGCCATGTTTTAGCCTTAACATGCTTTGTGCTTTGAGCCTTGTTCTAACATGTTTTTGGCTTAGCTTTGTGAAGCTTATATGCATGTTTTGATGTGTTTGAGGTCTGTTTTTGGTCATTTGGGTTGTCTATGCTTTGCTTTGTATAGCTACCATGCAAACTCTCTTGTATGCCTTGAGCATTGACCCCTCTAGCATGACATCCTTGCATCATTTCAGTGGTTTAGAACCACTTGTCATGTCATTTCAGTCCTCATGGTATGCTTGTATGCTTGCATTTGATGCCCCTTTCATGCTTTAAGAGGTTGGTGTTTCATGCTCCATGTTTGTGCCATTGTGTATGTCTTTAGGATTAGATCATTTAGATGCCATCTAAGTGATTTTTGGGGCTTACTTTTGCATGATTTGGGACTGTTTTGGTCCACTTTGGTCATTTGCTTCATGTGTCACTTGATCATGGTTTAAGTCCTTGGGCTCGATTGCATGCCTGGTTTGCATTGGTAGGTTGATTTGGCATCATTTTCTACATGATTTTCAGAGCTTATAACGTATGCCTTTAGTCCCATGTTTGGTCTCTTTTAAGTGTGCTTAAAAGTTGCTTCTATATGCCTAAGTGTTGGACTATGTGTACATGCATGTTGGCATGCCATTTTGCCTTCATTCTTGAGCATGTTGGCCACTGTTTTGGGCTTAGTATAGAGTTGCCCAAATTAGTTTAAGACCACTCTTTACATGTTGCTACATGTCTTGCACTTTGCATGCTTTGATGGCATCATGCCTTGCATGTCCACTAGCTTGCATACTTGTTGATTGCTTGCTTGTTTGCATTGCCATGTTGCATACTTAGTTCATATGTTTAGGTTACATTTGGCATGCATGCTTAGCCTCTTGAATTGAGCATGATAGAGGTTGAGCTCCTTGTTTGTTTATGTGCATTTCATTTGACATCAAAGTGCATAACTTGGTTCCTTGGGCCATCGCGCATGGAAATGCGCGATTGGTGGTCCGAGAACCAAGAACCATGTCCTTTTGAGTCATAAACATGATAAGGGATGTGTTGGTGCACACATTTGCTTGGAATGCATTGCTATGCCTTGTTTTGCCCTCTGCTGCTGTCAAAACAGGATTCTGCAGGAAGATTTGGCTAGCCGGCCATCTTTAGTGCCGACCGACCAACAATTGATGGCCGGTGATCATTTCCTTTGGCCGGTGATCATTTCCTTTGGTCGGTGACCATTTCCCTTGGCCGGTGGTGTCCCACAGGGTTCATAGAGTGCACCTTGGGAATTTTGAAATGATCAGAGAAGGAAAACAGTGTGGTTAGAGGCAACTTGTGCATAGCAGTGGACTTCCGAGCGGAGCCGAGCGCGCATTGCATTGGGCCCTCTTCTCGAGGCTGTTTATTGTTTTATTAGATTAGTTAATTTACTTAACTAGTTTAATTGGTCTGTAATATTTAAATAGCTTGTAGGTTAATTAAATCTGTATTATTCTTTTGGTCCCTCCGAGCGAGGGCAAATTTGTAATAAGTGTGGTTGCGTAGGTGCGTGTCTTCCAACCCCCACTTCTTTCTCCCTTTTACTTACCTGCTTTTGATGGTTAGTATTAGGACATGTTTAATTTAGCATCCTTATGCTATGCATGCGTGCATCATTCATCAGTATTGCATGCACCGGGCTCGGCGCATCATGCTAACAGCATAGTATTCCAAATCTAACTTGAATACATGCTACTTGTTTCATCCCACATGTCATCCTAGGATTAGCCGAGCCTATTCTAGTGACATTCTGTATGCGTTGCATTAGCCACTTAAACATGGACTTGGATCATGCATGATTGCTAACATGTTTATTGTTTTGGCTTGGAGTACACTGTAAGTGTTTTATGTTTTAGCATCTCGCATGAGTGTGAATGTTAACATGACAGCATGCTTACCATGTGGCTAAATGCTTAAATGATATAACTGCCTGAATGCTTGTGGGTGAAGGTTGGATTGTTTGAGTTGGGACAACTCATTGAAATCCGTGTTTTAGCCTACTTGCGAGTGTAGACGTCCCCGAACGCCCCGGGAGGGTTAGGTCCCGTTCCGTTCATATTGGGGTCACTACAGTTCAAAGGACTCAAATGTCACGGTTCTTAATCTTGAACCAAAGAGTCCAAATCCGGCAAATCGTTTTGGAAAACAGATTTTTTTGAAAGAAGTGCCAAACATGGACTGCTTTGCCAGATAACAGAGTCGCCACCTAAATATTTTTTAATGGGAAATTTAGGAAACCCTGACTCGGTGCCAAAAGGCCACGTGTCCGTCATCACCAAAGTTGGCTCGGGAACTTGGGTACGATTGGGGAAGGTCACATCGTGAGCACCCCCTCTCGCCCGGTCAAAGACCGGCCTCTACTAACCATGATATCTTATTTTGAAAACAATGTGAGTTCTTATTCCGGTTATTAGCCTAGGTTACTATGTGATGCTCACAGCATACAAGTATAGACTGAATCGCCTGAATTGGAACAAAACATTTCATGTTTGTTTGTTTGAAAATGGTTTGATGGTGCTACCCGTAGGTAGGCTAAGACGCGGATTTGCCACCCTCAGGTGGGCTTAGAAAACATGATTTTGCCACTATCTAGTGGGCTTAAAACAAACAGTCAATGAATTGTCCAATCCAAGCAACACAACCTCCACCCACAGGCATTCAAGGCAGTAATATCACATAAGCACATAGCCTCATGGTAAGCATGCTATTCATGGCAACACTCACACGCATGCAAGGATGCTAAAGCATAAAACTTACCGAGTACTCCAAGCCAAAACAAAAACTGATTAGAAATCATGCGTGATCCTAAATATACAGAATTGCCTAATGCAACACATGCAAAGATGCAAATTATAGCAGGCTCGGCTATTCTAAATATGGCATATGAAATGCTACAACTAACACGTATTCAATTTGGCATTGAAATACAAATGCAGTTTGTATGATGCGCCGAGCCCGGTGCGTGCAAAACAGATGAATGATGCAACATGCTATCATACTATATGCTAATTGAAATATGCCCTATATCTAACCATCGTAAGCGGATAAATAAAAGGGAGAAAGAAATGGGGGTTGGAAGACATACATCGCACACACCCACACTTATTACAATTATGCCCTCGCACAGAGGGTCCGAATAAATAATACAGTCCGAAATTACAGAATAATACAGTCCGAAATAATACGGATTTCTATATTAAACTAAGAAAGCTTTAAAATGGCTTGCAAGCCAGGGGCTGCCTTGCTTCGTTTCGGATAATGGAGTGATGTATGCTGGGCTGCCTTGCGCGGAAATCCACTGGGATGCCCGATTCAGCCTCTGTTCGCAGTGTTTCTTGAAATGCGCGCCAGACTCCGAAAAGTTGTTGATTCTCTACTTTGCTGCAACAGAGAGCAGGAAAAGGGCATAGCAATGTATTTCACAAATATATGCATGCCTTGATTCTCGTGCCACCAATCACGCATATCGATGCATGATGGCCGAGGAATCGGATTGCACAACTCAATATAGGATGAATGCAGATGAATGCTACAATGAAAACCTAACTCCATCATAGGTTATCCGGAGTGTCGGTGACTGGGGAATTGAGATCCGTTCCGTCACTCGGAGTACGAAACGTGTCTCGTTTCCCGTGCCCGGGCTAACTCTTATCCCGAATACGATGCAATATGCATGGTATGCATGAAATGCAACTAAGATACAACCTAGCATGCTCAATGCTATGAAAATGAGATGAAAATGAGACGCCTCGAAAAGCGTGCACGCGGGCACGCAAACCGAGGCGATGGCATGAAATACAAATCGGATAAAACCGAAGTGCCTCGAAATGCGTGCACACGGGCACACAAACCGAGGCGATGATGTGAAATGCAAATCGGATAAAACCGAAGTGTCTCGAAATGCGTGCACACGGGCACGCAAACCGAGGCGATGATGAAATGCAAATCGGATAAAACTGAAGTGCCTCGAAATGCGTGCACACGGGCACGCAAACCGAGGCGATGATGAAATGCAAATCGGATAAAACCGAAGTGCCTCGAAATGCGTGCACACGGGCACGCAAACCGAGGCGATGACAAAATGAGAAATCGGATAAAACCGAAGTGTCTCGAAATGCGTGCACACGGGCACGCAAACCGAGGCGATGATGTGAAATGAAAATCGGATAAAACCGAAGTGCCTCGAAATGCGTGCACACGGGCACGCAAACCGAGGTGATGATGAAAAGCAAATCGGATAAAACTGAAGTGCCTCGAAATGCGTGCACACGGGCACGCAAACCGAGGCGATGATGAAATGCAAAAATCAGATAAAACCGAAGTGCCTCGAAATGTGTGCCCACAGGCACGCACACCGAGGCGATGATGAAATGAGAAATCGGATAAAACCGAAGTGCCTCGAAATGTGTGCCCATAGGCACGCACACCGAGGCGATGATGAAATGAGAAATCGGATAAAACCGAAGTGCCTCGAAATGTGTGCCCACAGGCACGCACACCGAGGCGATGATAAAATGAGAAATCGGATAAAACCGAAGTGCCTCGAAATGTGTGCCCACAGGCACGCACACCGAGGCGATGACAAAATGGAATGAAATGGCATACGGAATGCCACGATGGGCTTACACCAACATGGGAGAGCCTCAGCTCACTCACATAGGAGGCCGTCGGATAAGACTGAAGTGCCTCGAAATGCGTGCACACGGGCACGCAAACCGAGGCAAATGATAAAATGAGACGGAAATGCAAATTGGGCTTATACTAACATGAGTGGACCTCAGCCACACTCACATCAGATGCCGTCGGATAAGACAGAGGTGTCTCGAAGTGCGTGCCCACGGGCACGCAAACCGAGACATGGCCCGAAGGCATGAACTGGCACAGGAAATGATATGCAAGCATGCAAACCAAATTTCAGCACCTAAATGAAAGGGAAAACAGTCCCGAAATGACAACCGATGCATGAAATCATCCCGAAATGCGATTCTAAGTACCCGAAATGGCCTACGGCTATGCTAAACATGCAAAATTGATACACGACAGCAAAAACAGTAGCAAGGCAGCCCCAAATATGGCATTTTTTCAGTACAAAACAAGGCCCAATTATGATCACAAGTATGGCAACAATAGCTTGCAAAAATACGGAAAAAGAGAGGAATTACAAAGCAAGTGGTATCTACAATGCTTAAACCCAAAAACTCAGTTTTACAACATTATATAGGGACTAAAAACATGCATTTTTACAGAAGATGACAACCTCTAATTCAGTGTGTAGATATGCTCAAAATGGCATGCAAAAATGAGCCAATAAGGGGCTACAACATGAGGTACCATAGGAAAGCATCAAACAACTTTAAACCTTTAACAAAAGATGAAGAATAGACAATTCTAAGACACTTTATAAGCCTGATGAAGACTCAAATCAGTGGCTAAGCAAGCCTAAACAAACATGCAATTTTACGGTAAATTGAAGGATTACAAAGCAAGTACCAAAACCAGTCATCAAATGGACTAAGACCCTTAACAAAGAATGAATAATGGACCAAAATAAGGCACTCTCTAAGCCTGATGAAGGCTGAAATCCGAAGCATGGTGAGCTTAAAAATGCATGCAAGATGGGAGTGGAACAAGAATCCAAAGCAAGTGATATGTAGAGTAAGAAAACCAGGTTGATCCCTTCTTCAATGTTGAAGAGGGGCTCAAAATAAGCACAATCACAGTATGTTACAAGTTCCAATTCAGATCACAAATAGGCCAAAATAATCATGCAATTTTACGGTAAAATGGAAGCATTTCAAAGGAAGTGCATGACAGAGCAGCCAAACATGGTTTAGCCCTTCTTCAATGTTGAAGAGGGGCTCAAAATAAGCCCACTAACAGTTTACATCAGTCTCTAAATCAGATCACTCATAAGGAAAATAAAGCATGCAAATTTATGGCCTAGAGAGTGATATTGAAGGAAGTATATTAAGGAGACACCAAACAGGGTTGAGCCCTTCTACAAAGTTGTAGAGGGTCTCAAAATAAGCCTAAAACAAGAAGGGGTCAGAACCCAAAATAGATCACAAGTAGGGTAAAAATTTGAAGCAAAAAAATGCAAGAAAAGGGAATTGGCAACTTACCCTTGAAGATCCAACTTTTGCTTCCTCTTGCCTTGATGAAAGTTGCTTTTAAGCCTCTGAGGAACCCTTCCTTGCTGCTGGAATGGTGATGGTGAGGGTGGAGCTTGGAGTTGATGAAGTAATGGCCTAGAGACTTGAAGAACTTTGAGGGTTTTGGAGAGGAAAATGGAGGTTTTGGAGGATGGAGTCTTGAGGTCAAATGTTGTAACCTTGACAAAGGAGGAGGCTATGGCTTCAAATAGGAAGAAAAGGTGTAAAAGGGGAGGGAATTGCATCCAAGCATTCCCTCCCAAAATATCCCCCGGATGGGGGAGATATTTCAAAAAGTAGCTGGACAGCTGGAATGGGCTGGAAAGCAGAAAGCTGGCCGGCCAGGGAACTTTCTGGGAGGTGGCCGGCCGGCCACCCCACCTGGTCGGCCAGCCACTCACCCTGGCCGGCCGGCCATGCCCAAAAATGAAGTTGAAATTTGCTGGCCGACCACCATGCAATAGTGTCCTCCCATGTGTGTAGAATAAGGCCCCAAGGTCGGAATCTGGCAACTCTGAAGCAGGAGTCACAACATAGAGCTTGAAGGAGAGGCTCAAAAATGAAATCAACAATTGCTGGCCGACCACCAACTTTTAGGGTCCTCCCAGATGTGTGGAACAAGGTTCCAAGGTCGGAAATTGGCAACACTGAAGCAGGAGCCACAACATAGAGCTGGAAGGAGGGGCTCAAAAATGAAACCTGGAATTTCTGGCTGACCAGTAGTTTTTAGGGTCCTCCCATGTCCCCTGATCACAGATATGTAGCTTTGGTCGGAAGAAAATGGGCCTAGGGTGTTCAACATTGGCCCGGAAGTGAGCAAAACGGGCGCCGGAGGAGCGAAACTGGTTATCTGGGATAATTGCTGGCCTCCTACCCTCCAGTGATCTTCCTAATGTTGAAACAGAGGTACCTGCCAAAATTGAACAAAAACTAATGAGAAATGAACGCTCGGGGCCCAAACCGCGCAGTTCGGGGTCCCGAAAACCGGCTGTAGGCACCGAAAGTGGCATACGGCCACGAAGTGGGCATCAGGGGCCCCAGGGTGCTCTGTTATGATGAAACAGAGGTACATGCCAAGAACCGGAGAAAACCGATGCGAAATGAATGCTCGGGGCCCAAATCACGCAGTTCGGGGTCCCGAAAACCGGCTGTAGGCACCGAAAGTGGCATACGGCCACGAAGTGGGCATCGGGGGCCCCAGTGTTCCTCAAAATGATAAAACAGAGGTACTAGCCAAGAACCGGAGAAATCGGAGATGGTTGGGCGGTCCCGAGCCGAGGCACACGGCCTGACGGCCCCGAAAACCGGGAACCGGGCTCCGAAATGGGCAAAATGGCCTACGGCCACGAAAAGTAGCGCACGGCCACCGAGAGATAGTCTACAGGACTACTCCCTTCCCTCAGGAAAGAAAACAGAGAAAACCGAGTCTGGTTCGCAAACCGAGACAAGGCACAAAAGAGGATTCGGAAGTTCGGAGGCGGGGCGCACGGCCGCGACTCTGAGACTTCTGAATGAGCACAGTATGCAACATCACCGAGCGCTCAACCGGTGACGTCTGAGTCTTAAGGTCGGTCAAAAATGGGGTGTCTACAGTTGCCCCTCTTTGACAGAACTCGGAAGTCATAACAATGACGGGAGTGAATGTCAAAGCCCAGAGACGACCCATTTTTGACAAGGCCGAAGACTTAGACAATCAAACAGGATAAACAGAGAAATGTGTGCCCGCAGGCCGGGGCAAAATGCAAAACGACATGCACAGAGCCAAATGATCATGCAAGTGCAGCAAGCTGTAATGAAGCAGGTATTGACAAATAGATGCAACAGTTTTAAGCAAGAATGCAAAGCAACAACTACATTTCATGCAGTTAGGAATGCGGAGAATTATTCGATTCTCGTCGCGTCTCACACGGAGAAGATACGATACCTGCGCGATTCGTCTGGTCGCACCAGCCTCAAATGAACCGTACATACAATATCGTGCCTGCAAAATAGAGAAATTCAACAAGAACAATATGCCAACAACATATATTCAATGTGATTCCTAAGATTCCAAAAAGTCTGACACACGCAGTGTCGGCGGGTGAACGCATCGCAATGCGAGAAAAGATAATGCGTGACAACGCATACTCAAGCATAGAGGTATGGTAAACATGCATGACAATGCAAAATATTCATGAGAATGCAAATTACGAGCCAAATAATGCGAAACGAGCGCAAATCAGAGTGCCCGTTTGTTGCGAAATAATAAACAAGAAAGCGCGCATTTCGGCGACGACAACTCGATCGCGGCCTCTGATTCACCTCCCGGAGAGGTTATAACATGTTCAAAAGGATACACCTTGATTTTGATGAATAATGATGAGACACATGTCAGAAATTGCAGCTAAAGTTCCAACGGAGCAATTTCGCGCCAGAAAGTGCACTTTTCTCGAACTTTTTCAGGTCCCGGGAACTCCAAAATTCCTCAAAATTTGCAGAGAGGTAGGGGAGGGGGTGGGGGACATGGTCGGCCAGGCCTTAGCCCTAGGGAGAGGCTGTCGGCCAGGGGCAAAAAGTGAAGGGGCCGGCCAGCCAGGTTAGGTGGCCGGCCGGCCATCTGCCCAAAGTAGGGGCATTTTGGTCATTTTTGCACTTTCTATATATACACACCTCCATTGCCTCCGAAATTGCACCCCCAAGTGTGGAATTCTCTCCTCTTGCTCTCTAAGCCACTTTCTTGCTCAGATCTGCATTTTATACGCGCCCCTCGGCCTCCCACGCAAGTTGTTTCTGCGAAATCCTTCAGTTTTAAGCACTTTGAGCCTACTAAAATTTGATTTCGGAGCTTCTCTTCTCATTTTCACCACCTGAGGTAAGTTTGTCTCAATATTTGGAATATTTTCCCAGGGGTTGACTTTTGTTGACTTTTTCATTTCCCGGAAGTTGACTTTTGTTGACTTTTTCCAATTTTGGCTCATTCTTGCTCATTTTTGCTCCTTTTTGCAGATTTCTCGAAATGGCCGGCAATTTCCCCCACGGCGGAGGTTTTCCTGGTGCCGGAGACGATTTTGACTTTATGACTCTACCCCCGAGGGTCCGGCCTTTCTTTCCCGATCGATACGCTCCAGCGGTACATAGGCTTCCGCGAGCCGTTTTCCGTCATTTCACCGATTTCAACGATCGGGTTCCCGGGGATCTGCTTTTACGAGAGCCGGAGCAGCACCTCTCCCATGATGCGCGAGAGGTATTTTATTTCACCCCCTGTAATTTTCTGTGCACTTTGTAGCTTTGCCATGCTTGAACATGCGTTTAGCTTATGACATAGTACTTTGTTTGCACTTTGAACACGTAGTTAAAACACTTGAATTGTTGAACACACGGCTCGAATCTGAAGGTGAACACACAGCACACACTGACCACGAGTAGAACACACAGTCCCCAAACTCTGATTTTCTGAACACACAGTCCAAGTTGATAATGAACACACAGTCCATACTGATTACGCTTGAACACACAGTCCAAAACATAGATTTACTGAACACGCAGCCCAGATTTGAAGTGAACACACAGCCCACTGATTAAAAGTAGAACACACAGTCCCAAACTCAGATTTACTGAACACACGGCCCAGATTTGACGTGAACACACAGCCCACTGATTAAGAGTAGAACACACAGTCCCAAACTCTGCTTTACTGAACACACAGCCCAGATTTGACGTGAACACGCAGCCCACTGATTAAGAGTAGAACACACAGTCCCAAACTCTGCTTTACTGAACACACAGCCCAGATTTGACGTGAACACACAGCCCACTGATTAGGAGTAGAACTCACAGTCCCAAACTCTGCTTTACTGAACACACAGCCCAGATTTGACGTGAACACGCAGCCCACTGATTAAGAGTAGAACACACAGTCCCAAACTCTGCTTTACTGAACACACAGCCCAGATTTGACGTGAACGCGCAGCCCACTAATTTTTCTGAAATTTGAACACACAGCCCAGATACCAAATTCACTTCATTTGCACACAGCTCATTCACTTCATTTGCACACAGCTCATTCACTTCATTTGCTGATATATGCATTCATTCTAAATGCAGGTTGGCTCTCGCACTGTGCGAGGATACGGCTCCACTGCCGCGAGGGAGTGGTATGCTGAGCTTCCGGAAGCTGTCCGGGACTTAGTTGACTTGCAGGATTCGGGCCATTCTGCAGAGGGTTATCTCATTGTCTTATCAGCAGGACATTATTTGCCGCTCTGGCGGAGAGATGGTGGGACACCACCAATTCATTCCATTTTTCTGCTACTGGGGATATGACCATGACCCCACTGGACTTCGCTGTACTCACCGGCCTAGACGTAGGCGGTGGACCCATTCCCTATGACGAGGATATGGGTGAGTGGGAGGCTGCTTGGATTTATCTGTTGGGGACTCGCCCACCCGTAGACAGAGGTACTGGGAGAGTCCGGTATACTTGGTTCTCTTCCCATTTTCGGCGGCCACAGATGGAGCCTGAGTCTCCCGAGGAGGTCGAGCAGTATACCCGTGGTTTCCTCATGTTCCTCTTTGGCACCACTCTGTTTGCCGATAGAGGGAACATGGTCGGATTGTATCTACTGAGTGCTCTGGTAGACCTATCACAGGTCGTTCAGTATGATTGGGGCGGCGCTGCCTTGGCTACCCTTTACTGTTACATGAGCGCAGTCTCTCGTGGGCGGGGGGACTTACTCGGCGGCTACTGGAGAGCCTGGGAGGTACATTCTGTCCTCTTGATTTACATTTTGCTCCTCATTACTTGTTCATTGCACACACGGCGCACTTTGCATTCTGTATTCTGCCTTTAGCACTTTACATTCACATTCCGCACTGCTTTTCTCAGCTATGGGTATATGCATATTTCCCCACATTAGCCCCGGAGATGGAGGTGGCAGGACCTCCTATGACCCCGTTTTCATTGATGTTTGAGGGCGAACACCTGTCGAGGCCTCGGAGACTCTCTTCTCTCTGCGACAGTACTTCGACACTGTGAGGGCGACAGAGGTATTTCAGAACTCTCAGTCCTTTTCATTTTCATCTTTGATCTGCTTTGCATATTCCTGATTTCTGATTGATTTGTATCCTGGTTATCCGCAGATTACCTGGCAGCCCTGGGCAGTCTTTGATGATGTGCAAAATCTGTACCCCGGAGGGTCGAGTGGCTCCCAGTATAGGTTCCTGCTCGAGGGACCAGTCGGTAGGGCCTGGTTTCTGGGGAGCGCTTCCAGCGTCAGGTGTGGGGGTATAATTCTCAGGATCCCCCTGCTGTGCCTCCACCCACTATGCGGACTGCCGACAGGCTATCCGCCGAGGAGGTCATTAGGGATATGCAGGGCACTGATGCTTTGTTATATTTCGTTGAGGGGGACTACGCCACCTACCGCCGCATATATCTGATGTCCCCTTTGACGGGAGTGCGGGCTCCGCCACTGAGGTCCGCTGGCGCAGCATCTTCGAGTCGCGCCCGTGCTGCAGACATCCCTTCTTCCAGTAGGGCTGGTGCTTCTAGGGGGAGAGGCAGTTCTATCCTCCGATCCCTCCGTCTCTTCATCCTCATGCTGGGTGGCCAGACATGCCGACCGAGCTGACGAGTTGGCGGTTCGGGGCTCCTTACCAGGTCCCGCTAGAGCCTCCTCTTCCTGACCACAGATATGTCAGAGACCCTGACTCACCCCCGGTATGTTTTTCAGCTTTGATTCATCAGTCAGATATTTGGACGTTCATGCCTTTACTGATAGTTTTGCATTTGCATTTGCATTTGCAGCCTCCAGTTGAGTACACGGATGAGCTGCTCGGGATGCTAGCCACATTCGAGGGCATGATCCTACGGAGGGAGGGACATCTAGCCCTCATGGGCGTGCAGGTACTGTCTATCTTTCCCGTTTTTAGCATAGTTCTGATAACATACTGTTTTTGAACATTCTGCTGCACTGATAGACTGTGTAGAACACATCTGGCACACACCCTACTCACATACTGTACTTGCACCTGCTTTTCATTTTTGAACTGATGTATTGCACTTTTCATTTTCAGATGCCTCCCGTATATGCACAGCCACGGGGCGGGCCATCAGGGCAATCTCAGAGAGGTCGAGGTACTAGACCTGCCCGAGGTGCAGGGACTCGAGGAGCTGGGCCATCCAGGCCTTACAGAGGAGCTCGAGGAGCAGGGTCGTCTCGCAGACGCAGGGCACCCATTGTCGAGGATGAGGAGGAGGAGGTTGCAGACCGAGTGTCAGAGACATCTCCTGGGGAGGGAGGCTCCGGTCTTGGTTCTGGGAGTGGAGGCGAGGCCGAGGGGGATCCGGAGGACGACAGCTCTGATTCGGATGGTGATGATGGTGCAGAGGTCATCCCACAGAAGAGGATGAGAGGGCCTCCTCCTTCCCGTTCCCGAGGATACTGATGCTATTTCCTGCTTTATTTTACTTTTTAGCTAGTAGTTTTGTAGCACTTTGCACATTATTAGGCAGTTTTATATTCTGTAAAACTTGTACCTCTATTTGTTGTAAAACATGATGGAATGAAACAGCTTTTGAAAAGATGTTTGTATTTGAAATTCTTAGCATCGCATCGCATCGCATCATTTTGCACGAAAATGGAATTGAATGGAAATGTGCTTTGTATTTACCAGGTCAGGTAATGAACCGACGCGACAAAACAAACCGACTTACTAAGACGTAACAGAATCTTAGCAAGTTTACAACTCGATAAGCAAAACACAACAATGTTAACGACTCAATAAACAAGACTTAACAAAAATTGTGTAAACAAAGAGTAACAACTCAAAATACAAACAAAAGCGACAGCTCGACAAAACTTACAACTCGATAAACAGAACAACAACTCGATAAGCAAAAAGACAACAAAGTGTACTTCGGACGGACGATCTGGATGATGGAACGCATCCGAAACTGAGAGAAATGGAGGCCTTCGACATTCCTTGATGCATGAAAGTGCCTCAAACCTCGTTCCGGAGGGCAAAATAGGACCAACACACGGCCGAAAACATTTTGCATTTGGGAACTAGGGGGTGGCCGGCCTACTAGGATAGGTGGCCGGCCGGCCACTTCCCCCTCGACCTCCAGAAAGTTGACACGTGTCCACTGAATAGTGTTTTGCCCCTCTATAAAAGCCCCACCCTTGGAACTTGTTCATTTCATCCTCATTTCTCACAAAATGGAGGCGTTCCTTGAAGAAAATCTCACATCTTGGATTTCCTCTCTAGATGGCTCGGAGAAGTTGAACTTCCGGGGTTTTGGCTTGAATGCACTATTCACGCTGCGCCGGACTCCGTTACATCTTCCTTTCCTCCATGCCGCGGCAAGGTTCTGGAACCCGGTGACGCATGTTTTCAGCTTTGGAGGGCAAGAGGTATGTCCTACTTTTGAAGATTTTCAAGCTTTGATGGAATCCGAGCGAGGCGAGGAAATCTTGCCCCAGCTCAATTTTGGCTATGCCCAGGCCTTAGGGCGGATGTGCGGACTCAGTGCGCATGATGCTCGATCCTTAATTGGCAACGGAATGTTGGATATCCCGAGCTTGGTTTACCGATTCTCTGATGCTGGTGACCGCGGCGACCATCATTGGCAGGGCTTCCGGCAGCACGCCCTCTGCTTGTGCCTACTATCTCACTTCCTGTTTGTCTCGGACTCCGGAGGGGCTAACATCCGCTTGATTGAGGTAGCCCAAGGCTTGAGGGAAGGAAAGAGTTGCATCGCCATGACTTTGGCCGAAACACTGATGGGCTTGGATGCTTTCTACCGCCGGGAGACGACCAGGTTCGCAGGGAGTCCACTACTGTTGCAGGTAATGTTTCCCACCCAATCTCACATGTATTTGCTCACATCACTCGGCCCTCGGGCTCGATTTTTCTCACAAAACCCTTATCTCACTTTTCTCTCATCGTACATCTCTCTATTCTTTATTCTCTCATTTTTCATCCCTCCCCAGATATGGTTGATGGATAAATTGCAAGTTGTGGACTCTTGCCCTACTTACTCGGCTCGCGGCTACTTCTTTCGACAACGCCTAGTCAATGCCCCTGACGAGAGCTGGTGGTTTGAATGGATGTGCAACCTGTCAGCAGATCGCATTGCGTGGCGCTGCCCTTGGCTCAACCTCCCGGCGATGAGCTACAGCATGTCTCGTCAGGTGGGGATTCGGTTGATTGGCTTGACTCACTGCGTATTCTATTTCCCATTCCGTATTCTGCGCCAGTTTGGCCATGATCAGACTTGCCCGCCAGAGGGATTAGAGTACTCAGCTACATTTCCAGTCCGAGGTGCACAGTTGGCTCGACAGGCCGCAGCATGGAGAATCAGAGAGCTTCTGGCCCCCGCTCCTGCTTTCAGTTGCACTTTGTCTGATGAGTGCTGGGATTGGCTTAACGAAGAAGCACAGGTTGGGCCTAGGTTGGCATCAGAGGCTTCAACTAGCTCTGGCAGGGGGCGCAGGGACACCTGACTTGACTATGCCCCAGATTTATTGCTTTACTAGTACTTTCAAGTTTTCGTTATGAATGTAATAAAAAGCAACTTCAATTGTATGCAAGAGCAAGAGAACTCTGTTTTGAAATCAATGAAATTGAAGGTTGTGGTACTGAAAATTCTCCGTTTTGGTCCAAAAATGGTCTTAGTTGTGAAAAGATTAATTTGAACAAAGTCAACTTTTATTAAAACTTTTCAAAACTATTTTCGATATGGATCAGAACTGGACACGCCTGAGATCTGTCACTGAGATGCACAACCCCGGATCCTAGCAACTGGAAAGTTGCCCCTAGTTTGAAAGATACCGCAGCACTTCATTGCAACGGAAAGTTGCCCCTAGTTTGAATAGCACTGTACCGGAGATCACGGTAAATGCTGATGAATAGAGATGACTGAGATGATCAAATGGACAAAGTTGATCGGGGAAAAGATTGTGACTGAACTTCAAGACGAAGTTGCCTACGTATCCCAAAGATGGGAATCAAGCCTTACGTAGTTCATTCTCAGGTTCGCTCGGGTATTTTCACTCTCCTTTTGCGCTCTAACTTTTGCCAAGGCCGCCCTTTGCGGGTTTTCAACCTTACGAGCTCAGTTTTTATAATTTCAAATTTTCTGTGCTCTGAGTTTTGCCTAGGTCGCCCTTTCGGGTTTTCGGCCTAGCGAGCCTCTCAAGGATAGTATTTCTTCAACTTATCCATGTTGATCGGTTGGGAAAACTCCAAGCCATCTAGATCCATTAGAACCACAGCTCCACCTGACCAGATTGACTTGATGATGTAGGGACCAGTCCAATTAGGTCTGAACTTGCCCCTTGGGTCGTGGATGGGAGCTCGGTTGTCTTTGAGCACCAAATCTCCTTCGTTCAAATTCCTGGACTTAACCTTCTTGTTGAAAGCCCGGGCAATTCTGCGTTGATAACCTTGGATGTGGTACAGTGCTTTCAACCTCCTTTCATCAAAGAGCATGAGTTCCTCAAACCTGCTCTGTTGCCAGTCTGCCTCGGCTATTTGACACTCAGCCAATACTCGTAACGACGGAACCTCAATCTCAATAGGTAGAACGGCCTCCATCCCATAAACCAACGAGTACGGAGTCGCCCCAGTAGAAGTTCTGATTGAAGTCCGGTAGCCCCACAGAGCAAACGGCAACTTGTCTGGCCAGTCCCGATAGGTTTCCACCATCTTCTGTAGTATGCGCTTGATATTCTTGTTGGCGGCCTCAACTGCTCCATTGGTTTGCGGCCGATAAGTAGATGACTTATGAAAAGCCACATTGTATTTCTCCAACAAATCAATCACCTCCTTCTTGAAGTGGGAACCATTGTCTGAAACGATTTCATTCGGGACTCCGTAGCGACAGATGATGTTGTTTCTGATAAACTTTGCTACATGTGAAGCCTTCAACACCGCATAAGATTGGGCCTCAACCCACTTTGTAAAGTAATCTATCGCTACCAGGATGAACTCATGCCCATTCGACCCTTTTGGCGTAACTGCTCCGATTACATCAATTCCCCAGACTGAAAATGGCCATGGCGAAGTCATGTTGTACAGCTTTGACGGCGGGATGTTCATACGATTTGCATGAATCTGACATTTGTGACATCGCCGGACGAAACTAATACAATCCTCCTCCATGGTGGACCAATAATAACCCTGTCTGAGAATCTTCCGTGCCAACATTACCCCATTCATGTGTGCTCCACATTCACCCCCATGGATGGCTTCCATCAAACGCTTCGACTCTTCAGCATCAACACACAGTTTATGCATTCCCAGATGACCTCGTTTATACAGCTTACCCCCGCAGATGATGAACTGAATTGCCATTCTTCTGATTGCCCTCTTGTCTTTGGCATTTACCCCTGGCGGGTATGCTTCTTTCTCCAAGAAATTCCAGATGTCGTAGTACCAGGGGTGTTCGTCTTGAACTTCATCTATAGCTGCAATCGACTCATAGGCGGGTACAAATTTCTGGTCAATGATGACTGGACGCATTCGGACTCCGCGCGGGATGTCTATCATAGAAGATAGAGTTGCTAAAGAATCTGCAAACCTGTTGTTCTCTCTTTGTAGATGAGTAAAACTTAGCTTCTCAAACCGAGGAATCAGCAAATCCAGGGTTTGGTGATACATCATCATCTTTTCCTCTTTTACTTTCCAGTCTCCTTTAGCTTGAGACACAACAAGGTTCGAGTCCCCAATGACGTCCAACCGTCTTGCCCCTAGTTCCAGGGCTGCTTCTAAGCCAGCGATACACGCCTCGTATTCTGCTTCGTTGTTTGAGACTCTGAATCGGAGTTTGAAGGCTAGAGGGATACGGGAATCATCGGGTGCTATCAGCAACACTCCGATCCCATACCCATGTTGATTTGACGCTCCGTCAAAGTACATCGTCCAAGCTTCATCGTCGATATGCAGAATTGATTCATCTGGGAATAGGTACTCAACTGCTTCATCCCCCTCAACCGGGTGGTCGGCAAGGAACTCTGCCACTGCTCTGCCCTTCACTGACTTGCGCGTCACGTATGTGAGATCAAATTCGGAGAGCAACAGCAACCAACGAGCTAGCCTACCCGTAAGGTCACATCGGGAACTTGGGTACGATTGGGGAAGGTCACATCGTGAGCACCCCTCTCGCCCGGTCAAAGACCGGCCTCTACTAACCATGATATCTTATTTTGAAAACAATGTGAGTTCTTATTCCGGTTATTAGCCTAGGTTACTATGTGATGCTCACAGCATACAAGTATAGACTGAATCGCCTGAATTGGAACAAAACATTTCATGTTTGTTTGTTTGAAAATGGTTTGATGGTGCTACCCGTAGGTAGGCTAAGACGCGGATTTGCCACCCTCAGGTGGGCTTAGAAAACATGATTTTGCCACTATCTAGTGGGCTTAAAACAAACAGTCAATGAATTGTCCAATCCAAGCAACACAACCTCCACCCACAGGCATTCAAGGCAGTAATATCACATAAGCACATAGCCTCATGGTAAGCATGCTATTCATGGCAACACTCACACGCATGCAAGGATGCTAAAGCATAAAACTTACCGAGTACTCCAAGCCAAAACAAAAACTGATTAGAAATCATGCGTGATCCTAAATATACAGAATTGCCTAATGCAACACATGCAAAGATGCAAATTATAGCAGGCTCGGCTATTCTAAATATGGCATATGAAATGCTACAACTAACACGTATTCAATTTGGCATTGAAATACAAATGCAGTTTGTATGATGCGCCGAGCCCGGTGCGTGCAAAACAGATGAATGATGCAACATGCTATCATACTATATGCTAATTGAAATATGCCCTATATCTAACCATCGTAAGCGGATAAATAAAAGGGAGAAAGAAATGGGGGTTGGAAGACATACATCGCACACACCCACACTTATTACAATTATGCCCTCGCACAGAGGGTCCGAATAAATAATACAGTCCGAAATTACAGAATAATACAGTCCGAAATAATACGGATTTCTATATTAAACTAAGAAAGCTTTAAAATGGCTTGCAAGCCAGGGGCTGCCTTGCTTCGTTTCGGATAATGGAGTGATGTATGCTGGGCTGCCTTGCGCGGAAATCCACTGGGATGCCCGATTCAGCCTCTGTTCGCAGTGTTTCTTGAAATGCGCGCCAGACTCCGAAAAGTTGTTGATTCTCTACTTTGCTGCAACAGAGAGCAGGAAAAGGGCATAGCAATGTATTTCACAAATATATGCATGCCTTGATTCTCGTGCCACCAATCACGCATATCGATGCATGATGGCCGAGGAATCGGATTGCACAACTCAATATAGGATGAATGCAGATGAATGCTACAATGAAAACCTAACTCCATCATGGGTTATCCGGAGTGTCGGTGACTGGGGAATTGAGATCCGTTCCGTCACTCGGAGTACGAAACGTGTCTCGTTTCCCGTGCCCGGGCTAACTCTTATCCCGAATACGATGCAATATGCATGGTATGCATGAAATGCAACTAAGATACAGCCTAGCATGCTCAATGCTATGAAAATGAGATGAAAATGAGACGCCTCGAAAAGCGTGCACGCGGGCACGCAAACCGAGGCGATGGCATGAAATGCAAATCAGATAAAATTGAAGTGCCTCGAAATGCGTGCACACGGGCACACAAACCGAGGCGATGATGTGAAATGCAAATCGGATAAAACCGAAGTGCCTCGAAATGCGTGCACACGGGCACGCAAATCGAGGCGATGATGAAATGCAAATCGGATAAAATCGAAGTGCCTCGAAATGCGTGCACACGGGCACGCAAACCGAGGCGATGACAAAATGAGAAATCGGATAAAACCGAAGTGCCTCGAAATGCGTGCACATGGGCAAGCAAACCGAGGCAATGATGTGAAATGCAAATCGGATAAAATCGAAGTGCCTCGAAATGCGTGCACATGGGCACGCAAACCGAGGCGATGATGAAATGCAAATCGGATAAAATTAAAGTGCCTCGTAATGCGTGCACACGGGCACGCAAACCAAGGCGATGATGAAATGCAAAAATCGGATAAAACCGAAGGGCCTCGAAATGTGTGCCCACAGGCACGCACACCGAGGCGATGATGAAATGAGAAATCGGATAAAACAGAAGTGCCTCGAAATGTGTGCCCATAGGCACGCACACCGAGGCGATGATGAAATGAGAAATTGGATAAAATCGAAGTGCCTCGAAATGTGTGCCCACAGGCACGCACACCGAGGCGATGACAAAATGGAATGAAATGGCATACGGAATGCCACGATGGGCTTACACCAACATGGGAGAGCCTCAGCTCACTCACATAGGAGGCCGTCGGATAAGACTGAAGTGCCTCGAAATGCGTGCACACGGGCACGCAAACCGAGGCAAATGATAAAATGAGACGGAAATGTAAATTGGGCTTATACTAACATGAGTGGACCTCAGCCACACTCACATCAGATGCCGTCGGATAAGACAGAGGTGTCTCGAAGTGCGTGCCCACGGGCACGCAAACCGAGACATGGCCCGAAGGCATGAACTGGCACAGGAAATGATATGCAAGCATGCAAACCAAATTTCAGCACCTAAATGAAAGGGAAAACAGTCCCGAAATGACAACCGATGCATGAAATCATCCCGAAATGCGATTCTAAGTACCCGAAATGGCCTACGGCTATGCTAAACATGCAAAATTGATACACGACAGCAAAAACAGTAGCAAGGAAGCCCCAAATATGGAATTTTTTCATTACAAAACAAGGCCCAATTATGATCACAAGTATGGCAACAATAGCTTGCAAAAATACGGAAAAAGAGAGGAATTACAAAGCAAGTGGTATCTACAATGCTTAAACCCAAAAACTCAGTTTTACAACATTATAGAGGACTAAAAACATGCATTTTTACAGAAGATGACAACCTCTAATTCAGTGTGTAGATATGCTCAAAATGGCATGCAAAAATGAGCCAATAAGGGGCTACAACATGAGGTACCATAGGCAAGCATCAAAAAACTTTAAACCTTTAACAAAAGATGAATAATAGACAATTATAAGACACTTTCTAAGCCTGATGAAGACTCAAATCAGTGGCTAAGCAAGCCTAAACAAACATGCAATTTTACGGTAAATTGAAGGATTACAAAGCAAGTACCAAAACCAGTCATCAAATGGACTAAGACCCTTAACAAATAATGAATAATGGACCAAAATAAGGCACTCTCTAAGCCTGATGAAGGCTGAAATCCGAAGCATGGTGAGCTTAAAAATGCATGCAAGATGGGAGTGGAACAAGAATCCAAAGCAAGTGATATGTAGAGTAAGAAAACCAGGTTGAGCCCTTCTTCAATGTTGAAGAGGGGCTCAAAATAAGCACAATCACAGTATGTTACAAGTTCCAATTCAGATCACAAATAGGCCAAAATAATCATGCAATTTTACGGTAAAATGGAAGCATTTCAAAGGAAGTGCATGACAGAGCAGCCAAACATGGTTGAGCCCTTCTTCAATGTTGAAGAGGGACTGAAAATAATCCCACTAACAGTTTACATCAGTCTCGAAATCAGATCACTCATAAGGCAAATAAAGCATGCAAATTTATGGCCTAGAGAGTGATATTGAAGGAAGTATATTAAGGAAACACCAAACAGGGTTGAGCCCTTCTACAAAGTTGTAGAGGGGCTCAAAATAAGCCTAAAACCAGAAGGGGTCAGAACCAAAATAGATCACAAGTAGGGTAAAAATTTGAAGCAAAAAAATGCAAGAAAAGGGGAATTGGCAACTTACCCTTGAAGATCCAACTTTTGCTTCCTCTTGCCTTGATGAAAGTTGCTTTTAAGCCTCTGAGTAACCCTTCCTTGCTGCTGGAATGGTGATGGTGAGGGTGGAGCTTGGAGTTGATGAAGTAATGGCCTAGAGACTTGAAGAACTTTGAGGGTTTTGGAGAGGAAAATGGAGGTTTTGGAGGATGGAGTCTTGAGGTCAAATGTTGTAACCTTGACAAAGGAGGAGGCTATGGCTTCAAATAGGGAAGAAAAGGTGTAAAAGGGGAGGGAATTGCATCCAAGCATTCCCTCCCAAAATATCCCCCGGATGGGGGAGATATTTCAAAATGTAGCTGGACAGCTGGAATGGGCTGGAAAGCAGAAAGCTGGCCGGCCAGGGAACTTTCTGGGAGGTGGCCGGCCGGCCACCCCACCTGGTCGGCCAGCCACTCACCCTGGCCGGCCGGCCATGCCCAAAAATGAAGTTGAAATTTGCTGGCCGACCACCATGCAATAGTGTCCTCCCATGTGTGTAGAATAAGGCCCCAAGGTCGGAATCTGGCAACTCTGAAGCAGGAGTCACAACATAGAGCTTGAAGGAGAGGCTCAAAAATGAAATCAACAATTGCTGGCCGACCACCAACTTTTAGGGTCCTCCCAGATGTGTGGAACAAGGTTCCAAGGTCGGAAATTGGCAACACTGAAGCAGGAGCCACAACATAGAGCTGGAAGGAGGGGCTCAAAAATGAAACCTGGAATTTCTGGCTGACCAGTAGTTTTTAGGGTCCTCCCATGTCCCCTGATCACAGATATGTAGCTTTGGTCGGAAGAAAATGGGCCTAGGGTGTTCAACATTGGCCCGGAAGTGAGCAAAACGGGCGCCGGAGGAGCGAAACTGGTTATCTGGGATAATTGCTGGCCTCCTACCCTCCAGTGATCTTCCCAATGTTGAAACAGAGGTACCTGCCAAATTTGAACAAAAACTAATCAGAAATGAACGCTCGGGGCCTAAACCGCGAGGTTCGGGGCCCGAAAACCGGCTATAAGCACCGAAAGTGGCATACGGCCACGAAGTGGGCATCGGGGGCCCCAGGGTGCTCTGTTATGATGAAACAGAGGTACATGCCAAGAACCGGAGAAAACCGATGCAGAATGAATGCTCGGGGCCCAAATCACGCAGTTCGGGGTCCCGAAAATCGGCTGTAGGCACCGAAAGTGGCATACGGCCACGAAGTGGGCATCGGGGGCCCCAGTGTTCCTCAAAATGATAAAACAGAGGTACTAGCCAAGAACCGGAGAAATCGGAGATGGTTGGGCGGTCCCGAGCCGAGGCACACGGCCTGACGGCCCCGAAAACCGGGAACCGGGCTCCGAAATGGGCAAAATGGCCTACGGCCACGAAGAGTAGCGCACGGCCACCGAGAAATAGTCTACAGGACTACTCCCTTCCCTCAGGAAAGAAAACAGAGAAAACCGAGTCTGGTTCGCAAACCGAGACAAGGCACAAAAGAGGATTCGGAAGTTCGGAGGCGGGGCGCACGGCCGCGACTCTGAGACTTCTGAATGAGCACAGTATGCAACATCACCGAGCGCTCAACCGGTGACGTCTGAGTCTTAAGGTCGGTCAAAAATGGGGTGTCTACAGCGAGTAGCAAATCTCAAACTATTTTCAAACAAACGGATATGCAATGCTTCGTTCCAAATTAGGCGATCTAGTCTATACTTTTCTGTTGTGCGCATCACATAGTAAGATTAGCTAATTAATCGGAATAAGAACACATGGTGTTTTTCAAAATAAGATATCATGGTTAGTAGAGGCCGATCTTCGGATCGGGCGAGAGGGGGTGCTCATAGCTGACCTTCCCCAATCGTACCCAAGTTCCCGAGCCGAGGCAACTTTGGTGATGACGGACATGTGGCCTTTGGCAAACGAGTCAGGGTTTCCTAAATTTCCCAAAATAAAATATTTAGGTGGCGACTCTGTATCTGGCAAAGCAGTCCATGTTTGACACTTCTTTACAAAAATCTGTTTTCTCAAAACGATTTGCCGGATTTGGACTCTTTGGTTCAGATCTAGAACCGTGACAATTTGAGTCCGAACTGTAGCACGGAGGCCCGTACCCAGGGCGCGTCTACAAAACCCTAATGCACCAAACATTCAGCCTCATCCTCTTCCTCCTCCTTATTTCCATCATCGTCGTCGTCGTCATCTCTCTCGCACTCTCTTTCTTTTTTATATTCTTCATCTCCGATCTAAACCCTAGGCAACGATCCACCATTGTCGTCTACAAATCAGATTCAAAACCACCATCTAAGTCAAAATAAGAATGGTGTTGGCAAGAACACGGAAGTGCCATCAACACCGAATCGTTCCTGCAAGCTATTACTTGAACAATTGTTGATAGATATAGATATAGTTATAGATATATACCTGTAATCATCATGCTGGTTTGGAGAGTGTTGTTGTTTGTTATTGTACGCGATCGAATGGGAGATAGAGTTAGTGAGGCCTCTAATTTAATCGATTCAATGAGCATTTCAGATCCAAGACAAGAAAAATCTACAAGTATTGGTCGATTTTAGAGAGAGAGATAGTGGCATCATCCATGGCTATTGTTGTTGGTTGGTATTGGAAGTCGATGGTGACCGGTGGTTGGAGTTAACAGAAATGGAAAAAAAACATATCTTGTGGTTCGAGAAACCTTTAGTCTATTCAAGAACTAGCTGGGCTGGAGCTACTGGTGGTCGGTAGCGGTGGGAGAGTTGGTGGAGAGAAATTGAAGGGTTTGGAATCGGAGGAGGCTACAATTCATACATATATTCACTCAACCTCATCTCTTAGATCTACTCACCTTTTTTATCTCTCTATACATATATTAATACATATAATTTCTTTTAATCTCTCACTCTCTCTCTTTTTTTTAACTCTATTTGTTGGTGTTTCTTCTCTTTTTTTTTTTTGTGAATTTACTAGAGAGGCAGAGAAAGAGAAGAGAGAGAGAGAAGAGAGAGAGAGAGAAGTGGGATTTGAAATCAATTTGTATAGAATTGTAACAAATTAGACCTTCTTTCAACAGATAAAAAAATTGAAGATTGTGATTTCTTTATTGAACATATAAGAAAAAAAAAATTCGACAGATAAAAAAAATATTTCAATAGATAGGTTAAAAAAATTCAATAGATAAGAAAAAAAATAATTTTAAAAAATTCAACAGATAAAAAAATATTTTGAACAGATAGGTTCAAAAAAATTCAACAGGTAAAAAGTATTTCAATAGATAAGTTAAGGGGTAAAATTGAAAATAAAACGTCTTCCAAAACAACAAAAGGATTTTTCACTAACAAAAAAATATCTACTGGATCTAAAGTTTTATGCAATTCCTAGATTAGATATTTCAACAATTTTCTCTATAAAATATTATTAAATTAAAATTAAAGTAAAAAGTTAAGAATTACAATCATAATTAAAAATTATAATTAATTTAATCTAATTGAATTAATGTAGACAATATAAATTATGTGGATGAGAGATGACAGAAAGAAAATAACAAAAATATATAGTGCTTGAGGGTATTATAGTCATTTTTACATCTATAATTAATGGGGTTAAAGGTTACACTTTGGTCGAAAAACTAAATCACGATTTATTGACTATATTTAATCATAAGAAGGTAAATTGCTTTGACCTCATACCACAAGGGGTAAAATAAATTTTGCCCAAAAATTTAATAGCAATGATAGGTTGATGGGATGTGCTCCCTAATTGAAGGTTAACTCTTGCGCAAGCGGTTGTCGCATAAACCCTAGAATGGAATGGATGTATTCGGACTCTTTGTGATTTGATTGGTGAGATAAGGTTGGCTTCGGATGGGACATTCAGGAGGATAAATTTTTTTTGGAATGATAAGGTTGGATTCAGGAGATAAAACCTTTTTCTTTTCACTATCCCTTTTGAGGCCCTGCGGTTGGCGCTACGCGGTATATAACCGTTGGTAGGCATCCGAGGTTAGTTCTGCAATAAAGCAGCAAGAGGGGAGTTCCGAATAGTCCGGTGTCCAATTCTTGTGGTTGGAAGGATAAAATCTCTTTGGGGGATTTCTAGAATACTAACCACTAACATTATAACTTTTGTTATCTATTTAAATGACATGTCCCTTTCCTTTATTATTGAAATTGTTGTTATTGACTTGAATATCATGCTTCACTACTTGCTTGCTATAAATGTGATGGTGTATTGGATTGGGAAAAAGGGACGGGGTGTGTGCGCTTTTACTGGGCATTTCAAAGCTCACACGTTTCATGCCATGTATTGAAGACTATTAGGCTGGTCGAAGGCAAAGCTGAAGTATTTGAGGATGTATGGCTATCCTATGAGAGTTAGGAACTAGTTATGTTAAACGTGTTTTGGAGATTGTAAGTGATAGATCCCATGTTGTATTTAAGATATGATTTTGTAATTTGTATATATATAACATTTGTAACCTATCCTTATACCCCGTCAACTCATGTAGGCCTTGTGTTAATACCTTGTCAAGATCTGTCAAAAAGGTAGTTGTGCTATTTAAGGTGGTTGGACTTTGAAGGGAGGCTATTTTGACTCCTCTGACCTTCCTGGGATCTTGCTTGGTTGTTATCCAAAGACTCATTAGTGACGTTTCCTACTCTTGTAACTTTAAATAAACCCTGTATTTAATGGTTAATATATTATCTTATGTTCCCGATTTTTGGGGTGTCACATGCTCAATTCATGACCTTCTCCTCTCGTACCTAAGTTCTCGAGCCGAGACAATCTCGGTGATGACGGACACATGGCCTTTGGCACGAGTCATGGGTTTCCTAAATTTCTCAAAAATATTTAGGTGGCAACTCTATATCTGGCAAAGCAGTCCAATTTTAGCAATTTGATTTAAAATCGATTTTCCAAAAGTTTTGCCAGATTTGCACTCTTTGGTGTTTATCTATTTCACATTGCACTTTGTGAGATCAGATTTAAAACTGTGGGAGTCCAAACTGTAGGGCTAGTCGTCTTCCGAAAGGATCACGAAAAGTCGAGCTACACCGCTTGAGCAACCAAGGTGACCACTCAAGTGAAAAACACCACCCTTCCAGTACTTTTGCAGACCTGCAAAAGTATTGAGAGTTCCAAAAGTCCGCTTGAGTGCAAGAAGGATCGCTCGAGCCAAGACTGCTTGAGTGCAAGAAACATCACTTGAGCGAAGAATGCCATACTTCCAGTAGTTTTATAGGCCTGCAAAAGTGCTAGAAGTCCTCAAAGTTTGCTCGAGCGCAAGAAAGTTCGCTTGAGCGAACAATCAAAAATCTAGGCAACACAGTTTTGAAAAGACTAACTCCCAACCTGTTTCAAACACAACCAAGACACTCCAATAGCCAAACTCAACAAGGAATAAGATGGAAGAAGACATGAACAACCATTAAGGCAAGAAAACCCGGATACAATACAATAAACGGGTCGGGTTTAAACTAGAGTCGTTATAACCTCCCCCCATAAGGAATTTCGCCTCCAAAATTTTAAAATCAACACAATAACCAATGTATGTAAATAAATTACAACAACTCACAACCATGACCCATCTACCGGTCATTCAATCTCAAAACAATGATCAATAATTTTCAATATTGAATATGTAATTCATTTTTCCAAAACATATACAATGTTCACATATCATCATCATAACAAAGTTTTCATTACACGTTTCAAACATTAACAAAAAGATCCGGATACTTCTCAAGGACTTCTGCATCACGTTTCCAAGTTGCCTCCTTAACCCCATTGTGTCTCCACAACACCTTTGCCAATGGAATTGTCTTGCCTCGCAAGACTTGGTCCCATGTATCTAGTATTCTAACCGGTTTCTCCTCATACGAGGAATCCTTATCTATCTCCAACTTGGGCCAATCCAATACATGTGATGGATCTGGCTCATATTTCTCAAGCATACAGATATGAAATGCGTCATGAACCTCGGAAAGCTGTGGCGGCAAGGCTAAACGATAAGTTACCTCCCTAATGCGCTCTAAGATCTCAAAAGGCCTAATAAATCTAGGAGACAACTTCCCGCTCTTCCCAAACTTCATCAGACCCCGTCTAGGTGATATTTTCAAGAAGATGTGATCTCCGACCTCAAATGATAACGGACACCTCCTATAGTCGGCATAGCTCTTTTGACGACTCTAAGTTGAAACCAACCTCTTACGGATAAGTGCAACCTTCTCCGTTGTTTCCCGGACTAACTTAGGACCTAACATTGGTGCGTCACCTACCTCGGCCAACAATAGGAGATTTACATGGTCGGCCATACAAGGCCTCAAATGGTGCCATGCCAATACTTGCCTGAAAGTTATTGTTGTAGGCAAATTCCACTAAAGGCAAGTGCCTCTCCCACGACCCCTTAAAGTCAAGAACATAACCCTGAAGCATATCCTCTAGGATTTGAGTGGTACACTCTGACTGCTGCCATCAGTCTGAGAATGATAAGTGGTACTAAACGTCAATCTAGTGCCCAAGGCATTATGTAGGCTCTGCCACAATTGAGCTGTGAAATGCGAATCTCTATCTGAAACAATAGTTATAGGGACCTCGTGAAGTTGCAATATGTCTCTAATATAAAGGTCAACAAGGTAATCTACTAAGTCATTCGTGCGTATAGGTACAAAGTGTGCCGACTTGGTTAAAGATTCAACTATCATCCACATATCATCATTACCTCGTTGAGCCCTCGAATGACCCACAACAAATTCCATAGTGACATGCTCCTACTTCTACTCGGCTATAGGCAAGGGTTGCAACAAACCCGCTAGCCTCTGATGCTCGACTTTCACTTGTTGACAAGACACCACGAAACAAACGAGGCTACTCTCTCTTCATCCCCCTTCACCAAAAATGGCCACTAAGGTCGTGATACATCTTGGTGCCTCTTAGATGTACAGCAAGGCACGAATGGTGGAACTCTCGAAGTACCTCTTCCCGACAAGATTCCGACACGAAAAAACGGTCAAGATATTTAACACTCGAGTTAGAATACACGTTCAAGCCCTTTTCTACCTTCTCACTAGATATCTTTTCTCGGATAGACTCTACCTCGTGGTCACCCCATTGTGCTTCTATTACTCGGCTCACAAGTGTAGGTTGGGCAACCATAGTAAACAAGGCTGCAGACTCAATGGACTCACTAAGATGCAAGTCAAACTCGCCAATAACACCTAACATCTCCCATTCCCGAATGACAATACTAGCTACGCTGCTAATGGATTTCCTACTCAAGGTATCGACCACTACATTGGCCTTCCCTGGATGGTAGTGTAACTCAAAGTTGTAATCCTCCATAAATTCCATCCGCCTTCTCTGCCTCAGATTCAAATATTTCTGTGAAAACAGATACTTCAGGCATTTGTGATTGGAGAATACCTCAAACCTTTCACCATACAGATAATGTCTCAAAATCTTCAAGGCAAAGATCACAGCTACTAGCTTTAAGTCATGAGTAGGGTAGTTTCTCTCGTTTGTTTTCAATTGTTGTGAGCCATATGCTACCTTCCCCTTTTGTATCGAAACACAATCCAAACCTTCCTGAGACGCATCACAATACACAGAATAGCCTAAACCCCTTGGTGGGTCGTTTTACACACAAAAATAAACACTAAACTATACCAAATTCTTTAGAATAATAGTAAGTCTAGGTATTGATCCACATAGATGAATATGAAATTAAACTAATTTAATTATTAAATTCCTAAATTAATTTGATCAAAGAGATAATTGTTCATAAACTAATAATAATTAAAATACTAAGAGATTAAACTAGCAATTAAAAGTAAAATTGAAATTATTGATTTTGGAAAAAACCTAGGGTAATGAATTCACCAATAGTTACATAAATAAGGCCTGAATTTGAAAATCAATTATGTTACGGTTTGAACCAAATAATAGCTTGCAACTACAAGTTCGAAGCATTGATCAAGAGAATTATCACGTTCAATGTATAGGCACGAACCATCTCAAGTAGCACGAGTCATTCGCTTTAAACTAGGGTAGCAAAATGACTTGTCCCTCGTAGTATGGCTCATCTCATACCTTGAATATGAAAGAATAGCAAACCATTGCATGGAAAGCATTCAACAATCACAGAAAGAAGAATACTTGAAGAAATAATAGAAAATATATTTAAACACTTCTTCAATACCATACAACTTGTTTAAACCATTACATAATCAAAAACCAAAAAGAAAACCCTATTTACTTGGCTAGGGATTCATCAAAACCCTAGAAATGGAAGCCTAGCCACTCATGGAGGAGTGGGAAGAGGTAGAAGAAGAAGAAACCCCCATGGAAAATTTTCTTAAAGCTTGAGAACCCTCCTTTCCAAACCCTAGCCGCTCATCTCTTTTGGAATTTTCGAAACCCTAGAGTATCTTCTTTTTCTTCTTTTTATTCTCAGTAGAACAAACTTGAAATTCTGCGCACGCATCCTTAGGTGGGCCGCTCGAGCGCCCACAATTTCCGCTCTAGCGGTGGTGGGCCGCACATGCGGTGAAGTCTGGCCACACGTGCGGTGAGGTAGCAAGCCGAGCATTTTCACTTCTTGCGTGGAAAATCTGCTTTTGTGCCACTTTTCACTTGAATTTGCGTGTTGCCTGCCAAATT